>CM056049.1:577079047-577136547 GCA_029574335.1 Rana kukunoris | reverse complement strand
AAGAACCACCGCCATGACAGAGTGCCAAGAAAAGTGGTGAAGCAGCATTCAAGGATGCATCAAATACATACTGCAGGCCCTGGACCAACAAGTCCACCAGATGAACATACACCCATCTACACGTCTGCTGTAGACCATAGAAGCTTGGTCCATTTTAGTAAACATCCGGGACAGCAGGGCAGTGGCCACAGTTCACAACGCCGACCCCACAATTGTAAACAGAGCAGGTGCCAATTCTGCCCTGTGGTAAGCAGGATTCTTAAAATGGGGAAACTCTTTCACCTGTATCATGGTTGCTTTATTCAACCTATAAAATGGAAAAATACACTACTGGCGCTGAGGTCCACTTCCTCGAAAGAGCCTTCTCAAAGGGGTAATGTACCGCAAAGAGCTTCCGGTCCACAAAAGGCCATTTCAGATGTTTCCCAAGCTATGTAGACAAGTTTATCAAAGTATGCAGGATAAGGGAACCGTAACAGACCCCCAAAAGGAGCCAGGCACTTTGTCGGCCGCCCTTGTGGAGTCCTCAATTTTTAATGTCTTTCTTACCAAAGTAATCAGTGCTGTCACCAGTGCATTCTCCAGTTTGGCAACAGAAGCAGGGAACACGTCCTCCCTTCTTGAGAAATTAGGCGATGCATCAACAAAGCTTGCGGAGCTCGACTCGAGCTAAGAAACATCATTGAAGATGAAGGCAACAGCAGGGGGCACTTCCTGCTGACCTAGCACCCAAATGCCACCTCCACTTGGCAAACAAACGACTCCAGAACTGTGGAATAGATGACCCGAAAGAACCCACCGCCTCAAAAACATAAGACTCCATACACAAGGCGAGGCACTACTGCAGAGGATGGCCCCGTAGTAAGGAGGAGAACCACTTAACCACCCTCCTTACCCCCAGGATACCAGCAGCAGAGAGGGAGGTATCCCAGAAAAGACTGACCACCTGACTAAAGGAAGTGCTGTGCCACCTATGGGATGGATGCCACTTGTGAGAAAGCGCCAGCTAGATCCTCCAGTGGCCCAGAGTCCTGGAGAGATTTGCCCACCAATTTATGTCCCAAGAACTGCCCAGGCACACCTTCTTAGAAGTTGGGCTCAAGCAAGATGGCCACCACCCTGCAGCTACAAGAAAATAGCCACCATGCATATCCCAAACAAGCTCCCATGCATGTCTACTGGAATGATCCAGTGCAAAAATGGCCCCCCCAACCTATCCTCAAAAATATGGCCACAAGATCATTGAAAAAATGGCTGCTGCGGTTTCGGGAAAATGGCCACTGGCAGATTCCGACTGCCATGCGGCCATACATGTCAGCTGCCATGCAGGCTTTTGGACCTCAGGAAATTCTTACATGTACAATCAGCATTTACTGTTTCATTCAACATTACAACTGTGACTAAAGCCTTGTAAGTGGCTTCACATTTAACCAAGTTTCTCAGTGAAGGTATCTAGTAAGAATTTTATATTCTGGGTGATCTAACATTTAAAGAAGAATAACTGCAGCGTTTTCGTCTACAAGCGATTTATTGTAATGTATGAAGAAGTCAACCCATGACATAGTAGAGACTAGGGTTGTCCCGATACCAGTATCGATATCGGGACCGATACGGAGCATTTGCGGGAGTACTTGTACTCCCGCAAATGCCCCCGATGCCAGAACCTATACTACTACGACCCCCCCCCCCCCTGCCGCCGCCACATAGCGCAACGCCGCCTAGTTAATCAGCGCGGGGGACATTACAGCTTTCATTTGAATAGCTGTGTGTTCCCCGCCGCGCCTAGACACTCCCCCTTGCTCGGGGACTTTGATAGACAGATCACCCGTCCCCAGGATTGGTGCGCTGTGTAACTAGGCGGCTCGGAGTATTCTGCATATACGGAATGGGGGGACATGGCTGCATCCGTGGGGGGACATGGCTGCATCCGTGGGGGGACATGGCTGCATCCGTGGGGGGACATGGCTGCATTTGGGGACACATTTTTAAAAAAAAGTATCGGTACTGAAAAGCTGGAAAAATTCTGTTTTTGGCACAAACATATGATTACAGGTCCATTCTTGAAAATATTTCTGAATATCACATACATTGAGTACTGTTTATTTGATAATGGAAGACCAACTTACCTTAGCTGATGCTCCCGAAGATTTGATGCTTACATTCCATGGAGGTAGGAGTAAACGATCTCCAGATCCTACAAGACAAAAGAAAAAGCTTACAATCAAGATATTTTAGTGGTCAACACAAAAATTGCATCATGATGAATTTGCACTGTATTAAATGTTCAACAGGGCTTCCCCTGTTAAATTTACATATTCCATCAAAACAACAGTCATTGCTTTGTAAAAGAAGATTTGATAGTGCTTCCATTCCATGGAGGTAGGAGTAAACGATCTCCAGATCCTACAAGACAAAAGAAAAAGCTTACAATCAAGATATTTTACAAAAGTGCTTTATCTTTACTCCAGTCAACACAAAAAGCGTTGCATAAGAGCATGCACCCCCATGACAACACCTCTGTCCATTTGTCAAATTTTACACTGGAGGAAGACATCATAGGTCTCCATAGCCGAAACGGCTGACAGTTCATTAAAGTTCAGCTTTCTCCTGTGTGTTTGCAGGGCTTCAAAACAAAAGTAACCCTGCGGGGAGGGGGAGCAGGATATACTTTTGCCGAAATGGCGCTTCTACGGGCGCATTTAAACGCCCAACGGAAGGCACATATTCGGAAGTTGTGAGCATCAAAACAACTGCGCAGTCATGCGCTGAACGTGCTTTGTAAAAGTCAACTTGCGTCGGGTTACGCCAGCGATCGTTTTGGCGCAAGTACGCGCAATTTTATACCCGCATGTCGCCAACAAAATTGGAGACAGCAAAACTGTACAGGGACTACTGAAAAGACAACGAGCAATTATAAAAAACCACCACTATAAGAACTATCTTCACAAAGACTACATGTCATCAATAGCCAACACAAAATATTTTTCTACAAATATCTTAAGTTTTCAAACAGATGCAGTTTCAGACTATTAGAGCAGGCAGTCCAAAATATAGTGGCGAGAACAAGCACAATGGAACACAATCAATTTTCGCATTCCCGTGCTTTGTGTCCGAGTTGGAAAATGCAACAAAATGCATGGAAACTCTGATGTACCGTATTTATCGGCGTATAACACGCACAGGCATATAACACGCACCCTAACTTTAAGAGGGAAGTTTCAGGAAAAAAAATGTCCACCGCCCCCTGCGTATAACACGCAGGCACAGTTTACCCTCTATTTTCAGGGTAAAAAAGTGAGTGTTATACGCAAATAAATACAGTAAATAAATCTTTAACGTCCACAAAAAAAAAACACAAAACAGTAGCTAGTAGGATTTTAAATTTAATTTGCTACTCTTTATACTTGTTAGAGTGCATGTGTTGCAAAAGAAAATGGAATTTAACTGCTTGCTAGGAGCAATGCCTCCCCTTTCCTTTCAACTGGATAAAGCAAGACTGGTAAAATGTGTTCTCTGCATTTTAAATTATATTCTCAGGTGAACATAACCTTCCCACCCACAACAGGTCATAACTTAAATGGAGAAAAGGGGCTTGAGTAACTGACAAAAATATGGAGCAGTGGTGAGGGTATAATGCAGCTTCAAAAGCTTTGATTCCTGCAGAATAAATATCTAGATAGAAAATAAGCAGCCTGGCTTTCACGATGGATCAGAATACTGTTATCCATATGGCCCAGGGGAAGAGGAGGAGGAAAAAAAAGATATACATGAAAGAAAACAAATCCACACATGTAGAGTTATATTGCAAATCTGGCTGATGGAGTGTGTTCTTCTCTGGTGGCAAGTAAAATAAGTGTCTTCCTCAAGGGATGCAGACAGATGGGAAAAATGATCCTGGGTCTCTGGCAAGGCTGAGGAGCCGCATTGCAACACCTAGGGACACAACAAGGTCTGAGTCATCAGTTAAATGTGGGTTACAAGGGCAACTAGTCCCCTGTGACGGCAGATACGGACAGAAAAATATCCTTGCTTCAGATTCAGGATTACATGCCAGTGAGAAAGCAGAATCTATCAGCAGTGCATTTATCACTAGATTAGTAACTGCTACTGTATAATATGAGTGCACCATCATGCACGTACGTCCGAGGATTGCATCAAGGAAACCTACGAATATATGCAGACACCGGACCACACACACACACACAAAGAATACAAAATGTGATGTCCTGAGCCTCATTCCAGTGAACAAATGAGGCAAATCTAAAAATAGCACTGCAGATTTCTTTCAAAAACTGCACAATAGGAAAATGTGCATCTATTTATAGAAACAATACATTCATTTTCTGTGCATTGGTAGAATATGGCCAGCTGGAAATGAAATGGCAAACTGCTAATACAGGCATTCATACAGGTCAGCACCTGGGGCAGTTATAGAAATTGTAATACATACCAAGAAATTTAGGAAATGAGCTGGACAGTCACCAGGAGACCACAGCAAGATGCAAAGCCTAAAGCCTGGTACACAAGGGCTGAACATCGGCTGGTTCAACAGAAACTGGAAAATATTTGGCCCGTGTGTACAGCAGTCAGTAGGGCTTGTGTTGAGTGGGCATGCTGAAAAACCAGCAGCCGATCAGCACCTGGCAGAAGAATGAGGGTAGTTCCCCTATCAGAACACAATAAGCTCAGAGGTAAGATCGCTGTACTAACATCGAGGTACAGCTCCTGAGGTTTTTTATTGTTTGGTTCAGCCCACTGGGTTCAAAAGAAAAAAAACTTAAAGTGTGTACCAGACTTAAAGCGGAGTTCCACCCAAAATTGGAACTTCCGCTCAACCCACTCCCCTCCCCCTTACATGCCACATTTGGCATGTAATTTTTTTTTGGGGGGGGGGGGGAGTGGGGGCTTCAGGAGGAGTGGGACTTCCTGTCCCACTTCCGCCGAGGGGCTGGTTAGGCGATTAAGCTTAATCGCCTACAGCAGCCCCTCCCTGTAGGTGATCGCATGGGACACATGACAGGTCCCATGTGATCGCCTGTCCAATCAGCAGCGGGCAGCGCCGCTCGCGCATGCGCAGTGGGTGCCCGGCCGTGAAGCCGAAGGCTGTCACGGCCAGGTGCCCACAGTTGCAATGAGGACGCTGGCCGGGGAGGGGGGGAGAGGAGCGGAGTCGCTGGAATGCTGGAGCAGGTAAGTGAATGTTTATTAAAAGCCAGCAGCTACACTTTTTGTAGCTGCTGACTTTTAATAAACAAAAATATTGGCTGGAACACCCCTTTAAAAGAGAAGTTCACCTTTGGAAACATGCAACATGTTCCACTGCCTCGGGGGCTTTCACACAGGAGCGGTGCGCTAGCAGGACGGAAAGCACAGCTGCGCGCGCCGGTGGTTTTAGCCTTTTCTCGGCCACTAGCGGGGGTAAAAGCGCCACACTAGCTGCTGAATAGCGCCGAAAAATTAACGGTAAATCGCCGCTAAAAATAGCGCCGCATTACTGCTGATGCACCCACCGGACTATGCAAATGTCCTTTACCTCTGACTCCCCAAGTACCAAATCGCTCGTCTTCAAGTTGTTCAAAATATGGCCGCTAGACTGTGACTGGGAAAAAACCCTGGGAATCTATCTCGTCTTCACCGAGATCCCTTCATTGGTTGCCAGTAAAAGACAGAATCACTTTTAAGGTCTAACGCATAGATGTATCCATGGGAATGCTCCCCATTATCTATGCGAAAAAATAAAAGCTCATAATCCCAATCACGTTCTGCGATCCACCAATAAAAATCTACTCCAGATACTGAAAACCAACTACAAGTCCAAAGGCGATAGAAGATTCGCGGTCCAAGGTCCCAGGCTATGGAACGCTTTGCCAACCAGCATTCGGTTGGAGGATTCAGGAGAAAGATTAAAACTCACCTCTTTTGATACCAAAAGGGACAGGAACAACAAGTGCCCAAAGTTCGCATGTGCCGCGCTATATAAGTTTTCATTCATTCACTCACCACCTCAGTGTGAAAGGGGCCTTAGCTGGTCAACTCCTTCCTGTGTCATGACTTAAAGTCAGAAGTAATCCAGCAGTTTTTTTAAACAGCTTTGAAGACAGTGTGGTAAGCATTTGTAGAATAGAAAGCAGTTTTATTTTTGCAAATTAAGTGCATTAATGCTATATTGGTACATAGGGAAGCTGGAATTTAGAATAAAAAAAAAAAAGTGGTGAGCCTTTAAGCAATTTTGTCTTAGAATGGAAAATGCAATGGAAAACAGTAGGCAAATCCAAACTTAGGCCAAAAATCACAGTCTTTCGATTTGTACTTGCTAAACCTCACACTGCTAAGGCTTCATGTACACTAGCAGATTCTAAACTAAACTTGAGGTTAGGAGCCTTCGGTGTTTTTTTTTTTCTTTTTCCCAAAGCTCCTAAACTCAAGTCCATAAAAACCTGTGGGGGTTATTTACAAAAGGCAAATCCACTTTGCACAAGTGCACTTGGAAGTGCAGTCGCTGTAGATCTGAGGGGAAGCTCTGCAGATTTCATCATTCAATCATGTGCAAGCTAAAATTATGTTTTTTTTTTTTTTCCTTTGTATGTCCCTCTCAGATTTACAGCGACTGCACTTGTAGTGCAAAGTGGATTTGCCTTTAGTAAAAATTACCCTGTGTGTCTATGTACACAGAGGCTTTAAAGATCGTTTAGGAGCTGCCGCAGTTAGAGGAGGTTCAACCTCCCTCTACTGAACGTGGAAGTATATTTTTCAGAATCGGAAAGTTTTAACCACAAAAGCTCAATTTTGCCACGTTTTGCATTTTGCCATGGCCACTAATCATAATAGGCTAGGTATACATGAGCCTTAACAGGTGTATGAATAACAAAGGCCATAATAGAGAATTGGCTTCCTGGTAAATCCTCATCGGAGAACGCCGCCACAACCCCTTCTCTATATTATTTAACAATTTTAGAAGATTTTATTCTACTTTTTTGAAAACTAAGGTCATAATGTAAGCAGCACTTTTTTATTTCTTTTACTTTTCGGAAAAGCATACTCCACAGTGGTGCCATTAGGCCCTGTACTTGCACCAATTTAGTAACACACGCTTTAACATTTTTGATGTTTTTGTAAAGCGTTTTTGAAGCATTAATGAAGTTTGGTAAATGCCCTGTTTGTGTTGGTTTTCTATTTGTTTTAAAAGAAAAGTGATTATGAGGAAGCCTCCAGATTTGAACCGTGGTTAGGTATTGGTGGGATGTGTGTTATCTGGTGTTTATTTTTTATTTGGCATTTTTGGGAGCTCTAGTACCCCTTGCTCATTAGTTTCCTGGCTTATTAGTACCCCTGCTCAGCAGATCTCCAGACCATTAGTTTGCCGGCTCAGTAGTACACCTGGTTACGTAGATTATTATTATTATACAGGATTTATATAGTGCCAACAATTTGCGCATCGCTTTACAGCATGAGGGCAGACAGTACAGTTACAATACAATTCAATGTGGGAGGAATCAGATCATCGTTTGCCTGGCAAAACCACCTCCCCCTCCTCCGTTCAGTAGTACAATCCCCACTTTGCCGAGTAGTACATTTCCTAGATCCTTTAAAAACACAATTCTACTGCCACATTTTGAAGCAAGTGTAAACAAGGCCATTGTGAAAAGGTTCAAAAAAGACATTTATTTAAAGAAAAAAGTCTTAGTTTTTGACTTTCACGATCAAACGTCTATGGTAATCGTGCCTTTGTATTATTTCTTGCCTTTAGGTGAAACAGAATACACTTCAAGATACATCTTCTATTCAGGCTACTGCACCATATACAAGGAAATAAAAATAATTGCTGATAATCCCGAATGGCTCCCAACATGTCAGTGTTTACCACATCTCTTCCGTTCCACAGGCCGTAATATACTGGATCTAGTACTGTGTTATCTTTTTACATATGACTCATAACATGTGGCATCAGTCCCACCAAATGCTACATTCTGGATCTAACAAAGTACATTTATTGATGTAATGTGCAGATATCTCCAAGGACCAGCTGAGAGACCTCAAGCCTGTCAGATGCATTTTCAAACTAACATTGCCAATAATAGCTTCAGACAAGCAAATATAAGGAAAAATATAAAAGGAAAGAAACACAGACCAAGTATATAATCTACAAGAAGCCCATGACAATCTACCAAGCCCAGAAGGAGCTCATATTTGAGTCAATATAAAACATGAATTTTTTTGCCAAAATAAAAAGATTTTACAATGACCTGCAGTGTGCAAGGATATTGCACAAAGCAATCTTATCTCCTCCGACACTGCCAATTCCTCTTGTAGCGCACTGCTGAACCAAGATGTGTGTGTCTATAGCAGCCCACAAAATTTCCACTCGCCTACTAGCATTTGGCGAGTGGATTTAAGCTGGGGGCGAGTGATGACAGGGCTGCATGACCAATCTCCCTCCAATCTGTGCGTACACTAATGGCCCATACACACGATCCGAATATCGGACGAAAACGATCGTCCGATGATGAATCGTACGATTTTTGGATCGTGTGTACACTACTTTCGACAGCCGATCACGACCGTTCATCCGATTAAATTCGATCGGACAAGCGCGGAAATTTTTCTCGTCCGATCGTCCGATTTTCGTTTAGTCAGTACAGCCGTCGTCCGATAATACAATACAAATACATTTCAACACGTGACATCACTTCCGATAGTTTTTTTCTATCGTACGATAATTTTCGTGAGTTTAAAAACCTATTTATTTTACTCGCGATTATTAAGCGAAAAAAGTCGTACGATCCGTCGTCCGATATTCGGATCGTGTGTATGGGCCATTAGAGTCCTGATGAGATTGGCGGCCGAAGAGGAAAGGTGCATGCTCGGGAAAAGTAGTCTGGTGAGCCGCGCACAGGCAGAGCAGTACACAGGTACTCTACTTACAATTCTCATTAAGCCATGGGACCTAACAGTATGACCTATCTGAGCCTGCACCCCTCCCCCCGACCAATGTAGCTAGAGAGCAGGAAGCAGGAAGTAATGAGTGAGGTGGAGGATTGCGAAAATTACCACTCCGGTGCAGCGCTCAATGAAAGTTGCCCTGACATGAGAGCGGCAGCCTTCCAGTTTGTGCAGTTTTCTTCTCCTTATGCTCTATGTAAGTGACCAACAGTTGAGCCTGAGCACTGCGAACAGACTGGTCTCAATGTGTGCTGTGCTCCTCACTGCCAGCCTGAATAAAAGGGGGAAGTGGGGACATGCAAGCGTGGAGCCACACACACAGGCTCCTGATGATGAGATAAATAGGAGAGGGAGAGAGAGAGGATGGATGGGAGTTGCAGAGGAGATAGCAAGAGAATAGGGAAGAGACTCAGTTCTAGTGCCCTGTCCCTCTGGTCTGCCCCCAGTGCCCTGTCCCTCTGGTCTGCCCCCAGTGCCCTGTCCCTCTGGTCTGCCCCCAGTGCCCTGTCCCTCTGGTCTGCCCCCAGTGCCCTGTCCCTCTGGTCTGCCCCCAGTGCCCTGTCCCTCTGGTCTGCCCCCAGTGCCCTGTCCCTCTGGTCTGCCCCCAGTGCCCTGTCCCTCTGGTCTGCCCCCAGTGCCCTGTCCCTCTGGTCTGCCCCCAGTGCCCTGTCCCTCTGGTCTGCCCCCAGTGCCCTGTCCCTCTGGTCTGTCCCCAGTGCCCTGTCCCTCTGGTCTGCCCCCAGTGCCCTGTCCCTCTGGTCTGCCCCCAGTGCCCTGTCCCTCTGGTCTGCCCCCAGTGCCCTGTCCCTCTGGTCTGCCCCCAGTGCCCTGTCCCTCTGGTCTGCCCCCAGTGCCCTGTCCCATTTTGTTAAAGTTGTTGTTGGTATTATTTAATTGTGTAACTTAATGCTGCATAAAACATTTAACAGTGTCATTCCATGAGATAAACAGACAGATTTCTCACTGCTCCAGGTGAGCCCCGTGTGCAATCAAGGGTTGTTGAACCACCAAGGTGCTGGCAATGCTAATGATAGCAAATGGAAGGACGAAGACTGGACAGCCGCACTCCAAAATTACTTAAAATAAGTTGTCTTTTATTTTCAACTGTACACACAGTCACTGCAACCCACAAAATACAGTATGGCAGACGCGTTTCGCACTTACAGTCAGTGCTTAGTCATGGCTGAGCCATGACTAAGCACTGACTAAGTGCGAAACGAGTCGGCCATACTGTATTTTGTGGGTTGCAGTGACTGTGTGTACAGTTGAAAATAAAAGACAACTTATTTTAAGTAATTTTGGAGTGCGGCTGTCCAGTCTTCGTCCTTCCATTTGCTATCATTCCATGAGATAATCTAGTAGCTCAGGGCTTGAAATTTTGAGCCCTGGTCTATAGACACACCCAGTGCAGCTCAGCAACGCTCTTACTCCCTCCTCACAGGATATGACTGACAGCAGCAGGAGTCTATGAGGGGAACAGGTATTGCAAGATTTTTTTTTATCTATATGCCACCCCCCCCTCCCCCCAGAGCATGGAAAAGGACGATAAGATTGTCACCGTCCCAGTTCCTGCCCCTATCTCTCCAAGGTAAGGTCTGTATGTCTTACAAACCGGATAGAAGGATGTGTCTTAGTCTGGGCATATTACAGAACATCATGGACCGGGAACACGCTCTTCTTCTGTTCCCCCAGGCCCTGATTCATCTGATCATGGAGCGATGGCAGCTTCTTCTGGATTCCCAGGGTGGTATGAATTAGGGGTGCACTGAATAGGTTTTTTGGTGCCGAAACCGATACCGAAGATTAAAAATACACCAGGCCGAAAACCAAAACCTATACTGAAAATGACCGATACGATACTTTAAAAAAATATATATATATATTTTTATACAGGAGATGGTCAGAGACTGAGGACATGGTGCAGGAGATCAATGCAGCCTCACCAGTGCCCGTCAGATGCAGCCTGCCTCCGTCCCCCGTGCAGCCAGCCTGGGTCCCCAGTGCAGCGGAAGAGAGAGGAGAGCCGCCGCCTGGTTGATTAGAGCGCCGGGAACATAAGAGCTTTAAATTTCAATAGCTGTGTGTTCCCCATCACGCACCGTCACATACAGCCCCCATCCCTTGCCCGGAGAACTTTGATGGACTGATCAACCGTCCCATGATTGGACGGGTGATCGGTCTATCAAAGTGCCCAGACAAAGAGAAGGGGCTGTATGCGACGGCGCATGGCGGGAAACGCACAGCTATTGAAATGAAAGCCGTTAGGTTCCTGGTGCTATAATAAACCAGGTGGCGGTGGTGGCTCTCCTCTCTCTCTCTTCTGCGCTATATAACACCCCGTAATGGGCGGCACCAGGGAGCAGAGCCCCGCACAGGCACCGTCCCATTTTCGACTCCATTATTAAACTCTTTTTTCCGGCAAATTGGCGAAAAGGCAATTTTCGGCCAATGTGTTTCGGCGGCCGAAATTTCGGTGCATCCCTAATATGAATGGCTCCCAAGAGCTCCTTCACCTCCTACAGGGAAAGCTTGTAGCGAGAGGGTCTAGAGGACTTACCGTCCAACCCCTCTCCCTCTGACGCCACCTGGGAGCCTGAAGAAGTGCCAACTGGCTCCTCAGCTTCTCACTAGTGCCCTCTTTGGTGTCACTCCATTAGTGGAGGGTAAGACCGGCGTGGCTGGTACAATACTCTGCTGAGCACGCGGAGGGCTAGCCTGGGCTGCGGGATCTGAAGGGTTATGAGATTACACATTCAAGACAAACCCACTCTGAAAAAAGTCAACTAGATGAGAGACTGGTTCTCTTCATACAGATGCACATCATGTGAACGACAATGACGGGTATAAAGCCCCACTCTGGAAATTAACACTTCCCCTCCCAGCCTTGTCTGGAGGAGCAAGACATCTGCAGAATTTAGTAGACGATAGGTGGCCTACTGAAGAGGGACTAGAAGGTGTCTTCACTGCACTGAGGACTGTTTTTTTTTTTTTTAAACATGGAAAAACCAATTAGGTATTCCCTCAAGAGGGTCATGAATGCCGTGCCCTGGCCTGCTCCTAGGAGGTAAATATAAAGGAGCGGCCGAAATCGCTCTATTTGGAGCATAGATGGTAGAATATAGCCCAGCCTGCTCCTAAGCAGAGTGTCACCAGGAGTGCCCCTAGAAACAACCACCACCAAGGTCCCAGTACCACCTCACAAACCCCCCCGACCACAAGGGGGGGTCTACACCTCTGGAGCTACTGGGTTACCTTAGTGGCTGGTGCTGCCAATGTCAGGAGCAGTCTTGGCCTTCTCTGCCCTGGACATCTCCAGCTGATGATCGCAGTGGTCCCGCCTTCCTGAGCCGCTCGCCGACCCCTCCAGCATTACAGGCTTGCACCAGCCAGAGCCTGGCCCCAGCAGAATTGCACACCCCCACCTCCTCCAGCCCAGCCTGGAGCTCCCTCGCTGGCCACAAAGAAAGCGGGGAAGAGCGGTGCACCCCTGGCGATGCCCCCCCTGGACAGAATAAGCACGGGCCCCCGAAGCTTCTTCCCCACCCTCAGGAGAAGGGGTGGCTAAGCGTTGAACCTATGCCAAATGCTCCGCCAAGAAATAGATAGGGGGAGAGCTTCTCCCCACAGTGAAAAATGGCTTCAACCTCCCCGACTGTTCAGCCCTGGTTCCAAGCGATCTCTACCCACAAGAGGAAATACCGAAACTGAGGGTCCAGTGGAGCAGGAGGGGCTTAAATCTTGAAGCTAAGACAGTGTTTCCTGTGAAGGGAGGAGCCAAGGTCCCTCAAAAGGTGGCTGTCCTAAAAGACAATTAGGGAAATATCACGTGACATAAAAAATTGCAACACCCACCAATTTATTGTCTAGGGCCTCTGCTTTCCAAAAAATATATAATGTTTGGGGGTTCCAAGACATTTTCTAGAAACAATACTGAGTGTTACATGGAAAAAAAAATGTGCCAGAAAAGATCTAGTGGTTAAAATATGCACATCAAGTTATCATCTCATAAGATGTTTGACAGGATCAAAACGTATTCTTTGCACTGATCAAATACAAACACTTTCAAATGGATATGTAATACACAAAACATACAGATTTCATTATTGGGGTTTACATTCACTATAAGGTAAAAAATCTTGCCCTGTTATGAATGTTATATAATTTTAGACATTTCTACAGGAATATCTGATACAAATTTATGAGTAGTAGACATGTCTCCATCAATATAAGCAGCACCGGGTGAAAAAATAGCAATGTGGATCCCAGAACAGGACAACCACAGATCAGATCTGCACCTCATAACAAATCACGGAATAGAGGTTTCGAGGAAACTTTTATTGGCTATATATTGATCTCAAACTAATATATACCAGAATATATAAAAGCTACATGTATATAGAATCAAGTACTAGAAAAAATGAAAGCACATAACAAAAATAAACACTCTGCATACAAAAACAGTTAAGAAAATATGTATTTAATTAAAAATAAAGCATTTAGTAAAAACATCAATTGCCCCTAAAGCACACATATTTAAAATCTTAACTTTTGCTATCGTGAAGGGATCCATTAGCTATTATGTTTGAATTGACAAATCAAGCAGTACAAAAACTTGCCTATATATAATTAGCATATAATTCCCAGAGCAGAGCTCTTCTGAACATGTGAGGGTACCTAAGAGCCCTCCATTGTTTCTAGTCTCACAGAAGACTATTAGGAGTTTTACATTATCAGCCATATCCCCACACTAATGCTTCTGATCAATGGGCTTCATTGACTGTGTTATCAGGGGATTGGTTTAGGAATAAACAGCTTCAATAGTCTGAACCCACCAATATGGTAGAGGTCTTGCAGACACAAAACAATAAAAACACATACCTTGGCAAAGGATTAGCCAAGGAAGACAATGAAATCTATGTAATGTACAAGGAAAGATTTGTAAATTCTAGATGAAGATCTTCCAAATTCAGAACCAGTACAAAAAAAAAGAATATTATTTTAGGATAACTTTAGATGTAAAAACTAGACAAACATTTTTCCTTTTATATAGAATTTCAACATCAACCTCAATATCTTGCTATTTTACAATCAACATAAAAAAAAAAAATCACACGGATGAGCATTATACAATGATTCAGACAGACTCAACAACGGCTCACACGTCTTGTTTTCTGATCCTGTGATATGTTATATGACCACTAGATGGCAGTCTGCAGCTTTTAAAGTTTCTTTAAAACTCCATACACTTCAGGTCTACAAATTAGAGCCAGAGAGATGGGAATGGAAGATTAAAGAAAAATAACTGTTTCCAAACAATCATCATTTGATAGCAATTTAGATGCAAAATCTGATTCTTTAGAGGAGTATAGCTGCTCCTAGCCTTAATATCAATATATCACTTACACTACATCACATAATGAGATACAGCTTTAGAAATACTTATTTTTTCCCCACAAAACTGAACAAAGAACTGACATTTTCTATTCTGAGCTTTTCAATGAGCATCTCATGACATTGCTCCTAACAGTCCTCTCCATAGTTGAATGTTGGAATCAAATGAGATACAGTAACATGTTAATTAAAAAAGAAAACAGTTTAAACAGTGGGGTTGAAGTGTTACAGTGGCTCTCTTAGACCCCATCATTAGTGGCCTGAGAAACCTGAAATTCCCCTCCTGAGTGAACAGGAGTATTGATAGAGAAGTCCCATCTCTACCTGCTATATCAATGAATGAATGAATGAATGAATGAATGAATGTACCCATTTCTGGTACGCTGTCCAGCTGCTTCCTGACACAGTGTTTACCTCTAGCCGGCTGGTCCTATTCTTCTAGATGCTTGCACAGTAGAATTCCAAAGACTTCCGTGTGGCCAGGAGACAGAGAGGCTCCAGGTAGTCACACACACAATGTACTGTTCTCAGTAAGTCATCCAAGTCATAGACTTGCATTGTGAAAAGGAAATAAAGCAGAACCACTGTGAAGCAGGAAGGAGTGTTAACATATGTAACAAGAAATATGGCCGTGTTTGATATTTGTTATAAAAAAGAAAAAAAGATTAATAAAAAAATTATGTAGATTGTAATATCAAACCGTAGTCTAACAAGCACTGTAAAGAGTACACATCCACTTTAACTGAAACCCGAATACAGAGATAAAAACCCAAGCTACCTGTCCTCTGGTCTCCACACTTTGTGTCACTAACCTGCAACACACATGAAGCCGGAGATATCCAATGACAGCCAGAAGGCCTGCATAGTTTTTCTGCTGTAGTGCCTCAAACAATCAAAGCTTTAGGATCACCATTACAGCCAGGCAACAAGCATTTAAAAAAAGGAAAAGTTAGCATTGGCAATCTACTTATTTGTTTCAGTAAAGAATTTTCTTTGATCCGAGTTTTCAATCATCCTCAAACTGCTGTATCGGATGAGTAGGAGTGCGCTTCATGAAGCTTGCGCCACGTAACTTCCCCTCCTTCTGCTTTCTACATTACCAACCACATTTAAAGTGGAACTAGAACAAAACTTTAGTTTTCTTCATTTTGGATAGAGTAAGGGAGGTCATTACCCCTTTCATTTTATTTGTTGTAATTTTGTTGTCATTTCCCTTCACTCCCTGTCCCATAACCAAAATATGAAGTAAGAGGAAATGTTCTCTTACTTTCAGTGATAATGGTAAACAGGACAAATAGAAATGGTGAATCTACCGAACGGGAGCACAGACAGCAATACAAATTGACAGGTGTTCTAATCCCTCTCCAATACTTAGTACTAGCAGTTTACACCAAACTTCATGACCCAAGACATAAAATAAAGAATTCAGTGAATCATATTTGTTTCCCAATAGTATATTAGTAATGATATTCTTTAATTAATAAACATTTATGTTATGAAGTTATGAAAGGAGTAATGGCATCACAGGAATCTTTACTGTACCATCCTCCACAGAGAATTCCTTAGCCATCCCATCCACCATCTTGAATAGGTCAATGACAAGGCATGCTCAATTTCTTAGCTGTAGTTATCTATACCAATGGCTTCCAACCAGTGGTCTATGGACCACAAGTAAATGTTGGTGGTCCCCAGAGGTTCTGACCGAAAACAACATTGTGATGTATACCACCCAATGGTGTTTCCATCGCTGTTCTCAATGGGGGCTGTCGATCAATACTGGTAGCGCACATTGATATCCCCAATGCATTCTCTATCATTCCGGCTCCTGTAAACTCAGTGGGAGGTTCGGGGAGTAGTGCAGAGAGAGAGATGAAGGAGGGGACTTCCAATGGCAGCGCTGACTATGGGAGGGAACATGGAGGTAGAGCATATGGATGGATGAGATCCAATGATGAGTCTGTAAGGCAGTAGTGCAAAACCTAGTACACACGGGCCGAATGTTGGGCGGCACCGAATGGTTCAATAGAAACTGGACAACATTGCAGCTAGGCTGGCTTCTTTAGAAGGGGCATGACCAAAAAGGGTCTGCCAATCAACTCCTGATCAGTGCTCTTAGCCAATGGCTGAGAGCGCTGACTGGAGTGTTCTGGCTGGGGGGCTGTTCCCCCTCAGAACACAATAGCTCAGCAGGGGAGATCACTGTACCAACACTGCATAGTTGGTACAGCGGCTCATCCTGAGCCGTCAGCTGTACAGAGTGTGTGTGTGTGTGTGTGTGTGTGTGTGTGTGTGTGTGTGTGTGTGTGTGTGTGTGTAAGAGAATCAGAGCGTTGTGTGTATAAGGCCTCATTCACACGGACAGACCTTTCGGGTCCGCTTGTCAGTTTTGACGGCGGACCTGAACGGCCGCTCCATGCATCCCTATGGAGCATCGGATGACAGCGGAGATATGTGCGCTGACATCCGACCCTATCCGATCCGCTAAAAACAGACGTATGGGGGATACGTCCCCATCCGTCCATGGCGGATCGGATCGGGTAAGATCTGATGAAAACGGACATGCTGTCCGTTTTTATCAGATCGCTCCATAGGAGACAGCAGTGCCCGACAAGCCCCTCCCCACTCAGTGAGCAGAGAGGAGCTTGTCATCCGTCGGCTCAGCGGAGATCTGCAGACTGATCTCCCGCTGAGCTGGCCGGACCAGGCGGACTCTGTATCGACGGAGTGCGACGGAGTGCCCCTAGTGTGAATGAGGCCAGTAAAACTCATGGTAATCTGATTATAAACAAGGCAATACGATTATTTTAACAGTGGACAATGACTAGGTGAGTAATGGCTACCTAACTAGCTGGATACGAAAGTGCAACCATATACAGTTTATGGTATTTATAGTAAACACAATGCTAACATGTGTTCTGCCAGTACACACAGAGCCTCCTCTGTTCCTCCTGCAAGCTTCTTCCACTGGTAGCGTGATCCATTTATCAAGACACTCTTTGCTCATACAACATCAGACTGGTTTCACGCTGGAATCCAACACCACAGCTTCGAAAATCAGGCGTGCAAGTTTCTACAATATGACAACATGAACTGCACCATCTTTGGACTAAGAGCCAATACAAACTAAAGTAAAAACATTGTACAGTAAAACCTTGGTTTGAGAGTAACTTGTTTGAGAGCATTTTGCAAGACAAGCTACATATTTCAATGAATTTTGACTTGATATACAAGCGATATCTTGATATACATGTCACAACTGAGAGAAGCGAGGCGCCTCCAAGTGTAGCAATTTGGTTACATTTAATGAAGGTACAACATCTAGCAACATATTGCTACACTTAGCAACCTATTGCTCTTGTATACTCTGTAGCTCCTGATGGATTTTTGCTTCTAATGCCCTTGTGGAGGCCATATGTGGATGGACATTTTATGGTTACTCTACCATTCGCTATAATCTTGGTATATGGACTTTAAACTGAAGGACTTGTGAATAAACGGTTGTGGAACTAATCATTTGAGTTTCCATTATTTGTTATGGGGAAATTTGCTTTGATATACAAGTGCTTTGGATTACAAGCATGTTTCTGGAATGAATTACGCTTGCAAACCAAGGTTTTACTGTAATTACTTAAGCTATATTTCCTGGAAATATATGACAATAGAATGTGTCATTGTTGATTTATCACTCTTCTAGTAGTCATCTCCATCATCCTGTCCAATTTTGCATATCATTTTGCTTGTACATAACATGACCCAACGCTAAATGCATGCTTGTCATTACTGAACAGTGATTAAAAAAAAAAAAAAAGTATTAAATAAATAAATAAAAGGCTCTGGTAACGATCATTTGTAAATGGTGCTTCCGATTCAATGAAAATTCCCAAAGTAAAAAAAAACAGGAAGCAAGCTAAAGATTTCCCATCCGATTAAGGAAATGGCTACACAAATCAAAAATATGAAGAGCCCTTCCATGGGCAGACATAAGCAGGATTCAGCTTCGGTCTGTGTGGGGTGAAAGCCCTTGGAGACCTTTAAATGGCTCTGAATGGATCATCCTGATGCGCCATCAGAACTCATTGTGTGACGGATCATCATGCATACAGCAGTCCCCAAAGATGACTGAATACAAGTAGTACTGGACAGAATCATGGGTGACATGTCACAAATGGAAATCCTGTCCTCATACACAAGCCCCAAGGTTGTGTGCACTCCGATATGTAGCTTGTATTTTTCAAACTTCTTAAATTATGAATGCTTGTGGGTTCCTTTTCCCGGGGTAAGTTTAAAGCAACCTTTCTTTATCAGGGCTTCTTGTAACTCTCGGCTTCATCCAGAGGTTGCTAGGGGTTCCTTGAGAAATGGTGGATTGGTCTCTTGTCTGACGGTGTTTGCAACAATGTCACTCCGCTCAGTCAGCAGTGTGGGACCAGTGGAGCTTTTCTTCTGTCTCCAGTAAATCATCACCAACACCAATTATATTTCTTATTAATCTGAAGGTCCTTCTCCCCACTGACTGACTATAACAGGGGAATTTCACCACATGCCGCCAATATAAGGCAACATATCTCCTCTGACTACAAATGTATGGGGGTATTTTACAACCAACAGATTGAGAAGTTTATTTGTATCAAACGTATCTAAAAAGCATTAAGAGTCCCTTTAACTCAGGCATGCGCAAAGTCCGGCCCGGGGGCCAGTTACGGCCCCCGTTCCAGTTTAATGTGGCCACCCTTGTAATTTGTATATATACTGTATTTATTGGCGCTGCCTCGGAGGGGACAGGGAGGGGGGAACAAGTGCTGTCAAATTACACACAGAAGAATCCCCTGTTTACTCATTGGCATCTGTAATATGAAGTCTCGTTTCCTGGGCTGCCATTGGATGACTCCTCTGTCTATCATAGGAGGCGGGATATTCTATTAAAGAGGCTGCTGTGTAAACAGGAGATTCTCCTGTATGTCATCTGTTGGCGCTCGTCCAGCCCTCCGAGACTGCAGATGGGCATCGATCAGGCTGCATTCATGGCAATGGCCAGGCTGCAGAGGGGCACTGATTAGGAAGTAGTATGTGGGGGTTGTTTTTGTTTTTTTTAGATTCATAAATTTGCAGCTTTTTCCCACGGCGAACTGAGCCACGAACACCGCCGATGGCTCAGTTCTCACAAATCCCAGAGAGGAGAGCTGCTGACTGCCAGTCAGCAGCTCTCCTCTCTGCTCCTCCACGCTCACTGGGGCGCTGAGCTGTGGAGGGGCGGGGAGCGGTTGTCTCAGCGGCTCGCTGAGACTGCCATCAGTCCAAGCAGCTGGTGGATCCAGACTTCGGAATTCAGGATGACGCGCTGCCTCGACTGATTGCAGTGATGTCAATGGAGAGCTGACTTCAGACAGCTCTCTGCTTAAAATGGGTCACAGGAATGCAAAAAAAATTGCACTCCTGTGAACCAGGATAAGTCTAGTCTAAAAAGCTCAGGCTGTACTTCTCCTTTAAAGTGTAACTATCCCCAAAGCAGTAAAATCAATCTGTATATGCAATAAAGCATGCTTGTTATACTCACTGTGGAACCTAAGGGGTTAATTCTTTCCCATTGTGTAAAAAGACTGTTTGATTCTGTCTTCTCTGATCCTTCCCTTCTTTCACAGTCCCCAATCCATCTCCTGATAGAACAGAACCTTTGGAGTCAGTTTGCACATACTCAGTTTGGTGTGTATTGCTAGAGATTTTATTATTTTAATTTTATTTTCTTCGAAGAGTGCATGTGATTAGCACAGGGCCAATCAGCACTGCCCAGAGGTTCAAGGTGCCTGCAGCTTCATAGGACAGTCAGAGTAGAACTAAAACTCTTCCTACAAGATTTAACTAGACACTGATAGAAGTCACAAGACTGCTATATACTGCTGATGATAAAAGGTATTTAGTAGGGTTGTTGCGATACCGATACTAGTATCGGGACCGATACCAAGCATTTGCCCGAGTACTTGTACTCAGGCAAATGCTCCTGATGCTTCACCCGATACTTGTACTGTCGGCGGTGATCAGTGCATGGGGAAGTTCCAAGCACGATCACCGCTGATTTTAACCACTTTGCAACCGCCCTATGCCGAAAGTACGGCTCTAGGGCGGTTGCTGTATTCTAACTGGCCGTTAATTAACGGCCTGTCAGAATCGCGCTCCCGCGCGCCTCCTGAGGCGCGCACACGGGAACATCCGTGACCGGACCCGGCGCATCACGGATCACGGTAAATCGCCGCTGATAGCGGCGGTTTACCACGTGATCGCTCCGTCCAATGACGGAGCGATCACTTGTCAACAGAGCGGCGTCATGTGCTGACGCCGGTTCCTCCCTCCTCTCTCTGTACCGATCGGTACAGTGTGAGAGGAGAGGGGAGGGAGCAGATGGCAGCGCCAGTGCTGCGGGCTGGATCTGTGACAAATGTAGTCACAGATCCATCCATCCCTCCCTCCCTGCTCAGCCATCCCTGCTGCAATACTCTGCAATACTCTGGGCAATACTCACCTGGGCAATACCCACCTGGGCAATACCCACCTGGGCAATACCCACCTGGGCAATACCCACCTGGGCAATACCCACCTGGGCAATACTCTGGGCAATACTCTGGGCAATACTCTGGGCAATACTCTGGGCAATACTCTGGGCAATACTCTGGGCATACAGCAGCCCCTGTCCCTGCGAGCTCGCATGCAGAAGCGAACGCATACGCAAGTCCCGCCCACATATAAAAACGGTGTTCAAACCACACGTGAGGTATCTTTATATAATGTTTTGGGGTTCTATGTATTTTTCTAGCAAATAAATGATGATTTTTACATGTAGGAGAGAAATGTCAGAATTGGCCTGGGTGCTCCCTGCATGTTGGGCCTCTGTATGTGGCTGCACTGTGTAAAAGTCTCACACATGGGGTATCGCCATACTCGGGAGGAATAGCAGAATGTGTTTTGGGGTGTAATTTGTGGTATGCATATGCTGTGTGTGAAAAATAACCTAATAATATGAAAATTTGATGAAAAAAAAAAAAATCTTGATTTTGCAAACAATTGTGGGAAAAAAATTACAACTTTAAAAAACTCACCATGTCTCTTTCTAAATACCTTGGAATGTCTTCTTTCCAAAAAGGGGTCATTTGGGGGGTATTTGTACTTTTCTGGCATGTTAGGGTCTCAAGAAATGAGAGAAGCTGTCAGTACTTCAGGTGTGATGAAATTGATCAATTTTCAGGATTTGGTACCATAGCTTGTAGACCCCATAACTTTCACCCAGACTAAATAATATCCAACATTTTTTATTTTTTTTACCACAGATATGTAGCAGTATACATTGTAGGCCAAATTTATGAAGAAAAATTACTTTTTTGCAAAATTTTATAATAGAAATGAAGAAAAATTATTATTTTTTGCAAAATTTTGTTCTTTTTTCATTTATAGCAAAAAAAAAAAAAACGCAGAGGTGATGAAATACCACCAAAAGAAAGCTCTATTTGTGGGAAAAAAAGGACAAAAAATTCATTTGGTTATAGTGTTGTATGACTGAGTTATTGTCATTCAAACTGTGGGAGCACCGAAAGCTGAAAATTGGTCTGGTTATTAAGGGTGTTTAAGTGCCCAGTGGTCAAGTGGTTAAAGCATCTGAAAGCCACCGTGTATCCCGTGTGTGCCGTCGTGTATCCCGCCGTGTTTCTCTTCCCTTCCATGCCTCTCCTCCACCCCCTGGAATTGTCAGGATGGTGAGCGGGGTAGGAGCCAGTAAATCTGGCTACTTACTGCTCCGAATGGACAGAGTTAATGATCACTGACTGTCCATTCACATAACTGAAACATTGTAATCTGTGATTACAATGTTTCAGTTTATGAATGAAGAGAAGACGCTGTCTTCACTCCATTCATTTTCAGCGCAGCTGATGCTGCTGAGAAAGACAGGGGCACGTGTCCCTAGTCCCTTTCTCTGTCTCAAAGGGAAGATGTCAGAGGTCTGTTAAGACCCCTGAAATCTCACCAAAGCCCCCCCAAACAGGGCTGAAAAAAAAGAATAAAAAAAAATGGATTGTAGAAAATAAAAAAAATGTAAAGAAAAAACACACTGACAGTCCACCCCCCCCCCCCCCTTAAAAAAAAAAAAGAAAGCATTATGAATAAAAAAAAAAAATGTAAAAAAAAATTTAAAACAAATTGTTAAAAAAATTTAAAATACTGACACATGTGCCACTGTCACATGGAGATTAAAAAAAGTATTGGTATTCGGTATCGGCACTTGTACTCGGTCCTAAAAAAGTGGTATCGGGACAACCCTAGTGTTTAGCATTTTTTATTTACTAAAATAATTGCATTTCCATGTTTTGTGTGGGAGACCAGATATAGTGAATGCAGGGTCCTGGGTTAAGTAACACTTTAAATGTTCCCTAAAGACCTCTCTTAAACCTGGCCTTTGGTTTCATTCACATGGCCATAAAAAACACATATACAAAGTGATTTTTAATTACGGATCTGAACACAGCTGCATTGTTTTCAACTGAGCCATTCACACAGGTGCCTAAACATGAGCTGCTTTCTGATTCTGATCCGTAACACAGAATCCCAAAATCTGCATCTAAGAACATCTGATTTATGCACTTCTGCATATATATGCATTTATACGCACGTAAATTAGGTCAAAACAAAGGGGGGAAATAAATTGCGATAAAAATAAGTTATGTATGCATACACATCTTTACGCGTTTATTCGCATCTATACGAAGTTGCTTACTGATCATTACGCAGGAACTTCTCTCCTACTAAACACGTGTAATAACATCAGTAACGTTTTTTACAGCCGTGTAAATGAAGCCTTAGACAACAATGCATGTTTTACTACTGTGTGCAACAGGCCTTATATCTACAACTTACTTTTCAAGCTGCAGTGAGGTGGACTGTATATAATGATTTTTACAAGGACTTCAAGACCTAAAAAGTTAGACTAGAGAAGTAATATGTAATATGCATGCAGGAAGAGTGCACACTAGAGCTGCACGATTCTGGCCAAAATGAGAATCACGATTTTTTTGCTTAGAATGAAGATCACGATTCTCTCACGATTCTCACGGTGTAAATTTTTTTACATTTATACAAAAAAAAAAAAAAATGGGCTAACTTTACTGGCTATTTTTTTTTTTTTATTATTCAATAAAGTAATTTCTTCCAAAAAAAATGCATTTAAAAAGACTGCTGCGCAAATACAGTGCAACATAAAATATTGCAACAACCGCTATTTTATTCTCTAGGGTCTTTACTAAAAAGTTATATAATCTTTGGGGGTTCCAAGTAATTTTAATTCTAATAATGATTTTAACTTGAAAAGAGCTGTCAGAAAAAGGTTTGGTGTTTAAGTGGTTAAAAAAATCCTCATTTACATACAGAAGAAGTTTATTCCTTTGAAGAGATGCAATGTTTTCAAAACTTGGCAGACTGCCCAGACTGACTTTTGGCTGAGAGCAAAGTGCAGAGAGAAAATTATTTTCATGTCAAAGGTGAAACCCTGTATCAAGAATCGTAAAACCCTGTATCAAGAATCGCAATGGGAAAAAGATTGCGATAGCGATTCTTGACCATTAATCGTGCAGCTCTAGTGCACACTACTGCATATAACTTGCATTAGCCACAATAGAATATGCAGCACTGGGTAGAGCGCAGCTTCTGCATTTACAATCCAACCGACATGCCTAAATGTGGTGCAGATACAGCCGAAAGGCCAGTGTGGGCATACCCTTGGAATCACAATGGTAGTGCACACAAACCGGAAGAAAGAAGGTAGTTGTACCAAAGTTATTAATGAGGAATTATCCAAGCTTACAAGACTTAACTGTTTGCACCCAGAACAGGCAGCACCTTTTTAGAAATGAATGTGAAGTGCAGCGGTATAATTCCAAATTTCAAATTATAATGGCATTCAAAAGACACTATGCACAGTGCTCATTAGCAGCAGTAATACCTAATATATGCAGAAGCATGGTAAAGCGCGCCTGATGATTAGATTTCCTCTTCTCACTATCCTTATCTAAACTCTCCACAAAATTAGAATGGCAGATTGCCAACAAGTTTATACAGAGCAACAAGAAATGCCTGCTCCAAGATCTCCCAACCCTTCTAAAGAGAACATGTCCAGTGAACAAAGGAGGACATATAATATGTATATATGTGTATTCATTTACAGTTCTGTTGTTATAACCAACAGCCCTCAACATCAACTAGGTCAGCAGCAACACAGAAACCTGAGGTTATAGGAGACCATTTGGTAAAATGCAAGATCCATTTATCTATTTGACCCCCTTTCCATGTAAAAAATATGGTATTATTCATAAGAAATCACATATCAAACATCAAAAGAAAAATAATAAACATACCTTACCCTACACCCTAAAGTCCACCTGCAGCACCCAGGTGAGGGTGCCATCACAGGCCTTCCAGTAGGATTGTAGGATAGACTGCGGCCGCATCAGCATGAGATGTTTGGGATTCTCAGCTTATCCCAGAATCTCTCAAGTACATCCAAACAGTCACCCTTGAAAAACAAACAACCACTCTAGCACACAAAAGGACAGTCACCAGACCAAGTTATTGTGCAGAGTCTATACTTCCTCTGGGGAAATGCTTCAAAGATGCGGCCCTCCTTAGATGATGGAATCCAAAATAAACTGCAAAAAAAAACGCCTAGTACATTACCCAAGATTTATCAATAGAGAAAAGTAAAAGCTAAATGAATACTCAAAAAAGACAGAAGTAACAAGCATGACAAAAAAACAAAAGGTCAACCAGTGAGGCAACGAGTGATCTGACTGTGGATGCATCCCCTTCAGAGCCTTAGCCAATTGGTATTCACCTCCTATGAATGAAAAGGCACCCCTATAGTTCTACCCCCCTAAAAAGCATCCGCTTGCTGACCCTGTCAGGTCAATTGTTGCTACACTGGTTGACCATTGGATTTGTTGTCATGCTTGTTTCTTCTGTCCTTTGTAAGTATCCATTTGGCTTTTTGGTGTTTGTAAATCTTAGGTAATGCATTAGGTGTTTGCGCCCCCTGGGTGTTTTTTTTTTGTGAAATGTCACCCTTGCCTAGGAACCATGAGTGCAACCCTGGGTGTATGGTGAAGGTGAGCACATTCTTTATTTTTCACCCAATGCTGGTTTAAACAAAATAAATGCCATGTGTGTACATGAGGTTGGTGAAGTTAAAAAAAAAAAGTGGACCATGCAAATGATGCCAGGGCACTTTTATGTATTCAAAGATCTATGGAAAAAACAAACAAACAGGAGTGCCTGAAAATTGGAAAAAAAAAATACATAAGAATGAAGCGGACAATATATAAAAGGTGCCAGGAAAAGACAGTACTTGTACTTAGAGTAAAAGAACATACAACTGAATTCTGTCATTTTTTGTACACAATATAATGAAAACACATTGCTGTACTTGCTAGGGGAGGTTTTTCTCTAAGTAACCCTCAGTAATCCTCACATGTGAATACACAGAATCCTCGCTGTGTTCTATTGAGGATGTGGATACATTCTGATGCCAATGAGAGTGAAAAGCCACCATCTGACTTTCTCCCCAAATTGCATGCATAAGATAAATCTATTAAAGGGCAAAAGGTAAAAGTGTTTATCTCTAGCATATAAAATGGCATGTTCTTAAAAACAGTCGCAGACAACCTTATTATTTTACAGGGTGTAAGATAGTGGGGCACAGCACCAAGCTGATGAATATAAACTGCAAGAAAAATGACAGAGGCTGTGATTTTATAGACATCTCTGCACAGCATTTTCCTGGCACCAGCCTCAGCACAGCTGTTATTTATCAACTTTACTATTAACTACCGGTACTTTCACTGAGTGATTTCATTTTCTAAAGCAACTAAAACTATCCAAATTATATATTTCATATGTAGATTATATCAGGTCTTGTCACCTGGAACAATGGTGACTTCAGTATCCCCCTGCAGGCTATTGCTGCACTGAATTATTCACCAATCCTGCCATGCTGATTAATATCGGGGCCAAGTACTCAAACTGTCTGACTTCTCCATGGACACAAACAAGGTAGATAAAAGAATCCCGAATGGGAGTGGTGGAGAAAGCTTTTTTATTTTTGTTTAAATAATTAAACCTCATCTATGGCCAGCTTTAGGAGTAGAGCACAAAGAAGGTAGGACGATGTCTTTACTAAGATAAGAGGCTGTTACCACCTTGGAGAGAAAAAACGATCTGCTATTTTAGGCCTCATTCACACGAGGCGGACTCCGTAGCGCCAGCTCAGCGGGAGATCAGTCCACAGATCTCTGCTGAGCCGACGGATGACAAGCTCCTCTCTGCTCACTGAGCGGGACGGTCCGTCCGTGTGAATGAGGCCTAAGACCATTTTAACCTTGTGAAGAATTAGAAGGAAGGGGTGCCAACTCTGAAGCACATCTGATAAAGAGATTCTCGCCAATAAGGCCACTTTGCAGGAGCAAAGGCGAGTTACAGAGGTATGCATGCAGAGCAGAGAGAACCAGATTGAGATCCCAAGAAAGCAAAGGGCACTGTAATGGGGGCCCGATACATGACACACCTTGCTGATCATTTTAAGCACCCCTGCCAGTGTTAAATAGTCCAATCCCTGTAACTGCAAGAGAGCTTTTCTGTTAAAAAAAAACAGACTAGCTGTAAAAGAAAGACTAAAAAGCAAACTAATACAGGCATCACATCTAAAAATTGGTAACTTCCAAAAGAAAGCCTTTATTATTTTGTGTTTAATACTGCTTTAAATCTCGATCTCCATACATAAAGAGGACCCCTTTGTGCTCCCTATGTAAATGGACACACAGAGCCGCAGCTCTGGAGAGCACATGCTTGGGTGCCTCCAGAGCAAGACGCTTGCTGTGGGGAAAGCCGGCAGGAGGCAGACAGCGGGACCTGAGTAGAGGAGGATTCAGGCTACTCTGTGCAAAACCATTGCACGGAGCAGGTAAGTATAACACGGTTTTATTAACACTTTAATAAACCTCATTTGCCGCATAGCTGTCCAACAGCGTAGAAACCCTTCAATGAGGCAGAAGAGATTCATCACCTACAGGACACTAGCAAAAAGACAGGGTCTCATGGAGCAGGATGGTGTTATAGGGGTATACCCAAGGAGGGTGTGTCCAAAAGCCTTTTAACAACAATAGCAGCATGAGTTTATCCCCTTTCCAAACGCTTTGTGAATTTCCAATTACCACAAAAATGTATAACCCTGGACCTAATGAATATGGAGGTATAAAAGGTGACGATCTGGCAACTCATCCTTCAGAAAGATTCACTTTATTACATTGAGTGGTGTGTACAAAATACAGTGGCTCTGTAGCCACTGTGGGGTAGACATTGCTGTAAACCGTTTAAGAGGTAGGCATTTATTTGAGGCAGGGCTTGACAAACCCCAGGCGCCAGGTCGCATTGGTGCCTAGAATTAACAGCCTGGCACCTGGGCTAGACTGCAGCAGGTGTCTTGTCCCCATGCAAGACCACATTCCCCCCTCACCTGGCGGGTTCGCGGACTAAGATGCCTCCGCTCGCGCTGGGAATTGCCCTTACATTGCTCACACTGCAGGGGAACCGACGCCCTCTTCTGGTGACAGGGGCTGCTACAAGCAGTCACTGGTTGCGCCAAGGGCTTCCCCTACCTGCTCTCTCTGCCTGACAACTGGTTGAAGGAGTTGCAGGCTTGATCTGGTGCCCATAACAATGAGTGGACAGGGATTGTGGGGCAGCTGGTTGTTACAGTTTTAGTTCCATTTACACGCCCCTCCCCTACAATGATGAAAACAGTTTTCGGTGTAAATTTAAGATCAGTTAATTTAGTTGTTGGGAGGAAAAAAATGTGTTTGCTAAAGAAAAAAAAACAAAAAAAAAAGGGATTTTTAAATACAGCTTACCTGTAAAATCCTTTTCTTGGAGTACATCACGGGACACAGAGCGGCATATTCATTACTATATGGGTTATATGGAGTACCTTCAGGTGTGGACACTGGCAATCTCAAACAGGAAGTCCCCTCCCTATATAACCCCCTCCCCTAGAGGGAGTCCCTCAGTTTTGTAGCAAGCAGTATGCCTCCCAAAATGGTCACCCAAAAGAGGGGTGGGAGCTCTGTGTCCCGTGATGTACTCCAAGAAAAGGATTTTACAGGTAAGCTGTATTTAAAAATCCCTTTTTCTTTCTCGTACATCACGGGACACAGAGCGGCATATTCATTACTATATGGGATGTCCGAAAGCAATGCTTTAATGAGGGGAGGGAGACATCTTCCAAAGAAGGATTCAATTTAGAGGTATACTCAAATAATAATAATAAATCCAACTTAGTCAAGAAAAAACTTTTTTTTTTTTTTTTTTTTTTTACAACCAAGGGTGCTTCTGATCCCGAGGATCTTAAACTGCAGCCTGTAGTACTGCCTGTCCAAAGGCAGAATCCGCATTCCTTCTCACGTCTAGTTGATAAAACTTTGTAAACGTGTGGACTGATGACCACGTCGCCGCCTTGCATATCTGAGCCATAGAGATCTGATGGTGTGCTGCCCAGGAGGCGCCCATGGCCCTGGTAGAATGGGCCTTTACCGACAAAGGAGGAGGCAACCTCTTCAAACCGTAAGCTTGAATGATTAATTGTCTAATCCATCTCGAGATGGTGGATTTTGCAGCTGCCTGCCCCTTCTTGGGGCCATCTGGTAGAACGAATAACACATCTGTCTTCCGGATCTTTTCTGTAGCTTTAAGATAGGCCTTCATGGCCCGGACAATATCCAAGGTATGCAACAACCCCTCCTTTCTAGATGTGGGTTTTGGAAAGAAGGATGGAAGTACCAAATCCTGGTTCAAGTGAAATTTGGATATAACCTTTGGTAGAAAGGAAGGATGGGGCCGGAGAACTGCCCTGTCCTTATGCAGAACGAGATATGGTTCCTTACACGATAAGGCTGCTAATTCTGACACTCTCCTGGCCGAAACTATGGCGACCAAGAAAACCAACTTTCTTGTCAGTAAGACTAAAGGAATCTCAGCCAACGGCTCAAAGGGTTGTTTCTGTAGAGTGGACAGGACAAGATTTAAGTCCCATGGACAAATTGGTGACTTGACAGGAGGATTAATACGCAAGACCCCCTGTAAGAAGGTCTTTACCAGCGAGTGGGTGGCCAGCGGCCTCTGAAACCACACTGACAGAGCTGAGATCTGTCCCTTGATTGTGCTTAGTGCCAGGCCTTTATCCACTCCTAGCTGGAGAAAACTTAACACCCTATCAATAGTATATTTGCGGGAATTCCATCTTTTGGATTCACACCAGCCTACGTAGTTCCTCCACACCCTGTAATAAATCACCCTGGAGACCGGCTTTCTAGCCCTAATCAGGGTAGGAATTACCTGCCTAGACAGACCTCTACCCCTGAGAATCAGGGATTCAGCCTCCAGGCCGTCAAATTTAGACGCTGTAATGTAGGGTGGAGGATCGGGCCTTGTGAGAGTAGGTCTGGTTGTAGGGGAAGAGTCCAAGGGTCTCCCACTGCCATCTTCAGGACTAGTGAGTACCAAGTCCTCCGGGGCCAAGCCGGAGCTACTAGAATGACTGGCTTGTGCTCCACTCTGATCCTGCGCAACAGGCGAGGGAGTAACTGTAGCGGAGGGAATGCATATAGAAGTTTGAATTGATGCCAAGGGCAAACCAACGCATCGGTTCCGCAGGCCATAGGATCCCTCGCTCGAGACACGAACCTGTCTAGTTTCTTGTTGAACCTGGATGCCATTATATCTACGTCCGGCATTCCCCACCTCTGGCAGATTGTCTGAAAGACCTGGGGATGCAGAGACCACTCCCCTGGCAACAGACTCTGGCGACTTAAGAAGTCTGCCTGCAGGTTGTCCACTCCGGGAATGAATATCGCCGAAATGCAGGGTACATGAACCTCTGCCCACTGAAAAATCAAGCTCACCTCCCTCTGAGCGGCCTGACTCCTGGTTCCCCCTTGGTGGTTTATGTATGCCACCGCCGTGGCATTGTCTGACTGGATTCTCACCGGGAACCCCTTTAATCTGGAGGTCCATGCCAGAAGGGCTAGGCGAGCAGCTCTGATCTCCAAGATATTGATGGGGAGCTGCCTCTCTGCTTTCACCCAAGTTCCCTGGCGAGAGAACCCCTCGAAGACCGCCCCCCAGCCTGCCAGGCTGGCGTCTGTGGTAACTACCTTCCAGACAACAGGGCTGAAGGATTTTCCCTTTAGAAGATTCTGGGGGTTCAACCACCAGGCCAGGCTTTGTCGGACCCTTGATGATAGCGTCAAAGGGGACTCTAAGGCATGTGCCCTCTTGCCCCAGGCTGCTAGAATGGCTGCCTGTAGGACGCGAGTGTGGATCTGAGCGTATGGTACTGCCTCGAACGTGGCCACTAGCTTGCCTAGTACTCGCATACACAGGCGAATAGTTGGTTTTTTCTTGTTTAGAACCAACTGAACCAACCCCTTGATAGCCTCGATCTTTACAAGGGGCAGGAACACCCTTTGCTGTTCTGTGTCTAACCTCATGCCGAGGTATTCCAACTGCTTTGTAGGCTGGAACGCTGACTTTCCCCGGTTTAAGACCCAGCCGAATCCTTCGAGGTACCGAACCGTGAGGTTTACTGCCTGTTGCAGACCCGGCCGTGAGTGATCTATGATTAAAAGGTCGTCCAAGTATGCTAGGACTGTGACCCCTTGGATCCTTAAATTGGCCAGAACTGGGGCTAGGATCTTCGTGAATACTCGGGGGGCCGTGGCCAGCCCGAAGGGGAGCGCCCTGAATTGGAAGTGTCGCTGCCCCACCGCGAAGCGTAAAAATCTTTGATGCGACTGAAAGATTGGTACATGAAGGTAAGCATCCTTTATGTCTATGGAGGCCAGAAAATCGTCCCTCTGAAGCGCGGCGGCTGCTGACCGGATGGATTCCATCCGGAAGGAACGAACCATTAGGTAACCGTTTAACCTCTTTAGGTCCAAGATTGGCCTGACATCGCCGTTGGGCTTTGGTATGACAAAGAGATTGGAATAGAAACCTAGCCCTTGCTCTTGGGCTGGCACCTCTATTATTACGTCCTGGCAAAGCAGGTGATCCAAAGCTGCCAGCAATGAGGCCTTCCTTGCTGGATCCTTTGGTAGCCTTGATTCTTGAAAATGAGGCGGAGGACACCTTAGAAACTCCAGTCTGTAGCCTGTGGTTACAGATGCCCGGACCCATTTGTCGGGGATCTTGGCTTCCCAAACTTCTGAGAAGAAACGAAGCCTTCCCCCCACCCGCGAGAGTGGGGGCGCCCCTTCATAAGGCAGACTTAGGGGCTGTCTTTGTCGGCTTGCGATACCATGGCCTCTTACCCCCAGGGGCCTGTCCCTGCGATCTACTGTTAACGCTGGATCGTGCAGGCGGCCGTCGATACTGCCTGGAATTTGAGGGCCCCGAGACAGGAAAGAGCTGCCTTTTAAATGTAGGACCCCGGAATGTCTTTTTGACCGGTAAAAGGGTACTCTTGCCACTTGAAATAGTCTGAATATATTTATCCAGATCCTCTCCGAAGAGTCGTCCTCCATGGAAGGGAAACCCTGCCAGAAGCTTTTTGCATGGGGGCTCCGCCGCCCAGTTCTTCAACCATAAGAGCCTTCTCATGTGCACCAAAAAATAGTGATAAACGAGAGGCCTGCTGGATGGAATCTTTTATAGCATCTACAGCAAAACACAGAGCTCTGGGAATGTCAGAAAACTCTTCTGCTTGTTGGGTAGGCATGTCCTTTAACATTTCTTTTGTCTGGTCTTTTAACGCCTGACAAACTCCAATTGCAGCCACAGCTGGCTGTACCACTGCTCCTGCCGTAGCAAAGGATGCTTTTAAAAGTGTCTCTAACCGTTTATCAACCGGATCTTTAAACATATGTATGTTTTCCACCGGGCAAGTTAGTGATTTATTCACGCATGAGATGGCTGCATCCACTACTGGGAGCCTCCACATCTTGGAGAATTTTTCCTCCATGGGGTAAATGACCGCAAATCTTTTCGGTGGCAGAAAAATCCTGTCCGGCCGTACCCAATCCCGAAAGATCAATTCCTCCGAGAGAGGATGGACCGGAAAAACTGCGTTGCTTAACGGAGCTTTCAAAGATCCCAGAGAGGATACCGGAGGAACCTGAGGCTCTGGTAATGGTAAACTAAATGCCGAGCGGACCATGTCCGTCAAAGACTGTACCCACAGTCTTTCTGTCTGGGAGTCTGAAAATGGTTCCTCAGAGGCAGATCCCTCAATCCCTGAACCCTCCTGGTTTAGGTCTAGTTGATCCTCCTGTGATTCCAATTCCTCCGGAGAGAGAATCTCAGCATCTGAGGATACACCCCTTGGTGATGGGGATCTAACCCGTTTCTTACCAGGAATAGCTCTAGCGATCAATGCTGCTATTCTCTCTTCTAGCCCCCCTAGGGATACGGCTAGCATCTCCTCTGTGATAAACACAGGGCTGGGCTGATCTGGGCCAGCCTCCGCACCAGATCCCCCTAATGGCTCATCCAAGGCGCCCTTTATGTTAATAAGTTGCGGGGAAAGTATCGGCATATCATCAGAATCAGAGGGGGAACCCCTTTGTTTTTTGGTCTTTTTTGTACCCTTTGACCCCGAACCTTTGGAAGCCATAATACAAAATCGAGGGACTCCGCCGACAACAACAGACTGTAGTGGCCAGGAGTACAAAACCAGAGCTTAGGGGACAATAGATCACTAATGCCCAAAAACTGATGGGGCCCCGTATGTTTTTCTTTTTTTCTTTTTTTTTTTAAAAACATACAGTGACCCCAAACTTAGTTTGCCAGCCTCCAACCTGCTGCAAAAAGGGGAATTTCTTGGCTTAACAAAAAAGGCATTGGAACACAGTCCAGCCTGTACTACCCCTCTTCCGCCACCGGGAGTCACTGTTCTGCCGCTCTGCGTCCTCTCCTTCTGAAATCAGCCTCAGACTGAGCACTGACAATGCCTGCTGATCTATAACAGCACAAGGCGCGCCCCTGTATGACGCCGCAGGCACGCCCCCCCCGCCCTCCTCTCTGAACGGCGCGAAAAAACGTCTATAAGACGTGCGCGCGCACGCGCGCGCGCGCGTATGCCGGAACAGGAGGAACATGGAGGAGCCGCGCTGCTGGAGACCCAGGACTGCAGTATCAGGCGGCAGATTCAAACCCCCGGCCAGGTAGGACTCTCCAAAAGGCCCCATAGGGATCCTTACTAGTCCTAGGAAGAAAGCAGCAGGTTAGCTTAGCAACACATTCTTAGACAGGGGAACCTAGTGATGGGGGAAAAAAGGGGTCATCCTGTCTTTCTCAGACATAGTGAGCAAGGTTGCCAATGCAGAGCATACTTAGGCTATCACCCCTTTTAGGTTACCCCGGAGAGCCTGCTGTCGAACCAAGTCCCGCAGGCTCCCCCTTACCTGCTCCATGCTGCAGGATGTTTGTCCAGCAAAACGATCCAATCTTCTCCCATCTCCGTGGGTAGCGTAGTAGACCTTCAGGCCCTGGGGTCCTATGAAGGTACCCACTGTCCTGGACCTATATAGCACCCTGGCAAACAGGCACTTATGGTTTTTACAAACTCCAAGTCCTGGGCCCAGGGTCCAGCCCTCCAAAGAGGAGCATTATAGGCAAAACCCCACGGTTTGGGGCCCGGGTACTGTCCACTTTGGCACTGAGGCTCCTTGGACAGATCCGGTTAGCCCGCCCTTAATCCCAAGGATGTGGAGCAAAGCTATTCCGTGACCAACACCTAAGACACTGGCGAAAAAACTGAGGGACTCACTCTAGGGGAGGGGGTTATATAGGGAGGGGACTTCCTGTTTGAGATTGCCAGTGTCCACACCTGAAGGTACTCCATATAACCCATATAGTAATGAATATGCCGCTCTGTGTCCCGTGATGTACGAGAAAGAAAAACAGTTTTCTAACTTTTTTAGCTGGCTCCTAGTTTCAAAGTAAATTTGTCAAGCCCTGATTTGAGGAATGGACCATGGCATTTAAATACATAGGAAGACACTGATGCATTGGGACATTTTTGGGAAGCATGTGTAAAGGTAACGTTAATTTTTAAGATGTTTTCTGCTCCCAAAATAAAAAAATGGGAATGAGTAGGCACACACACAGAAGAAAATGATTCATCCTAATGAGAAAGTAGTGTGGATACCAAAAAAAGAACTGAAATTAGAAGCCTGTTAGATTATAGTGGGAACTACACAATGTATCGCCTATTAATACGTCACCTTAATTCTACAGCGGAAAGGGCGTGATGCCGCCTGAAAAGCACAGGACACAAGAAGCTGTGATTAGGGGAACTTATTAATAGACTTGTATCTACAATATAGACCTTATGATGTAAAATTAATGGCTTGTCAGCCATAGAAAATACTGGCCAAGCCTCACTCCAGTCACATATCACTGCCATTAAACTAAGAGATAAACAGGTTGCAAAACTATATGTTCACTAGATATTCCCTTTTTTTTTATGTGAACCACCAGTGGATACAACATTTTTAACAAATGCATGTGTATGCAATTGCAAAAGGTGTCTTTATAAAAGCTGTTAATGTTTATGTAAGGTAATGCAAAGCTAGCACTGAGAGTTACATTTGCGGTCTTAATTTGAGTGCCCTGGGGGGTCCACAAACACTGAGTTTTAAATATGGAAATACCATTATCCAGTATACAAGCAGGTGGCAAACCACCCTCAGCGGTCTAGGCGAAAAAAATAAGGATTTTTTACTTGTCTGTAAAATCCTTCTTTGGGTGCAGTACAGGACACAGACCCTCATTAATCGAGACCATAGGTTATACGTTGCCACGTTTAGATGAGAACACTGAAACACAAAGTTGTTAGGACAGGCCATATGACCACCTCTTGAGCTCCCAGAAATCCTCAATTTATTTTAGCAAGCAATATGGAGAAAAATGCCCGGGCAGAGGGGAGGGTGGTATGTATCCTTTACTGTACTCCAACAAAAGTATTTCTTAAATCATACAATTCAGGACACAGGCTTTCAGTTATTCAAGACCAAGGGACATCCTAAGCAATACAACAGAGGTAGGCATGATAGCAAACAATGCCAACAGAGCCAAAACAAGATAATCTGGTTACAAACTTGGAGGGGACGTGCCCAAAGTCTAAAGGCAGATGATAGATCACGGCCTCAAAAACAGAGAAGGTGGTGCCTGAAGCAACAGAGCACCTGGTCCTGTAGCATACAACTATCACGCACACCAAAAAAAAGGGGGTTGCACGGCACAGTATGCCTATAACACATAATTTTAAAAAGTGTCAAAGTACCCATAAATTAGAGGTCGACCGATATGGGTTTTTCTCTATATGATGCTGCTTTTTTGCGGTCGATATTTTAGGCCGATTTTTTTCTGGTAAAACCAACAAAACCTCTGCAGAGTTTGGGAGTCAAGCATAGAAGTAATGGGTCACTTCAGGCCTCATGTACACTGCTGCTGGTAAACGGCCATTTAGGATTAGTTGGGCATTTTTTTTCAACTGCCCCTGAACTCTCCTCTATGTTATCTTATCAGTACACAGAGTCGTTTCTAGTCCTTTCTAGGCAGTTGAGTTTAGAGGCTCTTTTTGGAACCCCAAAAAATGCTTTCAGAAGCTGTGTTTAGAGGCATTTCAAGCGCCAAACGTGGTAACTCATGTTTAGCAGCGTTTCATTTACAGACGTTTTTCATTTCAACAAAAAATTATTTTTTTTCAAACACTTCTAGACGCAAACTCGACTAAAGACGGCAGTATAAACCTTCTAGCCTATAAACGTGGCTAAACTGACGTTTTTAGCTGTCAAGTTAAATCGTTCAGGAGAGATTGAACAACGTCCCGTGTACATGAAGCCTAACCTGTAGAAACCCAGCCAGCCCTGACCAATACAGAAAAGCAAAATGTCTGTGTAAAAAAGAAGTAAAACCTGATGCTCAGGACATAACTCCAACAGAAAAGTAGTCTTTCCCCTTTTCAATGTAAAAAAAAAAAAAAACCCTGAAAGCATTTTATAGAATGAGAAGGAAGAGGAACAAGTAGCTTCACATTCTACATGAGCTGGACACACAAATAAAGAACTGGCTCTTCCTGTTTCATTTCTTTCCTGATTTGTGTAAAAATGGAATTTGACACTATGAGGTTACCGTCATCACATAGAAACCGGTATCATTTCTGCAAAATGAGAATTCAGTACTGCAACCACATTCTTTAAAGTTTTGTACCTCTACAAAAGACTTCACAGGTAAAATATTTGTACCGGTAATTCATTCCTAGCTATAAAAAGGTTTCCCTGGAAATAACACATTTTAAAAGGTATTTCCATTTGGTTTTGGATCAGTTGGCCATGCTAAATACAAAATGTGGAAAAGAGGAAAATGAGGAAAAGATGGCGTTCCATCTGGATGGCGTTCCTTTGTTCATCCTTTCCCCTCATCGCTATGCTCACTTTTACATAAAGCATTCCTCTTTCATATGTACATTATTTTAGACTAAAGGTGACCACAGATGGATCAAAATTTGGCAGCAGTGATCGGCCGAATTTCAATCCACGTGTGGCAACTGCAGGTGAACAGAGGTTGATCTACTGAATGACCTCCGTTCAACCACCCAGCCCAATAAACGCTGCTCGATCAGTGGCTGCACAGCTGATCAGTGTATTCGGACAGCAGGGAGTTTGCCCACTGTGAGGATGCAATAGCGTAAAAGGGAGGATTACCGTGTCCACCTTGAATGTGTGAATGGGGGAATCGGTTAAATTTTTTCATTCAATTGAACCATGAATGGCCAGTTTTAGTGTTCTCTGTGTTCTCCATGTGCTTCTCTATGCAATGCAGGAAGATCATGGCTGGTGGGAGGGGCCAGCAGGGTGTTTTTTGTAGCTTCTTGCAAACATCAAAATAACCTTGTCTCAGTACTTCCCAAGAGCAAGAGGTGTTCTGCACATCTAAAAATGCCTTAAAGTGGTTATGAAGGTTCAATTTTTTTTTTTTTTTAAACCAACATATCACATACTTACCTCCACTGTGCAGTTTGTTTTGCACAGAGTGACCCTGATCCGCCTGTTCTGGGGTCCCTCGGCAGTTCTCTCGGCTCCTCCCCATTTCAGACAACCCCTCTGGGATGCGCTGTCCAAAGGGGATTACCTTGTGGGCGTGCTGCGGAGTCCTGCGTTCGGCGTCCATAGCCCCCCGGCGTCCGCGTCATTGGATTTTATCAACAGAAGCGCGATCCAATGGCTGCGTTGCTGTCAATCTATCCAATGGAGAGCCGAGAAGCCCGGGTAACGATCAAGCTTGTTTGTGACGCAGGACTTTCCAGGGATTTGGGTAAGTAAACCGGGGGGCTGGTAATCGTTGGATGTTTTTTCACCTTAATGCATAGGATGCATCAAGGTGAAAAAACATGAAACTTTACAACCCCTTTAAAGTGTTTGTAAACCACAGACATGAACTATGAACAAAGCATATCCCTCTATAGTGTTTACTTGTCTAAATTAGGTGCACCAAGTGTCATATCTGTCTGCTGCTTCATTCCTCTGTTAGCATGAATCACATCCGACAAGTTTTGCTGGCACCAAGAGAAAAAAGGTGACAAGGAGAGAGATCTCCAGCGAATTGACGGCTTCATTTCTTCTGTTCCTGTGCGAATAGAGGTGTGTCCCATCCCATCAATTAGCTCTCAGTGCTCTCCTTACTAAATTCTTGACATTGGGTGGACATAGAGAAGTGAAGACTGCAGATTTACAGGTACAACTTACGTAGTAGGATTTGTTTTATCTCTGAATCACCTGAGGCAAGAAACATCAATAGGTATACAGAAAAGTTTACTACCACTTCAATTGGCGATTGTCAGTTTGGAGGAGTGAGTATTCCTAGGCAGCTTGAACTTGTATGCAAACTGCCATATATAACACTCACATGTAATGCTGAGCGTCCATCATTGAAAGAGCTGAAATTCAATGACTGAAAAGGGTGGGCCATGGACAGTCAGCCTGGGGAGGAAAGAGTAAGATGATGTACAGCCAGAAAAGGAGGTGGACTCAGAATTGCGGCAGTTTCTAATGCAACACGCAAGGATCTTCTACAACTGTATGAATGAAGGTAAGGCTGGAGTTCAGCTTTGGATAAAATTATGAAATGTATTCTGAATGCCTTTGCTTTTACAATGTCCGTAAAAGAAAGTAAAAGTACTAGGGATGCACCGATATATCGGAGTACGATACATATCGGCCGAAAATAGCTGTTTTGGGGAAATGCCGAAACAACTAAAAAATTGCCGATAATGACTAGTGGTGCAACGCGGGATTGCAGAGCGGTAAAACACTCACCGAAATTGTCTCTGCTCTGCTCGCACACAGCCCCGCCTGCTCCTAACCACGCTGTGATAGACAGAATGTGGGTCTAATGCTGAGACGTGTTCCGTCTATCACAGCATGGAGTTAGGAGGAGGCGGAGCTGTGTGCGAGCAGCGTGGAGACAGTTTCAGCATACGGGCGGTGAGTTGCTTTCTTTTTTAGTAGAACATGTGTGCACTGGGCAGCCATCCGTCCTTCCCCCCACCCCTCCCTCGGCTGGCTCTATCTTCGGCATTCTGTCGTCCCCCCTCCTCCCCCCGGCTGCCTAGTCTGGCTCCTGTCCCTGCCGCCAATGCACTCCTGTTTTTGGAGGTGACAGGGTTAATAAGGAGAACTGGTCACCTCCAATTGCTATCACACAGGGAATTATTTTCTCCTGTGTGATAGCAATAAAGTTAAAGCGGATCTAAAGTGAAGTTCCGCTGATCGGAACCCTCCCCCTCTCCGGTGTCACATTTGACACCTTTCAGGGGGAGGGGGGTGCAGATACCTGTCTAAAGACAGGTATTTGCACCCACTTCCGGCTCGCAGTCTCGGGCAAAAGACGGGCAGTGAAGTCGGAGCGCTTCACTTCCCGGTTCCCTCACCGTGGATGGAGGGGGGAGCAGCAGAGACACGAGCGAACGCTCGTCCTCTGCTGCGGACGCCGCTGGACTCCAGGACAGGTAAGTGTCCTAATATTAAAAGTCAGCAGCAGTAGTTTTTCTAGCTGCTGGCTTTTAATATATTTTTTTAATGGGCCATCCACTTTAAGTGTAAAAAATTATAATAATAATTAAATTAATAAAATAAGTAATTAAAAAGTAAAGAATAAGAAAAATATTAAAAATAAGAAAATTATACAAAAATAAAAAAAGTAAAAACGACAAGCTACAAAAACAAAAGTGATAAAAAAAAAAAAAAAAGAAACAAACAAGAGGCGGCAATTGGGGGACAATGATAGGATGCTCCATACATTTTTGCAATCCGACTGTACGGTTTTAACATACAATTATAAAAAAGAAAAAAAAGAAAATTAATTTTCGTTTTCGGCCTGACTTTTTTGTTTCGTTACGGTTCTGAAATTTCCATTTCGGTGCACCTCTAAAAAGTACAGCTGCTACCCAGAGCATCCAATCCACCATTTCAGGACAGAGAGGGGTAAACCTATGTTTCCCTGTAGCCAGGAAGCTGGAATATCTGGGTAGGATTGTCATCACAAGAAAGGTACATTCAGGCACTTTTTACGATATCTACTATACATAAGTAAATTTTGTACTTTCCAGATACAAATATCTTTTTATAAGAATATGCAAATAACTTTGTGAGAAAAAAAAAAATAAGCGATCAAATTCTATAACATTTTTGTCTACAGACTAGAAAAAATTGCACACACCAACACTCACTATGCTGTGAACACACATTTAGTAGATTAGCCAACCAAAACAACGTATGTGCAACAATGAGCAGTCTAATGATATGCAAGAGATCTGGCAACACCCTTTGATAGCCAAATCGACATATCAGCAGACCAGACAGGTACAAACTAAAGCTGACCATGGAGCGAATTCCGACTCCATGGGTGACCCTGTCAGCACCCTCCCACAAGACGGACTTTGATTTAAATTTAGCAGCGCTTATTAAAAAATAAATAAAAAAATGTGAACTGAAAATTCGGTAAAGTGAAATTTAGAAGCATACATCATTACGCTACATTGCCTTAATATAGCTACTAACAGGGCTCGCGCATATGTACGCATTCTTCCTCATAGTATAAACGCACCTGGTGCTGCAAACAGACGCTCATAGACATGAATGGTTGTAGGTGGCTGTATACAGGTACATGGTGCATGTGTACAGATGTAAAGCCCCAAATGTAGACCGTCTGTACACATGCGCCACTTTACACAGCATACATCCGTCTACAAGCGCCAAGTGTGGATGGCTGCACACGGTTCCATGGGCTTCCTGGTACCAAAATAAGCCAGTGTGTTTACACCAAGAAGCAATGTGTCTGTCGTGTGCATGAGCCTAAATTAGAGAGACTAGAAGTGGCATTTGGTATTTCCATTAGAATGATTTTCAATTATACAAATTTAAGGAACTTCAGAAACTTGACTTTTTCCATTTTACCAGGAGGAACAAAGTTTAGTGAAGTTTATATTCCATTCTTCACAGTGTAAGGTTAGGAAAAAAATAAAAATACTTAAAATATGAAAATGGAATGTGGGAGAAAAATAAAAAGCTAAATAAGTATAACAGACACAACTCCCAACAATGGAAAAATGACTTCACTGACAAGTCTCCACTTATGACACAAGTCTAGCCAGTGCAGAGGTGGTAAGGAGATCAGGTCACTTGGATCCTCCTACACTGACATCAGTCATACTTAAAGGGAATCTAGGGAAAGGAAAAAAGGGATTTTTAAATACAGCTTACCTGTAAAATCCTTTTCTTGGAGTACATCACGGGACACAGAGCGGCATATTCATTACTATGTGGGTTATATGGAGTACCTTCAGGTGTGGACACTGGCAATCTTCAAACAGGAAGTCCCCTCCCTATATAACCCCCTCCCCTAGAGGGAGTCCCTCAGTTTTGTAGCAAGCAGTATGCCTCCCAAAATGGTCACCCAAAAGAGGGGTGGGAGCTCTGTGTCCCGTGATGTACTCCAAGAAAAGGATTTTACAGGTAAGCTGTATTTAAAAATCCCTTTTTCTTTCTCGTACATCACGGGACACAGAGCGGCATATTCATTACTATGTGGGATGTCCGAAAGCAATGCTTTAATGAGGGGAGGGAGACATCTTCCAAAGAAGGATTCAATTTAGAGATAAACTCAAATCATAATAATTCCAACTTAGTCAAGAAAAAACTTTTTTTTTTTTTTTTTTTTTTTTTTTATTTATATCCAAGGGTGTTTTCTGATCCCGAGGATTTCAAACTGCAGCCTGTAGTACTGCCTGTCCAAAGGCAGAATCCGCATTCCTTCTCACGTCTAGTTGATAAAACCTTGTAAACGTGTGGACTGATGACCACGTTGCTGCCTTGCATATCTGAGCCATAGAGATCTGATGGTGTGCTGCCCAAGAGGCGCCCATGGCCCTGGTAGAATGGGCCTTCACCGACAACGGAGGAGGCAACCTCTTCAACCCGTAGGCTTGAATGATTAATTGTCTAATCCATCTTGAGATGGTGGATCTTGCAGCTGCCTGCCCCTTCTTGGGGCCATCTGGTAGAACGAATAACACATCTGTTTTCCGGATCTTTTCTGTAGCTTTAAGATAGGCCTTCATGGCCCGGACAATATCCAAGGTATGCAGCAACCCCTCCTTTCTAGATGTAGGTTTTGGAAAGAAGGATGGAAGTACCAAATCCTGGTTTAAGTGAAATTTGGATATAACCTTTGGTAGAAAGGAAGGATGGGGCCGGAGAACTGCCCTGTCCTTATGCAGAACAAGATATGGTTCCTTACACGATAAGGCTGCTAATTCTGACACTCTCCTGGCCGAAACTATGGCGACCAAGAAAACCAATTTTCTTGTCAGTAAGAGTAAAGGAATCTCAGCCAGAGGCTCAAAAGGCTGTTTCTGTAGAGTGGACAGGACAAGATTTAAGTCCCAAGGACAAACTGGTGACTTGACAGGAGGATTAATACGCAAGACCCCCTGTAAGAAGGTCTTTACCAGCGAGTGGGTGGCCAGCGGCCTCTGAAACCACACTGACAGAGCTGAGATCTGTCCTTTGATTGTGCTTAGTGCCAGGCCTTTATCCACTCCTAGCTGGAGAAAACTTAACACCCTATCAATAGTATATTTGCGGCAATTCCATCTTTTGGATTCACACCAGCCTATATAATTCCTCCACACCCTGTAATAAATTACCCTGGAGACCGGCTTTCTAGCCTTAATCAGGGTAGGGATTACCTGCCTAGACAGACCCCTACCCCTGAGAATCAGGGATTCAGCCTCCAGGCCGTCAAATTTAGACGCTGTAATGTAGGGTGGAGGATCGGACCTTGTGAGAGTAGGTCTGGTTGTAGAGGAAGAGTCCAAGGGTCTCCCACTGCCATATTCAGGACTAGCGAGTACCAAGCCCTCCGGGGCCAAGCTGGAGCTATTAGAATGACTGGCTTGTGCTCCACTCTGATCCTGCGCAACAGGCGGGGGAGTAACTGTAGTGGAGGAAATGCATATAGAAGTTTGAACTGATGCCAAGGGCACACCAACGCATCGGTTCCGCAGGCCATCGGATCCCTCGCTCGCGACACGAACCTGTCTAGTTTCTTGTTGAACCTGGATGCCATTATATCTACGTCTGGCGTTCCCCACCTCTGGCAGATTGTCTGAAAGACCTGGGGATGCAGAGACCACTCCCCTGGCAACAGACTCTGGCGACTTAAGAAGTCTGCCTGCAGGTTGTCCACTCCTGGAATGAATATCGCTGAAATGCAGGGTACATGAGCCTCTGCCCATTGAAAAATCAAGTTCACTTCCCTTTGAGCGGCCTGGCTCCTGGTTCCCCCTTGGTGGTTTATGTATGCCACCGCCGTGGCATTGTCTGACTGGATTCTCACCGGGAACCCCTTTAATCTGGAGGTCCACGCCAACAGGGCTAGGCGAGCCGCTCTGATTTCCAAGATATTGATGGAGAGCTGCCTCTCTGCTTTCACCCAAGTTCCCTGGCGGGAGAACCCCTCGAAGACCGCCCCCCAGCCTGCCAGGCTGGCGTCTGTGGTAACTACCTTCCAGACAACAGGGCTGAAGGATCTTCCCTTTAGAAGGTTCTGAGGGTTCAACCACCAGGCCAGGCTTTGTCGGACCCTTGATGATAGCGTCAAAGGGGACTCTAAGGCATGTGCCCTCTTGCCCCAGGTTGCTAAAATGGCTGCCTGTAGGACGCGAGTGTGGATCTGAGCGTATGGTACTGCCTCGAATGTGGCCACTAGCTTGCCTAGTAATCGCATACACAGGCGAATAGTTGGTCTTCTCTTGTTTATAACCAACTGAACCAACCCCTTGATCGCCTTGATCTTTACAAGGGGCAGGAACACCTTTTGACGTTCCGTGTCTAACCTCATGCCGAGGTATTCCAACTGCTTTGTAGGCTGGAATGCTGACTTTCCCTGGTTTAGGACCCAGCCGAATTCTTCGAGGTACCGAACCGTGAGGTTTACTGCCTTCTGCAGACCCGTCCGTGAATGATCTATAATTAAAAGGTCGTCCAAGTATGCTAGGACTGTGACTCCTTGGATTCTTAAATTGGCCAGAACTGGGGCTAGGATCTTCGTGAATACCCGGGGGGCCGTGGCCAGCCCGAAAGGGAGCGCCCTGAATTGGAAGTGTCGCTGCCCGACCGCGAAGCGTAAAAACCTTTGATGCGACTGACAGATTGGTACATGAAGGTAAGCATCTTTTATGTCTATGGAGGCCAGAAAATCGTTCTTCTGAAGCGCGGCGGCTGCTGACCGGATGGATTCCATCCGGAAGGACCGCACCCTTAGATAACCGTTTAACCTCTTTAGGTCCAAAATTGGCCTGACATCGCCGTTGGGCTTTGGTATGACAAAGAGATTGGAATAGAAACCTAGGCCTTGCTCTTGGGCTGGCACTTCTAAAATTACGTCCTGGCAAAGCAGGTGATCCAAGGCTGCCAGCATTGAGGCCTTCCTTGCTGGATCCCTTGGTAGCCTTGATTCTTGAAAATGAGGCGGAGGATACCTCAGAAATTCCAGTCTGTAACCTGTGGTTACAGATGCCCGGACCCATTTGTCGGGGATCTTGGCTTCCCAAACTTCTGAGAAGAGACGAAGCCTTCCCCCCACCCGTGAGAGTGGGGGCGCCCCTTCATAAGGCAGACTTAGGGGCTGCCTTTGACGGCTTGCGATACCACGGCTTCTTACCCCCAGGGGTTTGTCCCTGCGATCTACTGTTACCGTTGGATCGCGCAGGCGGCCGTCGATACTGCCTGGAATTAGAGGGCCCCGAGACAGGAAAAAGCTGCCTTTTAAATGTAGGAGCCCGGAATGTCTTTTTGACCGGTAAAAGGGTACTCTTGCCATTTGAAATAGTCTGAATATATTTATCCAGATCCTCTCCGAAGAGTCGCCCTCCATGGAAGGGAAATCCTGCCAGAAGCTTTTTGCATGGGGGTTCTGCCGCCCAGTTCTTCAACCATAAGAGCCTTCTCATGTGTACCAAACATAGTGATAAACGAGAAGCCTGCTGGATGGAATCTTTTATAGCATCTACCGCAAAACACAGAACTCTGGGAATGTCAGCAAACTCTTCTGCTTGTTGGGTAGGCATGTCTTTTAACATCTCTTTTGTCTGGTCTTTTAATGCCTGACAAACTCCAATTGCAGCTACCGCTGGCTGCACCACTGCTCCTGCCGTAGCAAAGGATGCTTTTAAAAGTGTTTCTAATCTTTTATCAACCGGATCTCTAAACATATGTATATTTTCCACCGGGCAAGTTAGTGATTTATTCACACATGAGATGGCTGCATCCACTACTGGGAGCTTCCATCTCTTGGAGAATTTTTCCTCCATGGGATAAATGACCGCAAATCTTTTCGGTGGCAGAAAAACCCTGTCCGGCCGTACCCAATCCCGAAAGATCAATTCCTCCAAGAGAGGATGGACCGGAAAAACTGCGTTGCTTAACGGGGCTCTCAAAGAGCCCAGAGAGGATACCGGAGGAACCTGAGGTTCTGGTAATGGCAAACTAAATGCCGAGCGGACCATGTCCGTCAAAGACTGTACCCACAGTCTTTCCGTCTGGGAGTCTGAAAATGGTTCCTCAGAGGTAGACCCCTCAATCCCTGAACCCTCTCGGTTCAGGTCCAGTTGATCCTCCTGTGATTCTAATTCCTCCGGAGAGAGAATCTCAGCATCTGAGGATACACTCCCTGGTGATGGGGATCTAACCCGTTTCTTACCAGGAATAGCTCTAGCGATCAATGCTGCTATTCTCTCTTCTAGCCCCCCTAGGGATACGGCTAGCATCTCCTCTGTGATAAACACAGGGCTGGGCTGATCTGGGCCAGCCTCCGCACCAGATCCCCCTAATGGCTCATCCAAGGCGCTTCTTAAATTAATAAGCTGCGGGGAAAGAATCGGCATATCAGAATCAGAAAGGGAACCCTTTTGTTTTTTGGTCTTTTTTGTACCCTTTGACCCCGAACCCTTGGAAGCCATAATACAAAATCGAGGGACTCCGCCCACACAACAGACTGTAGTGGCCAGGAGTACAATTCCAGAGTTTAGGGGAAAGTAGATTACTAGTGTCCCCACAAACTGATGGGCCCGTATGTTGGTCTTTTTTTTTTTTTTTTTTTTTTAAAAAAATATATTTTTCTATGACCATACACAATGCCCCTAACTTAAGTTTGCCAGCCTCCAACCTGCTGTCAAATAAGGGGGATTCTTTGGCTTAACAATAGACATTGGGACAAAGTCCACATGTACTACCCCTTTTCCGCCACCGGGAGTCACTGTTCTGCCGCCCTGCGTCCTCTCTTGAAACAATCAGCCACAGACTGAGCCCTGACAAGGCCTGCTGTCTATAACAGCAGAAGGGCGCGCCCCTGTATGACGCCGCAGGCCCGCCCCCCCCCGCCCTCCTGTCCGGATGGCGCGAAAATTCGTCAATAAGACGCGCGCGTGCACGCGCGCGCGCGTACCCGGAAACAGGAAGAACATGGAGGAGCCGCGCTGCTGGAGATCCATGGCGCAGAAACGGCGGCAGATTCAAAACTCCCGGCCAGGTAGGACTCTTTTAAGGCCCCTAAGGATCCTTTACTAGCCTCTAGGAAGCAACAGCAGGTTAGCTAGCAACACACTTTAGACAGGGGGGCCTAGTGATGGGGGGAGAAAGGGTGTCATCCTGTCTCTAAGACATAGTGATCACAGTTGCCCATGCAGAGCATACTCAGGCTATCCCCCCTTTTAGGTTACCCCGGGGAGCCTGCTGTCGAACCAAGTCCCGCAGGCTCCCCCTTACCTGCTCCATGCTGCAGGATGTTTGACCAGCAAACTGATCCAGTCTTCTCCCATCTCCGTGGGTAGCGTAGTAGACCTTCAGGCCCTGGGGTCCTATGAAGGTACCCACTGTCCTGGACCTATATAGCACCCTGGCAAAACAGGAACCTTATGGTTTTTGCAAACTCCAAGTCCTGGGCCCAGGGTCCAGCCCTCCAAAGAGGAGCATTATAGGCAAAACCCCACGGTTTGGGGCCCGGGTACTGTCCACTTTGGCACTGAGGCTCCTTGGACAGATCCGGTTAGCCCGCCCTTAATCCCAAAGGATGTGGAGCAAAGCTATTCCGTGACCAACACCTAAGACACTGGCGAAAAAACTGAGGGACTCCCTCTAGGGGAGGGGGTTATATAGGGAGGGGACTTCCTGTTTGAAGATTGCCAGTGTCCACACCTGAAGGTACTCCATATAACCCACATAGTAATGAATATGCCGCTCTGTGTCCCGTGATGTACGAGAAAGAAAACATCGAAGCTGCCAGTGCGGACTTGTTTTTGAAGGTGCGGGCCCAGGGTCGTCATCATGATCCTAGTTCAGGGATCCTCAAACTACGGCCCTCCAGATGTTGTAGAACTACACATCCCATGAGGCATTGTAACACACTGACATTCACAGACATCACTAGGCATTATGGGAATTGTAGCTCCTGAACAACTGGAGGGCCGTAGTTTGAAGACCCATGTCCTAGTTTGACAACTTTAAGTGTACATGTAATATATTGCAGCTTGCCAGTCCTTAGATGTGATGGTGGCATTCATTTTCTTTCACCTGGTGATCATGTCAGTACCATATAGTTGGGTCCATATATATTTGGACACAGGCACAATTAAAAAAAATTTCCGGTATTTACCAAAACATAGTCAAGCTATAGATCTATAATAGATATTGGCTGAAAGTGCACTCTCTTGGGTTTACTCTGAGGGTATGTACATCCAAATCGGAGGAAGGCTATAAAAATTACAGCTCTTAAGAACAGCCACCCCCCTTTTTCAAGGGACCAAAAGTAATTGGACAATTGAATCAAAAGCAGATTCATAGCCAGGCGTGGGCTACTCCTTTTGTCATTTATTTTATTTGTAAGGCTTCAAAAACTGAAACAAATCCATCAGAGATAGCAGCACCATTAGGAGTGACCAAATCAACAGTGATCAAAACACACTGATGAGCTCAGCAGCAAAAAAAAGGCCTGGCCGTCCATGCATGGAAGACAACCGTGGTGAATGATCACAGGATCCTCTCTATGGTAAAGGAAAACCCATTCACAACATCTGAACAAGTGAATGAAACTCTCCAAGAGGTGGGCGTATCATATCAAAGTCTACAATCAAGAGAAGACTTCACAAGAGCAGATACAGAGGGTTCACCACAAGGTGCAATTCATTCATAAGCCTGAATAATAGAAAAGTAGAAAAGCCAGAATAGACTTTGCCAAAAATACATCTAAAAATAAGCCAGACCGGTTCTGGAAATAAAATTATTGGACGGATGAAACTAATATTAATCTGTAGCCAGAATGCCAGGAAGAAAAAAAAATAAAAAGTGTGGAGAAGGCTTGGAACAGCTCATGATCCAAAGCACACATCATCTGTAAAACATGGTGGAGGCAGTGTGATGGCATAAGCATGCATGGCTTTCAGTGGCACTGGGTCATTGGTGTTTATTGATGATGTGACAAAAGACAGAAGCAGCCAGATGAATTCTGCAGAGTTTAGAGATACATACTGTCAGCCCAAATTCAGCCAAATGCAGCAAAGTTAATTGGACGGCTCTTTACAGTACAGATGGACAATGATCCAAAACACGCTGCAAAAGCAACTCAGGATCTTTTGAAGGAAAATAGGTAAAATATTCTGTAATGGCCAAGTCAAACACCTGATCTCAACTCAATTGAGCATTTCACTTGCTGAAGGCAAAATTGAAGGCAGAAAACCCCACAAACAAAGAACTGAAGAGCCTGGCAAAGCATCAGAAAGGAGAAACCCCAGTCTTTGGTGATGTCCACAAGTTCCAGACTTTAGACAGTCATTACCAGTAAAGGATTCTCAAACAAAATATAAAAAATTAACATTTTATTTTTGATTATATTCACTTGTCCAATTACATTTGTACATATTTATGTTCAACCCCTTAAATTAAAGCTGAAAGTCTGCACTTCATGCTTTTGGGGTTAAAATCTTTAATACACTGCTCTTAAAGCACCCCTGCCCTTTGAAATCAATGAGTTAAAAGCGGGTGCTTTTAACCCTTTAATCGGCCGCTAGTGGGGATTAAAAGCACCCTGCTGGCACAACAAAAATGGCGGTAAGCGCCTCCAGAAATTACAGCATTTTACCGCTGACGCCCCCATGGGCACCGTCAGTGTGAAAGGGCTCTAAAGGATAAATTCACCTTCAATAACATATTACATCCATATTTGAGCTGTCACATAAAACAAGTTACTAGTGCAGCAGCCCTGCTCACCCCCTGATCAGCATCTGTGACAACGGGTGGGCAATCCTCTCTCCACACTCGCTGTCACATTTTAAAACAAAATGGCTGTGCTGGGCTCCGCCCACAGAGTAATTTATTCAGAGATCTGTGAACAAATTAAGTACAAGTGGCATCTGCTACCACAGCAGATGGCTTGTAGTTCTCAATGAAATACTGGGGCACTCATCAATGCCCTGTTCCTCCACTGACACTCCTGCAGCTGCCTGTGTGGAGGTTCAAGCAGACAGCGATCAGGAATGTCTACAGCAGACTCACAGTAGATTGCTGATACAACATTTTGCTGTGACTGGAAAAAGGTTGAGAAACATTGCAATAAAGCAATGTCTTACGTCTGTACTGAGCTTTGGAAAAGCAGTGCCAACAAATATGCAATATAAGTTCAAACCTTTATATGGCCATAATACTTAAAACATACATTGTACATACACTACATGCATTTTTCTGAAATCAAAGCATAGGAAGTACAACCACACACCATCTTTTGCTCACTTTCTTCTTCTACTATTTTTCTTAAGTACACCCAAAACGTGCAAGCGGAAGAAAAACGAATGTGGAAAAAGTTAGGACACTCTACGGGCTAACATTATATACAGAGCTATGCGGCTCAATGGGCAAATGGTTTCAGGCTGGCTTTAGAAGTCATTTGTGCTGTGTTCAGTCTAATTGCTTTATTGACTTAAAATGCATTATTCACAGCCATTCAAGCTCAACTACAACAGATTGAGAGAGAAACTGAGCACACATGCCTTTGGGGGATTAAAGATGGCCGATTACACAAATAATTTACCTAGGTACGAGTCATCCGTGGATAGGAAGACTTAACTGCTTTGTATTGCCTATGAAGGGGAAATGCAACATTTCTCACTTGGGAAATATTTTGTGGGGCACATAGAAGCAAAACCATGAAGGGTTTCATCATGGGGTTGCAGGCTGCATGCTCACAATATCACAAAAACCATTAAAGAAAATATGCACAGACCAGAAATTGGCAGCGGCACTTTATTGGTTTACAAAATAAAACATATATCCAACGGATTTAATTGAAATAAAAAAAATTCAAATAGCGTATTCTACTTAGGCTTAGTTAAAGGACTCAGGCCAGATAACAACAAAGTCTTTCAAATACAAGTCCCCCCTTGATTCAAGGGTGAAGAATCACATAACAGTGCCAGCGACAAGGGCGGGTGGGTGCTGTCTTGAGGTTGTCAGAAAAGGCTGCTATATAACCTGCCCCCAGCCAATGAAACTTTCAGAACAGCCTGTGATGAGAGAGAATTCAATAACACCTGTACAGGTAAGCTGCTACACCTGTCCCAGTTTGCATCTGACTGGGGGGGGGGGTAAACTTATTTCAGATCGGCAGGCGCAAGCCCATGATGGTGGGCCTGCATTGTGCCCACCCCTATTCATTGTAAATAGAGTGTACAACAAACAAAAACATTAAAAAGGACTTGCTTCTTAAATCACATTGCTCCCACACAATACAACATACGACCATGTAGTTGAGTTTTATGCATTTAAAAGAGGATAAACCCACCGCTCATTTTCAAACTAATGGCATACTATTTATGTATATACATGCCTCCTGCATGTATCCCTACTTTTGAAATGTCCCCCTCCTACAGTTGGAGCTCCGAAGAATTGGTGGTCGGGTCTATTTTCCAGACGTCACAAGACACTCGGCCCACCTCTACACTCCCCTTGGCCAGGCAGCGTCATCAGGACGAACCTCGCGCCTGTGGAGTGAAAAGTGCACACACAGGAGAAGCAGAGCGCGTTTTGGGCAGAAGCTGAGCACGCTCACGAACCACCTGTCACTCCTGTGCATGTGCTATACACTCGTTGCCGGCTGGAGTGGAGGGTTTGTAACACTCTCTCTGCTCGTTCATGAAATGAGGAAATCAGATGTCAGTGACAGCAGTGGGGGAAGTGGCGACACACATTTATCTGTGTGTTGTTTTTATCTTAGTAAAAAAAAAGGGATTTTTAAATACAGCTTACCTGTAAAATCCTTTTCTTGGAGTACATCACGGGACACAGAGCGGCATATTCATTACTATATGGGTTATATGGAGTACCTTCAGGTGTGGACACTGGCAATCTCAAACAGGAAGTCCCCTCCCTATATAACCCCCTCCCCTAGAGGGAGTCCCTCAGTTTTGTAGCAAGCAGTATGCCTCCCAAAATGTTTCCCCAAAAGAGGGGTGGGAGCTCTGTGTCCCGTGATGTACTCCAAGAAAAGGATTTTACAGGTAAGCTGTATTTAAAAATCCCTTTTTCTTTCTCGTACATCACGGGACACAGAGCGGCATATTCATTACTATATGGGATGTCCGAAAGCAATGCTTTAATGAGGGGAGGGAGACATCTTCCAAAGAAGGATTTAATTTTAGAGGTATACTCAAATACTAGTAAATCCAACTTAAACGAGAAATGTAAATCTCAAATCAAATCAAGGGAGCCCCCTCAGATCCTGAGGAGCTTGAATCGCGGCCTGTAGTACTGACTGCCCAAAGGCTGTATCCGCATTCCTTCTTACGTCCAATTGATAAAATTTTGTAAACGTGTGGACTGATGACCCCGTTGCTGCTTTGCATATTCGAGCCATAGAGATCTGATGATGTGCTGCCCAGGAGGTGCCCATGGCCCTGGTAGAATGGGCCTTTACCGACAAAGGAGGAGGCACCTCTTCAAACCGCAGGCCCGAACAATTAATTGTTTAATCCATCTTGTGATGGTGGATCAAGCGGCTGCCTGACCCATCTTGGGCCCTTCCGGTAAAACGAACACCACATCTGTTTTCCGAACCTTCTCTGTAGCTTTAAGATAGGCCCTTACGGCCCTGACAATATCCAACGTATGCAGCAAACCCCTCCTTTCTAGAGGTGGGTTTTGGAAGAAGGATGGAAGTACCACATCCTGGTTCGGGTGGAAACTGGATATAACCTTTGGTAGAAAGGAAGGATGAGGACGGAACCCCGCCCTATCCTTATGCAAAATGAGATATGGTTCCTTACAAGATAAGGCTGCCAATTCCGATACTCTCCTGGCCGAAACTATGGTGATCAGAAATACCGACTTTCTAGTCAGTAAAACCAAGGTACCTCAGCCAACGGCTCAAGGGGTTGTTTCTGTAGAGATGACAGAACAAGATTTAAGTCCCATGGACAAAGTGGTGACTTGACAGGAGGATTAATACGCAAGACCCCCTGTAAGAAGGTCTTTACCAGCGAGTGGGTGGCCAGCGGCCTCTGAAACCACACTGACAGAGCTGAGATCTGTCCCTTGATTGTGCTTAGTGCCAGGCCTTTATCCACTCCTAGCTGGAGAAAACTTAACACCCTATAAATAGTATATTTACGGGAATTCCATCTTTTGGATTCACACCAGCCTACGTAGTTCCTCCACACCCTGTAATAAATCACCCTGGAGACCGGCTTTCTAGCCCTAATCAGGGTAGGAATTACCTGCCTAGACAGACCTCTACCCCTGAGAATCAGGGATTCAGCCTCCAGGCCGTCAAATTTAGACGCTGTAATGTAGGGTGGAGGATCGGGCCTTGTGAGAGTAGGTCTGGTCGTAGAGGAAGAGTCCAAGGGTCTCCCACTGCCATCTTCAGGACTAGTGAGTACCATGTCCTCCGGGGCCAAGCTGGAGCTACTAGAATGACCGGCTTGTGCTCCACTCTGATCCTGCGCAACAGGCGAGGGAGTAACTGTAGCGGAGGGAAAGCATATAGAAGTTTGAATTGATGCCAAGGGCAAACCAACGCATCGGTTCCGCAGGCCATAGGATCCCTCGCTCGAGACACAAACCTGTCTGGTTTCTTGTTGAACCTGGATGCCATTATATCTACGTCCGGCATTCCCCACCTCTGGGAGATTGTCTGAAAGACCTGGGGATGCAGAGACCCCTCCCCTGGCAACAGACTCTGGCGACTTAAGAAGTCTGCCTGCAGGTTGTCCACTCCGGGAATGAATATCGCCGAAATGCAGGGTACATGAACCTCTGCCCACTGAAAAATCAAGCTCACCTCCCTCTGAGCGGCCTGACTCCTGGTTCCCCCTTGGTGGTTTATGTATGCCACCGCCGTGGCATTGTCTGACTGGATTCTCACCGGGAACCCCCTTTAATCTGGAGGTCCATGCCAGAAGGGCTAGGCGAGCAGCTCTGATCTCCAAGATATTGATGGGGAGCTGCCTCTCTGCCTTCACCCAAGTTCCCTGGCGAGAGAACCCCTCGAAGACCGCCCCCCCCCCCCAGCCTGCCAGGCTGGCGTCTGTGGTAACTACCTTCCAGACAACAGGGCTGAAGGATTTTCCCTTTAGAAGATTCTGGGGGTTCAACCACCAGGCCAGGCTTTGTCGGACCCTTGATGATAGCGTCAAAGGGGACTCTAAGGCATGTGCCCTCTTGCCCCAGGCTGCTAGAATGGCTGCCTGTAGGACGCGAGTGTGGATCTGAGCGTATGGTACTGCCTCGAACGTGGCCACTAGCTTGCCTAGTACTCGCATACACAGGCGAATAGTTGGTTCTTTCTTGTTTAGAACCAACTGAACCAACCCCTTCATAGCCTCGATCTTTACAAGGGGCAGGAACACCCTTTGCTGTTCTGTGTCTAACCTCATGCCGAGGTATTCCAACTGCTTTGTAGGCTGGAACGCTGACTTTCCCCGGTTTAGGACCCAGCCGGATCCTTCGAGGTACCGAACCGTGAGGTTTACTGCCTGTTGCAGACCCGGCCGTGAGTGATCTATGATTAAAAGGTCGTCCAAGTATGCTAGGACTGTGACCCCTTGGATCCTTAACTTGGCCAGAACTGGGGCTAGGATCTTCGTGAATACCCGGGGGGCCGTGGCCAGCCCGAAGGGGAGCGCCCTGAATTGGAAGTGTCGCTGCCCCACCGCGAAGCGTAAAAATCTTTGATGCGACTGAAAGATTGGTACATGAAGGTAAGCATCCTTTATGTCTATGGAGGCCAGAAAATCGTCCCTCTGAAGCACGGCGGCTGCTGACCGGATGGATTCCATCCGGAAGGAACGAACCCTTAGGTAACCGTTTAACCTCTTTAGGTCCAAGATTGGCCTGACATCGCCGTTGGGCTTTGGTATGACAAAGAGATTGGAATAGAAACCTAGCCCTTGCTCTTGGGCTGGCACCTCTATTATTACGTCCTGGCAAAGCAGGTGATCCAAAGCTGCCAGCAATGAGGCCTTCCTTGCTGGATCCTTTGGTAGCCTTGATTCTTGAAAATGAGGCGGAGGACACCTTAGAAACTCCAGTCTGTAGCCTGTGGTTACAGATGCCCGGACCCATTTGTCGGGGATCTTGGCTTCCCAAACTTCTGAGAAGAAACGAAGCCTTCCCCCCACCCGCGAGAGTGGGAGCGCCCCTTCATAAGGCAGACTTAGGGGCTGTCTTTGTCGGCTTGCGATACCATGGCCTCTTACCCCCAGGGGCCTGTCCCTGCGATCTACTGTTAACGTTGGATCGTGCAGGCGGCCGTCGATACTGCCTGGAATTTGAGGGCCCCGAGACAGGCAAGAGCTGCCTTTTAAATGTAGGACCCCGGAATGTCTTTTTGACCGGTAAAAGGGTACTCTTGCCACTTGAAATAGTCTGAATATATTTATCCAGATCCTCTCCGAAGAGTCGTCCTCCATGGAAGGGAAACCCTGCCAGAAGCTTTTTGCATGGGGGCTCCGCCGCCCAGTTCTTCAACCATAAGAGCCTTCTCATGTGCACCAAAAATAGTGATAAACGAGAGGCCTGCTGGATGGAATCTTTTATAGCATCTACAGCAAAACACAGAGCTCTGGGAATGTCAGAAAACTCTTCTGCTTGTTGGGTAGGCATGTCCTTTAACATTTCTTTTGTCTGGTCTTTTAACGCCTGACAAACTCCAATTGCAGCCACAGCTGGCTGTACCACTGCTCCTGCCGTAGCAAAGGATGCTTTTAAAAGTGGCCAGAGGTGGGGGGCGCCGGAGAGCCTCGAACATACTCAGAAAGGCTCAGGAACAGCTCGGCTGAACTTGGAAAACCTTGGAGAGGCTCGGGAATCGAGTATTGCCAAGTTTTTTCGCATATTTCCGAACGGCTCCGCTGCCCCCCTACCTCACACTGCTGTGACTTGAATCCTGCTTGTTTTGTGAGACAACACTCACAAACCGAGTCAGGATTTTAAAAAGGTACTCGTATTGCGAAACGCACATTAACCGCGTTACTCGCAATCCGAGGTTTCACTGTACCAACAATACCAGCTGAAAACTAGTTATAAAACATCTCTAGGACAACAGGTTCTATACAATTTTCATCACTATACAGCTTTCATCAAAAAATGTAATATCCTCAAAAAGATTATTTAACATAAAATAGCAAATACAGCAGGTAAAATAAGCATTGAACAAATCACCATTTTCTAGGTAAATATATATCTAAAGATGCTATTGACATGAAAATTTCACCACGTCAGTCACAAGCAACAACCTATGCAATCCACACATACAAGGAAACCAAAACAAATACATTTCAGAAATTAAAGGGGTTGTAAAGACAAAAATATTTTCCTCTTAAATTAAAGTCTGACAGTAGCTGATAAAGTAAAAAGTAATGTTTTGCACTATAACTAGTTTGATACCTGTTGAAATTGAGCTGTTTTTTCACCTCCGCCACTCCTGAATTGTTATTCTGACTGACTTCCTGGTTTGCGGTGCGCATTCATTCTTGCTACATCACGGCCTAATGGGAACTACAGTTCCCATTAGGCTTAGCCTCCATGCCTATGAGGGTTAAGAGAGCATCTTCACGCAGGGCTGTAGTCATAGGGAGGGGGTGAGTACATTATGCTTTCCACCATGCAGATGCTGGTGGAAAGCAAGAAGAGGAGAGACAGGAAATGGCATTTTCAAACCTGGATTACTGTATTTTGGAGGTCAAAAGGAAAAACGAGGTAAGTGATATTTAAATGCGCTAGCTTACAGCAATCAATTCATCTAATAAAAAAACGGACCTTTAGTGTTCCTTTAAGTTATGTGTAATAAAATGGAATGACACAGGGAAAAAGTATTAAAACACAAAGAAAGGGAGGTGCAAAAAGACATGGAAAGCCAAGACACCAGCTGAAATATCAGTAATGAGAAAGCAATCCTGTCCCTTGTCAATGCAAATAATATCAGCTGGTTCAGTCTCAACTGATACCCTACAAAAATGGTGTCTCATTACCAAGGTGTCGCACAAGAAACATCTCATGATGGGTAAAAGCAAAGAGCTCTCGCAAGACCTTCGCAACCGTATTGTTGAAAAACATACTGATTGCATTGGTTACAGAGGATTTTTAAAATTCTGAATGTTCCGTGAGAACTGTTGGGGCCATAATCCGGTGATTAGTGAAAATAACATAATTTCACCATGAACCGGCCATGACCAGGTGCTCCTCGCAAGATTTCTGACTGAGGAGTAAAAATAATTAGTAGAAGAGTTGTCCAAGAAGCATGGGTCACTTAGAGAGAGCTACAGAAATACCTGGAATTAGCAGGTACAATTGTTTCAAAGAAAACAATACGTAATGCACTCAGCTGCCATGGCCTGTATGCACGCTCATCACACAAGACTCCACTGCTGAAGAAAAAGCATGCTAAATCTAGTTTAGCCCTGGTTCAGATTAATGCTACATTGAAATCGCTCTACTTCACTTAAAGTAGTGCGATCTTAAAGTAGCAAGGTCAGCACGATTTCAGATGCTACTTGATAGACATCTGTGTGGCTTCATACACCGATGTCTACTGAAGTCGCACCTGAAACTGGCAGAAGTAGTGCAGGAACTACTTTTGAAATCGCTGTGGTGCCACAAAATCAGTGCCACATCAATTGGGACAGTGCCATTGCCTCCAATAAGCTGTGACTTGTCATGTGATTTGATCTCTCAAGTCACATGACAAATCGCTCCAATTTGAACCCAGACTGAACAACATTTAGACAAGCCAGTTAAATACTGGGAGAATATAGTCTGGTCAGATGAGACCAAAATTAAACTCTTTGGATGCCATAATACACACAATATTTGGAGGTCAAATGGCACTGCACATCACCCCAAATACCAACACCACAAAACCGAGGTAAAACTAAATTTGTTTCAAATAAAGGAAATAAATCTGCTAGAATGGCCCAGCCAATCACCTGACTTGAATCCAATAGAAAATCTATGCAAAGAACTAAAAGATCAGAGTTCATAGAAGAG
>CM056049.1:576764047-577074047 GCA_029574335.1 Rana kukunoris | reverse complement strand
CCTGCAAATAGCTGTTACTAGGCAGATTTTGTATGCGTTTGCACCGATTTATGTACCGATCGTGATTTTTTGATATTTTTTAAATAATAAAGTTGTGAGGACAATAAAAAAACGTATTTTGCCCGGAGCCCCGCTTTAAATGAAATTGTCCAATAAATGCACATACAGTAGATCAAGACCTTACGCTGGTGTATCTGAACTAAGGATATGTACAGAAGGGTCCTAGAGCCCAAAAAACGCCTTTAACACAATACCTCTGATAAGACCTCAATCAACATGAGCTTTTTGAACTAATTGCAACAAATTCTTCTTGAAGTTTTATGAGGGACACAGGAATCAGGAATTCTAGGTCAGGTTATACAGTGACTGACAATAGGATGGGAAACTGGCAAACAAAAACATTAGGCAAGACCATGTATCACCTGCATAGGTGTGGGCAGCCTATTGCATTAGGGTGTGCACCCCAGAGCGCAAACACACATGCCTTTCTCTGCAGCCTCAGCTGCACAAAACAATGGATGAATCGGAAGTGCTTTGTGCTTAGTGGCTTCATGTTCATTCACAAACTGAAGCATAATAAACACAGTTTACTATACTTCAGTTATGAATGAACACAGTGAGAGAGTGTGTTAACTGTGTTAATTTAGAAAAGGAAGGGGACGGTAAATTACATATATATTAGCCCCTTCCCCTGCTCTCCATCCTGAAACATCCTGCACAGCAGCTGGGGGAGAGGAGGAAAGCCAGCAGCATTGCAGGGCCAAACAAGAGGGTGGAAGCCTGGGCAGTAAGGGGAATCAGCAACACACATAGTGATTAGGGTGTTCCCAGGCACACCCCCCTGCGCACGCCTATGATCACCTAAACCACCAAACCCTCTTGCCTCAGTTTTGAGAGCAAGCAGTACAAAAAACAACAGAGGGGCAAGTCCTGTGTCCTTCAATAGACTTCAAGAAAAAGATTTTGTGAAACGTACAAAAATAGTCTACTGAAGTGTAGGAGAATCATAGGAATTCAAAAACATTCAGGATATCCAAAAGCGGTCCAACTTAGTGTTGCAGAATTTCAACTAGAGATCCAACAAATGGAGATCAGACAACAAAAAAGTAATTAAAGCCTGAACAAAGATCAGATGAAGAAAGGCCAACCAGTATGGAAATTGCCAATTAACGCTTCTCCTTTTAACCACTTAAGCCCCGGACCAATATGCTGCTAAATGCTCAGAGGCGTTTTTACAATTCGGCACTGCGTCGCTTTAACAGACAATTGCGTGGTCGTGCGACGTGGTTTCCAAACAAAATTTGCGTCCTTTTCTTCCCACAAATAGAGCTTTCTTTTGGTGGTATTTGATCGCCTCTGCGATTTTTATTTTTTGCGCTATAAACAAAAATAGAGCGAAATTTTTGAAAAAAACACAATATTTTTTACTTTTTGTTATAAGAAAAATTAAATAAACTAAATTTTAGTCAAACATTTAGGCCAAAATGTATTCAGCCACGTCTTTAGTAAAAAAAAAAAAAAAAAAAAAAATCGCAATAAAAAATACATTTGCCAACTAGCGGCAACAGCGACACTAATACAGCGATCAGAAAAATGATCGCTTAATGTTGCTGGTAATAGGGGGTGAAAGGGTTAACTAGGGCGGTGATCAAGGGGTTAAAACTTTATTAGGGGGGGTAGGGGGCTACCCTGGACCTAACACTAACTGCCTGTCACACTGACACTAAATGCAGTGATCAGTAAATATATGATCACTGCATTCAGTGACACTGTGACCGCAAGGGGTTAAATGTGCCTATGTGTACTGGTGTCAGTGTAGTGTTGTGCAGACTTACTGTGAGTCTTCTCTCCTCTCGGCGGTTTGAAAATACCGCCGAGAGGAGAGCTGCATCACTTCCTCTGCCTGTGTTTACATTTTACAGGCAGAGGAAGTGACACGGCAGGGGCTCACGGAATTGGCTGGGAGCGATCACGAGGGGGCAGATAGAAACGAACAGCGGCCCCCTCAAGACGGATCGCTCCCGCAGGTAAGCCGCCCGCCGCACGCAGCGGAGGGGGTTCCGATCGGACCCCCGACCCGCTAGAAGGCAGGGACGTACATGTATGCCCATCTGCCTGTGCGTGCCATTCTGTGGACGTACATAGGCGTGCGGCGGGCGTTAAGTGGTTAATATCACTTTAAGGCCTCATGCACACTGGACCTTTTTACAGCAGCTGTTTTGGACTGTAGATGTTTTTTTCTACAGTCAAACTCTCCATCATGTTATTCTGTGTCCATGCACACATAGGCTGTTATCAGCAGTTTTGGGCAGTGCCATTTTTGAGTAGTAAAAAAAACCAAAACTAGTGGGTTCTGAGAGACGTTTTTCAGCTGTAAAAACGCTCTGACGCTGATAAACGTCAAAAAACGCTGATAAACGCTCAAAAACGTCACTCACCAGCATTTTTTATCCATTGAAAAAAAAACAAAATTCTCTTCTTCAACCAAAAAAACGCTAAAAAAAACGCCAACGCGGAAAAACACTAAAAACCGCTATTGAAAAAAGTTGAAAAACCTCACTGCAAAGCTACTGGCGTTTTTATAACGTTATTTTAAGGTCCAGTGTGCATGAGGCCTAAATGGAGCATTAAAATAAAAATTGCCAGTGGCCCGTCTGTAAATTTCTGATTTCTTATGTATGTAGAGTTATATAGGTGTCAGATGGAAAAAATAAATGTCTAGCAGTGGAATATTTAATGAACTTTGTCTATGTGTATGCCAACTCCCTTCTGTTCAATTCAAATAAACAACTGAAATTTCATGCAAGGTCAGGTTTTTCTGATTTTCCTAATAGTTATGCACATACATTATCTCCTGACAGTTTTGTGACACCAAGACTGTATTCACAATACAAATGCATTCATCACATTGCATATCCACATAATGTTTACATTGAAATATTTCAGATGATGTCATCTTCATTCACCATGTCCACACAAAATGTAATAAGAACGTTTTATTTATCGCTGGCTGTCCAATTTTATATCCACTTTAAGAACTATTCAGTGATTTGTGTATTGTATTAGTTTTATTTTTTTCAGCTTGTTTTCTTCTATTTTTACTTGGTGATCCAGCCAGAAGGTCTGTTTTTCAAAAGAATAAGCTCTCTAGCATTGGTATCAGTTATGGATGAGACAACCCATTACTCGCTGACAGGGGTGCTTACAATGGTCAGCTTTTATCTAAAACCTTTATCCCAAAAGAAAAAAATAACTGTTGCTATGACTGTTTATAAAGTGTTAGCTGCCATTTGGCTTCAATTTGTTGTGTATTTAACCCATTCCTCCTGCGGTCTGTCAGCACTTTATAAGATATGGACAGGCATGCAGACGGACAGGCAGGCAGGCAGACAGGCTTAAGGGTACCCAAGAAAGTCCAGCAAGTGCCAGGACCATGGGGGCACCACCAGTGTAGAGCTTGCTCAGGAATGGCAGAAGGCAAGTGTGAGTGCATTTGCACACACAGGGAGGGAAGACTTTTGGAGGATGGCTGATATTCTGCAAAAGATACATGAATTGGACTGCTGAGGATTGGGGTAAAGTCATTTTCTCTGGTGAATCACCATCCCGATTGTTTAGGGTAGGGTTGTCCCGATACCTATACCAGTATCGGGACCGATACCGAGTATTTGCGGGAGTACTTGTACTCCCGCAAATACCCCCGATGCCTAAATAGAATACTTCCCCATCCCCCCCCCCCCCCGCCAAAGCCGCCGCATCGAAAGCCGCGCCCCATGGGTTAAACGAGAACGTGCGGGAACATCTCAGCTTTAATTTGAATAGCGGTAGTGTTCCCACGTGTATAGACACTGCCCCTTGCTCGGGATTGTATGGGTGATCGTGATCTGTCCAATCCCGAGCAAGGGGGAGTGTCTATACGCACGGGCAAAACAGCTATTCAAATGAATGCTGTGATGATCTCCGTGGCTCGGCTATGGCTAGGCGACATGGCTGGGGGGACATGGCTGGGGGGACATGGCTGGGGGGACATGGCTGGGGGGACATGCTGCATATGTGGGGGGACATGGCTGCATATGTGGGGGGACATGGCTGCATGGGGGACATGGCTGCATATGGGGGGACATGGCTGCATATGTGGGGGGACATGGCTGCATATGTGGGGGGACATGGCTGCATATGTGGGGGACATGGCTGCATATGTGGGGGACATGGCTGCATATGTGGGGGACATGGCTGCATATGTGGGGGACATGGCTGCATTTGGGGACACATTTAAAAAAAGTATCGTTATTCGTTAACAGCGACTACTTGAAAAAAAAGTATCGCTACTTGTACTCAGTGCTAAAAAAGTGGTATCGGGACAACCCTAGTTTAGGGCATCTGGAAAAAACTGTTTGGTGACAAACAATGCATTTTCCAGCATGATGGAGCACCTTGCCATAAGGCAAAAGTGATAAACCAAGCAGTTTGGGGAACAAAAGAGGTTAGAGGTAAAATCTGCTAGTACTGTACATCTAACACAGCCCTACCCCCAGACTAAAAGTGCTGCTGTCCAAATGTGTCTAGAAAAAAAAACGAATGCAGCGCCCACATCTATTGATTGATCAGCTGTAATATATCACATATCGGTTTTAGGTTTAATAGCATTTTAAGGCTTAAAGGGTCACTAAAGGAAAAAAAAATGTTTTGCTGAAATGACTGTTTACAGGGTATAGAGACATAAAAGTTAACTGATTCCTTTTAAAAATGATTAAAAATAGATACAAATCAATCATATAATGTGCCTGCCGTTTAGTTTCACTTTTAAACGGGTTTCATGTTTCTGTGAAGTAGAGAGACACACAGAACAAAAACAAACAAATACAGGGCAGTGTTTTGTTTTTAAAATGAATCTGATTGGTTCTGAGGAGTTTTAGACACACCGTAATGACAGCTTGGACCACAGTGAAAAGCTGCCATGAGATTTTTCATAAGGAGCCAGACAAGCAGGAAGTGTGGAGATCAGAGCAGAATTACAGCTACTTCAAAGCAAAAGTATAAAAAGGGAAGTTAGAGTGACGGTACTACACGCAGTAGTAAGTGGCAAGTGTGTCCTATTACTGATAGGCGGCACACATGTCACAGGTCAGTCCAGAGACCCTTAATCAAGATGGCATACAACAGAGTTAAGCTAGCCATGCATTATACAATTTTCTTAGATTTACCTTCATCTTTATAGTGCAAGGGCCTGCCTGATTGCATACAAAAATGTAAGTGTTTAGGTGTGAGCTTATATTATAAGATTTTGTACATTCGCAGCAAGACATTTCAATGGTGTAAATGTTTCAAAGATCGTCAGTAACGATTGCGGTCGTGGTGGTTCCCAGCCTACAGCAGTCATTCCTGTGAACATTCTGCGTGTGATCCTGGATAATGGACACATAACCCAGCCCTCAAAAAATCCACTCGCCTGCTCGCATTTTGGAGTGGATTTTGAGGGGGGGGGGGGGGGTGGTCTGACCCAGGTTGTATGGGAGCCTTTGTCCCAGCGATCGTAGGGGAAGAGAGAGGAGAGGAGAGCCGCCGCTGCCTGGCCGATTAGAGTGCTGGAGAACATAACAGCTTTCATTACAAAAGCTGTGAGTTCCCCCGCTGTGCGGTGTCATATACAGCCCCTCCCCCTTGTCCGGGCACTTTGATAGACAGATCACCGTCCAATCCTGGACCGGGACACAGGCCGAAACTGGCGACCGGGACACAGGCCGAAACTGGCGACCGGGACACAGGCCGGCACTGGAGACCGGGACACAGGCCGGCACTGGAGACCGGGACACAGGCCGGCACTGGAGACCGGGACACAGGCCGGCACTGGCGGACCGGGACACAGGCCGGCACTGGCGGACACAGGCCGGCACTGGCGGACACAGGCCGGCACTGGCGGACACAGGCCGGCACTGGCGGACACAGGCCGGCACTGGCGGACACAGGCCGGCACTGGCGGACACAGGCCGGCACTGGCGGACACAGGCCGGCACTGGCGGACACAGGCCGGCACTGGCGGACACAGGCCGACACAGGCGGACACAGGCCGACACAGGCCGGCACTGGCGGACACAGGCATAATTCTGCATAGAACATTTAAGTGTAAGTGTAATTTCATGAGATAATATATGAGGGCGTGTTTAGGGGCGGGATTAGGGGCAGGGCAGGGTAGGGCTGGCTAGTAGCTCAGGACTTGAAATTTTGAGCCCTGCATAACCTGTTGTGAAATTGCACAAGAGACAAACCTTTCTGTGGGAACAGGTGAACACATTCATTCATGAAGCTTTGTGAATCTGGCGTTACTCATACGTATTTTCTACTCCGTGGAGCCACCATCAACAGTGAATATTACTGTTGTGTTCTGAATGATGTGCGCACAAGCTCATACTGCTCAGCACACTAAGCACTTTGCAGCAACTCGACTGGGAGGTATTGCCACATCCATCTTACAGCGATTTCCACCTCTTTAGACCCCTAAAAGAGTTCCTTGGATGTCAGCATTTCAGCACCGATGAAGCACCATGCCCTAGGACGGTTCAGGCATACTGACAAATTTTTCTCTGCCAAAGCTTTCCAGGCATTAAACGCTGGAATAAGTGTATAAATGTAGCATTGAAGTATGTCGAAAAATAAATGCAGTTTCCAGTCCTTGAAACCTGTTCTTTTATTATATAAAATCAAAAGTGCCGGTTTGACTTGAACGCCCCTCAAATATACACAACATAACAAATCATACGCAAGAACAGGTATTTTTTTCCTTAAATATACAATAAATCAAGTAGGTCCTTATTACGTAAAAAAAGAAAAAAAAAAAAAAAAAAAAAAAATGTTGCATTGCCTGTAATACAGAATATCATGAAATGACAACAATGGTGCCATAGTGCAGAGAACTGGGTCCTCAGGTTCTGGACACAGCTGTGTAGGACACTTGTCTTCTTTCAAGCAGGCCTAAGACCAGCCCTGACTGTACAAGTGTTCTTTACAACATTCCAAAAATGATCAGGGCAAATAGAGACAATTTATAACAAAACATCAGTTTTACCGGTTCAGTATTCCACAATGCAGCAGCTGCCAAATGATTGTGCGACTTTTGTGTGTTATTCCTTTCACACCATCAAAGGAAGCACTATTTTCAGTCCACTAATAGAGGCCCTTCATATAAACAGCATAAAGCATGCCGTTTGTGTATTCTGCAGGACCAGCAAGTAGATGGACTACAAATGACAAAAGGAAAGACTATGCCCATAATGACATCAGATGTCGCTTCACACTTGGAACAACAAACCCAAAAGTGAAAAATTGTTGCCCGTTTACAGAAATAAACTAGCAGGGGACCTAAAGCTATAGGGGCCTCATATTAAATTGTGGACCCCTCCCTCAAGTACCTGGCTCTATACTCACCCCCGTCCCTGGGCTTTAATGGCCTGCATTATTAAAGAAGTAAAACAATCATGAAGATGTGCTAGTAGAAGAATAGTGTCAGGGAAATGGCCGTGGAAGTACTGGCAATCTTGCCAGTAGAAGAAATGACTGAAGGCTGTGTCAGGGAAATGGCCGTGGAAGTACTGGCAATCTTGCCAGTAGAAGAAATGACTGAAGGCTGTGTCAGGGAAATGCCTGTGGAAGTACTGGCAATCTCGCCAGTAGAAGAAATGGCCACCAGAGGCACATCATGTGACAGATGGATCTTCCTGCTGGTCTATAAAAGGCTGCCATTGTCTGATCCAAATTGCTGGATTGTCATCGGGTTTCCTGTATCTCCAGTGTCTCCTGTGTATCCTGAATCTCTGGCTGACCCCTGGCTTAGGTCTGAACCTGTAACTCTGTTTATCTCCTCGCATCTGACCCCGGCTTGGCTGACTACTCTTTATCTTCTGATCCTGTGTATGACCGGCTTTTTCTTGTACATTCCTTTGGACTGATTCCTGTGCGTTACCCTTGGCCTGGCTCCAGACTTCGTTCTTGGTTTACCTACGGTACCGCACCTGAACCCTTCCATGCGCGGCTACAGAGTCCGCTCTTCCAGCACACCCCAGCTACCTTGCCTGCATCTACCTAGTCAGCAGCAGTACTGGCAATCCGTGCATCTTTGGGCCCTGCACTCCCCGTCTCATTCCCAGTGGTGCAGTGCACTTAGCCACAAGGGGCGCCCTCTCAGCAATCCGGCCACACACCAGAGACTTGATAAATAGCAGTAAGTAAAATGCATTGCTCCGTATTTCCCCTGTCCTTAGTCATGCTAAAATTCCAGGTGCAAGACAAATATGGGGGGGCAACATCCCTGCATTGGTCATCAGCAGCTTCCTTTCACATGATCTTCTATGGTCCTTCGCCAGTGTAGCAATCTTTGAAAATATACAGTACATCTAAAAACAGAAAATAAACCCCGACCTGTGTTTTTAGCAAGTAGTGACTAGGGCTGCACGATTCTGGTGAAAATGAGAATCGCGAATCTTTTGCTTAGACTAGACTAAAGATCATGATTCTCTCACGATTCTCAAAAATTGATAGCCAGAACCCCCCCCCCCCCCCCCCCAAATAAATAAACCTGTGATTTATTTGAAAATACGAATATATAAAAAACATATAGTCTATAATGTTAAAGACCATTGAAAAAAGCAGAATCAAACTTTGATTCTGATTTTTTCATAGGAGTTATATGGTCTTTAACAATATAGATATACCACTGATCTGTTTTTTTATACATCGGAAGCAGTACCGCCGGCAACTACTGGGTGGCGCATGGATACACACAGTTGTATTAATCTTTCTCACAGTTCTGTAAAACTGTCTGTATCCATGCGCCACCCAGTGGTTGCCGGCGGTACTGCTTCTGATGTATTAATCTTTCTCACAGTTCTGTACATTAGAAGCAGTACCGCCGGCAACCACTGGGTGGCGCATGGATACACACTAAAGTTGTATTGAACTGTGAGAAGCGCAAGCGGCATTTGCGTTCCACGCTGGTTACGTGGAATGGCGGTGACACAGAAGAATCGCTGGTCATCCCGCGGAGAGATCGTGGGCGGGGAGAATCGAGATTGCAATTCTCTCCGCGATTAATCGTGCAGCTCTAGTAGTGACACTATCCTACCAAATATTATTATATCCTCACATATAACATTATCTTTGGAGTAAAAAAAAATGAAAATCCATTATTCACAATGTTGTTCTCTCCACTCCATGTTATCATGGGCCATTTAGAAACAGTAAATGTGACTTTCACAAAACATTCACTGGTGGTGAATCATAGTCACTGGATATACAGTACATCCACCGGGACCTGCAGTGGAGATCTGGTAAATGTCAGATTCATTGGGAAAAAAAGACATGGCCGTTACAGGCTTTACATAGCAAATGTTTAAACCGTGAAGATGTCCAATTTTAAGAAAAAAAATAAAGTAATTCAAAAAACTGATGGTAGCAAAAAAACAGGTCTCAAAAAAAAGTTGGGACAGGGCTAAAAAAAAAGCTGGCAAAGTAAGACCACTTACTGGAGTGTTGCGCTAGCTGGACGGTAAAAACCGTCCTCCTGCTAGCCACATCTTTGGAGCGATGTTTTTACCGCTCCGCCACCGCTGCTGTCCAATGAAATCAGGTTTGTTAAAACAGAAATATTTAAATGTACAATGTAACTGCTTCACATGTAGATTCATGACGGCAGCTGAGGAATGGAGCAGTGAAGTAGATAACCTTCAAAACTCAACTTGCGACACAACAAAAAGCAGGAAAAAAAAGAAAAAAATCAATCAAATGTTTAAAAAGTTCATTCACAGAAAGGTGGCTTTATTCTTATTAAACAATGCAAGACATTCAGCCTGTTCCACTAAATTAGAGGACTTCCTTCACATTTCAGCCTTGTAAAGGGAATGGGATCGCTTAGACTCTCCCATGGTGGTTGAGTTCAAGTCGTTTACAAGGCATGAACAATGGGGAAGCTTCCATTTGTAGAGGGAGGATGCATCTGTTTCCATCTGTGATGGGGATAGGCTATGACAGAGTGCCAGGCTATTGTGTCCATGTTAGACTCGGATCATATTGAAGACTGCCGCAAAACTCACCATGCGATCATTATTTTGTCTGGTAATGGCAGAGGGGAAAACACTAATGGTTATGAGTGAAAGCATCAGGGACCCAATTAAATGAGAACTCAGTCAGGAAAAAACAGCCTACTAATATTAGGCTGTGTACAGTAAGCTGCAGCAATACATACGTACAGAAGATGCTCCATACAACCCTTCCACAGCAGCTAAAACCAGCCTTGCCCAATCCAGCATTGGGCAGAGAGAAGTTTTACTATATGATCACACTGCATGATCTGTAATGACTTTCCTTGACTTTATAACCAAGGCGGCATTAGGCCTGACAACGAACATTTAGACCTCATGCACACTGGACGTTTTTACAGCAGCTGTTTTTTGCAGTAGATGTTTTTTCTACAGTCAATAAACTCTCCATCATGTTATCCTATGTGTCCATGCACATCCTGTTATCAGCAGTTTTGGGCAGTGGCGTTTTTGAGCAGTAAAAAAACAAAAACTAGTGGGTTCCGAGAGATGTTTTTTAGCTGTAAAAACTCTCTAACACTGATAAATCCCGATAAACGCAGATAAACATCTCCCTCCAGCGTTTAACGTTTTTGATCCATGGGGAAAAATCAAATAAAAATTCTTTAAAAAAAACGCCAACATGGAAGACCGCTAATAAACGCCATCAAAAAACTTTGAAAAACTCACTGCAAAGCTACTGGCGTGATTTCTCCCTGCTTCCTGGGGAGGGCGCTGCAGCACAGCCTGTGAGGCCGCGTACACACGATCGGTCCCAACCGATGAAAATGGCCCGAAGTTCAGTTTCATCGGTCCAAACCGACCGTGTGTACGGCCCATTGGTCTTTTGTCCTTCGGACCAAAATTTTAAAACTTGCTTTAAAAATCAACCCAATGGCCCGCTGACCGATCGGTCAAAACCGATGGTTAGTACACAAAATCATCGGTTAAAAACCTGCGCATGCTCAGAATCAAGTCGACGCATGCTTGGAAGCATTGAACTTCTTTTTTTCAGCACGTCATTGTGTTTTACGCCACCGCGTTCTGACACGATCGGTTTTTGAACTGATGGTGTGTACGCACAGCAGACCATCAGGCCACTTCAGCGGTGACCCGATGAAAACGGTCCGTCGGACCCTTCTCATCGGATGGACCGATCGTGTGTACGCGGCCTGACTGTTATCCTCAGCCCTGCTTGTTCCCTATACTGTATTAAGGTGGGAAAGCTATGACTCCCCTTCTTTTTGGCTAGTGTTAATATTGAACATTTGATGTGTGTGGGCTTGAATGAACTTGGTTCTCAAATCTTTTAGAAAATCTAGTTGGTAGAAAAAATTGGAAGGGCCTATATAAAATACAAAGACGAAGAAAACGTTCATTTTCAAACCAAGTGAATGTTTCCTTGTCCCACCATCAGAAATCTTGATGGATGGATTTAGTGAAGGTACTGAAATTAAGTTCAAAGACTCATGCAAGGATTATAGGAATATGGGTTCCAAGGTAGGGAATGAGTGATGTGGACCACTAAAATGGGAAGTGGTCACTGTGATATTGCATATCATCTCCCATCCCATTCCCCAAAGCGGCACATTAGTCCCATAACATTTAAGTTTATCTATAGGTTGGGAAGGGATGTTATAAAGAAGATGAGGTCATCCACGTAGGCTGCCAATTTACGAGTGCCCAGGTTAGTTTGGAGGCTGTGTATATCTACACTACATCTAATCATTTGCAGGAAGGGCTCCAAGGAAAGCGTAATATCAGGGGGGACTGCAAGTAGCATTAGTGGAAGGTTTAAGCCTGGAAATGGGATTAAAGTACATGCATGTTATTTTTAACACCAAATCTGTATTTTTATGTGTTAGCTAAATATTTAGGAAAATTGTGCTTTTAGTAAAGACCATCTAGTTTTGAGCTGATGATGATCTTAAAAAGGACTTTGTTCACTGCCTTACTGGGCTTCTATGTTAACATTTCATAGGATCAAACAAAGCTTTGTACAAGTAGATATCCCAGTGCAAACACTGCTGCCTTAAATAATACCTGAATAAAACAAAATGCCAAAATAAATCCCAAGAGCGGAGAAATTCATCATTAGACCAGTTACTTATCAAGATCCCTGTCCTGTATTTATAAAGCCTTTTTCTTTTTACCAAGTGACAGGTAAATTCTGACTAGCTTTACATGGCAGGAAAAGAGCACTGGCATGCTTCAGTTGTCTGCTTTTTAGGCTTCAGTGACATTTTTAGGGCAAGATGAACCATGAATATTTAATTTGATTAAAATATTTATGTGCCAAGTAGACATAAATGTGAAATAGAATTTAACTCCAACATTGCTATAACTTTCACACCAAGCCTATTCATAGACAAGTTCTACATGTACAACATCCTCCTCTCCCTACAAGCACTGCTTGTCCATCAGGACATTTGAACCCGACCACTTTTCACCAGGAAGAGATCAAAAATGATGTCACATGGGTGACCTCAATGTGGTTATTTAGTTTTGCTATCCAATAATAAAAAAAAAAAAAAAACTCTAAGTTTAGACAAAGTTGGAAAAGGTTAGAAATATATTGCACATTGTTTAATTTTGCTTACATTTAAAGAAAGGTATGTCACAACACACTCCATTAAACGTTATGCACTACAATGTAGTTGCGACTTGCTGCAATATGCCATTCAGTGGTGTGTACTGTACAAAATGAAGACATGGTGCACTTTTATGCCATGCACATTAAGACCCCTTTCACACTAAGGCACTTTTCAGGTGCTTTCACACACACAAAAAGCACCTGAAAGGCTCACGAAACCTATTTCTATTAAAATCAATGATTGCTTTCACACAGGATGGTGAAAAAAAAGCCACTCTCCATTGAAATGAATGGAAAGCTCTTGAAAAGCACCTGAAAAGCTCTTCAAAAGAGCTCAATGTTTTACTGGCAGTTTAGAAGCCCCTCACTGTGAAAGGGGTCTTATAGTGTGCACAGAGCACATAGAGAATAATGATTTTCTATATGCTCTTGTGCTAAGCTTGAACAATCCCTTAGAACAAGGGTCTTCAGACTTTCTAAATAAAGGGTCCATTTACTGTCCTTCAGATTTTACGGGGGCCTGGACAGTGGTCAGTAGAAAAGGTCCTGACGTCTGTGGGTGTAAAATAATGCCACATTGTTTGCTTTAGCTGGAAGAATAGTACCCCATCATTGATGTCATTGGGCCCCATTGTTGAAGTCATTGAGAGAAATTGTGCCCAATTATTGGTGTCACTGGAAGAAATTGTGCACCACTGTTGGTATCAGTGGGCGGAATAGTGCCCAAGGGCTGAACAAAAAAGCAAAGTGCTCCATCAGGCCCCCTGGACTGCAGTTTGGAGGCCACTGCCTTAGAATGTAATGTTAATGCATGGTACAGAACACCAGACATGCAATTTTTCTTCCTTCAAAGTGTATAGTATGTGCATTGTAGTGTGCTGCGGCGTGGGCCAGTCAGCATCTACAGTCTAAAATAAATACCACTGCAACACACTCCACAGTGTGCATTGCATTACTACAACACAGTTGCCAGCCTCAATATTTAAACGTTTTAAAGGTCTATGCTTACCAGCCAGGTACATCTAAATACATGAGAATGCAATAGCTATAAAAGTAAAATGTTGGAGCTCTAACTGAACGTATATGTCAAATGATGAAGATCATTACAATTCTGTTTGTGAAAACAAGCAATATATAAGCACATCAAAAAGTGAAAAACAGTAAAAAAAAAAAAAATGCCAGGTGTCATAACACATACCTCCAATGCCCATGAACACAACTGTTAGGGTACAAGGAATTTACATATGGTCTGCTGAGATGGAGAGGGTTCATTATTCCCAAACACGTCATCTAATTATTACCATTTGAGCAATTGCAGATGTCACTTCACGTCAGCCTCTGCAGTGCTCTATTCTGCTGTCAAATGTCAGACATATGAAGTAGATCTTTACCTCTAAATGAATGACTGAAATTGGTTTGTTCAAGTGCAATGTATATATAATATATATAAAAAAAATAAAAAAATAAAATACTTTTTAATTTCTTATTGCATGCCAATGCTGCTAATCCCCCCGCACCCTCTATGTAGTGATTTCCTGCATACATGCACTCCAGAAATGGCTCTATGAGCATATCGCAGGGTGGGTTTTCTGGTGGTAGAGAATTCCTGTCTCAACTAGAAGTCTTTGAAACAGGGTGAAAACAGAGAAACACAAAATGGGAGGATGGGACAGAGTGTTGAAATCCAACAACAGAAGTTCCTGAACAAGGATCATCATACAGTTGCAATAAAAAAAAAAGTATGTGAACCCCTTTGGAATGATATGGATTTCTGCATAAATTGGTCATAAAATGTGATCTGGTCTTCATCTAAGCCACAACAGTAGACAATCACAGTCTTCTTGAACTAATAACACACAAAGAATTAAATGTTACCATGTTTTTATTGAACTTTTAATAACTGGTTGAACCTCCTTTAGCAGCAATAACTTCAACCAAACGTTTCCTGTAGTGGCAGATCAGACGTGCACAATGGTCAGGAGCAATTCTTGACCATTCCTCTTTACAGAACTGTTTCAGTTCAGCAATATTCTTGGGATGTCTGGTGTGAACCGCTTTCTTGAGGCCATGCCACAGCATCTCAATCGGGTTGAGGTCAGGACTCTGACTGGGCCACTCCAGAAGGCGTGTTTTCTTCTGTTTAAGCCATTCTGTTTATTTACTTCTATGCTTTGGGTTGTTGTCATGTTGCAACACCCATCTTCTGTTGAGCTTCAGTTGGTGGACAGATGGCCGTAAGTTCTCCTGCAAAATGTCTCGATAAACTTGGGAATTAATTTTGCCTTCGATGACAGCAATCCGTCCAGGCCGTGATGCAGCAAAGCAGCCCCAAACAACGATGCCCCCAACTCATCCCACCATACTTCACAGTTGGGATAAGGTTTTAATGTTGGTGTGCTGTGCCTCTTTTTCTCCACACAGTGTTGTGTGTTTCTTCCAAACAACTCAAATTTGGTTTCACCTGTCCACAGAATATTTTGCCAGTACTGCTGTGAAACATCCAGATGCTCTTGTGCAAACTGTAAATGTGCAGCAAAGTTTTTTTTTGGACAGCAGTGGCTTCCTTTGTGGTATCCTCCCATGAAATCCATTCTTGTTTAGAGTTTTACGCATCGTAGATTCGCTAACAGGGATGTTAGCATATGCCAGAGACTTTTGTAAGTATTTAGCTGACACTCTAGGATTCTTCTCACCTCATTGAGCAGTCTACGTTGTGCTCTTGCAGTTATCTTTACAGGACGGCCACTCCTAGGGAGAGTAGCAGCAGTGCTGAACTTTCTCCATTTATAAACAATTTGTCTTACTGTGGACTGATGATTAGCAGGGCTTTTGGAGATACTTTTATAACCCTTTCCATCTTTATGCAAGTCAACAATTCCTAATCGTAGGTCTTCTGAGATCTCTTTTGTGCGAGGCATCATTTACCTCAGGCAATGCTTCTTGTGAAAAAGCAAACCCAGAACTGGTGTGTGTTTTTTATAGGGTAGGGCAGCTGTAACCAACACCTCCAATCTTATCTCATTGATTGGACTCCAGTTGGCTGACACCTCACTCCAATTAGCTCAGGGGTTCACATACTTTTTCCACCTGCACTGTGAATGTTTACATGGTGTGTTCAATAAAACATGGTAACATTTAATTATGTGTGTGTTGTTAGTTTAAGCAGAGTGTAATTGTCAATTGTTGTGAATTAGATGAAGATCAGATCACATTTGTGCAAAAATCCATATCATTCCAAAGGGGTTCACATACTTTTTCTTGTAACTGTACATACACAACGATCAACAGTCACCGCAAAATCCTACTCCTTTTCCCCAGATCTTCAATATGCACTTGTGCTGAGCCTGCATTGTTCAATGCTGTGAACAAGCCCTTACAATCTAGCGGCAATGCATATAAACGGCACACACACACCAGACCTGTACTTTTTCCCCCCTCCAAATGTTTTGTATGTGCACAGTCGTGTGCAGCAATGTGGGCCAGTCAGCATCTTCTGTCCAAAATAAATGTATGTATGCATGCGTGCGCGTGTATATATATATTAATATTATATAGAAGGATCATCAGTTGCAGCAACATTCTGCTTTTCCTTAGTCTGTTATGATGGGTCTGGCAAGGCCTTCTGTCACCATATCCTTCAGGTACAAAGAAAGGGACTCCCAATTCATTCCCTATTTGCATCTTATTCCAATAAAGATAAACAGATTGATGCAGGACTGAACACTGCCCAAAGCACAGAAGTTTCCAATTTTGGTGTGTATAGCATTTAATATTATTATAAACATGTGTTGTTCCTGCGGCATGAGCTGCCCTCAACAGTCACTTGCAGTCAGTGCCCAACTGCTACATAGCAAACACAACATAAGGCAAGTGTGCAGAAAAATACACAGCCGTCCACATCAGGAGCAGCAGTCAGATTTCTTATAAAATACCAGCTTGATTCATAAAATTCCTCCCTCTAGTGCTCAGAAGTAGAACTTCACCAATATAATATATCCTGACAACCTGACAAACTGTCACCAGGTTCAGTGGCAACCATGCTGTACAATGTACATGTTAGCAAAACTGTCACACTTAGCTGCCCACAACAGCAGGCACAATGGATGCAAATGCAGCAAAAGCTGTTGCAAAGGCTTTGCTCAATGAAAGCCAGCATTACATATATAGTATAAAAGCCCAATTCTGTGGGTAAATTGTTTCCAACAGCTAAATTAGCATGTAGAGATATGTATTATATTTAAAACAGCCATTAAAATCCTCACTTGTACAGTATAGTTGGAAAAACAAGATCACAAAAACTAGATCTTCAAAAACAAAAACAGTATCACCCAACAGCATTTATTTCCAGGACATCTGTAAAAACGTCAAAACATCGTATGAGAGAAACGATAAATGATAATGGGAGAGGAATAAAAAAGCGATCCTGCTAATGGGGTGATCTCACAAAGAATGCAGTCTACTTGTGTGACGCTTGAAATAAATCTTCCAATTGGCTGGCACCCCCTCCCTACACACGCAGCCAGCATGCCCAAGTGGGATGCTGGGTCACAAAGGTTGACCACAAGCCTATATGCCAAACATAACATCTTTGTGCTGACCCGTAACTACAGATAATTTCATTTCTAGAACCTCGGATTTAATCTTCCTGTCACAAAGTGAGGGACAATGCTTGGGGACAGCAGATGTATTCCAGCTCCTCTGCTTGTGGGAGTTGTGCTAATAAATAGGGAAAAGGAAAGTGTACACACACACAGAACAGCAGACAAGTGCAAATTGTTTGCTGGATGAGACTCCGGGAAAGATAAGTGCAGCTTTAATGGCCACATTTGTTCTCAGACAGAAGCATGAAAATGGAGTGACAGCCAAGACAAGCAAATCAGCCATGCTGACAAAGGTGACACAAAAAGACATCAAAACAATCAGCAAAAAATAAAGTACAAGTTTCCAAATATTACATTGTTACTTTTGATGAATCTATCAACTATGCAACCCTGCAGTGCCCACACATGGGCAGATGGAAGATCCTACTACTTGGGCAATTCAAGTGCATTCCATTTTATTTTTTAAAGTTTAATTCAAGCTAGATACAAAAAAAATCATCACTCAATAATATCAAAATAAAAATAGTAAAGGGGTTACACCTAAGCCAGCGCAATCAAGGAGAATACCACTGTGGGGGATATTTACTAAAATTAGAGAGAGCGAAATCTGGTGCAGCTCTGCATAGAAACCAATCACCTTCCAGATTTGAGCCCCCGTTCACATAGGTGCAATTCCATGATAAATCACAGCCTATTGCCAGCAATGGCACCGTCCCAATCTGTGAGACACCGACTTTGCAGTGCCGTACCGATTTCCAAAAGTAGTTCCTGCACAGACGTCTTTCAAGTCTCCCCCGAAGTCTGACTTAAATGCGGCTTTAAAATCGTGTGAGTTCAGATTAAGTCGCGAGATTTCCAAGCCGTTTTCAATGTGAACGAGGGATTATTGTCAAAACTTAAAGGGGTTGTAAATGCTCTTTTTTTTTTTCTCTAAATAGGTTCCTTTAACCACTTAAGGACCGCCTCTTGCACATTTACGTCGGCAGAATGGCACGGCTGGGCGCATGCACGTACAGGTACGTCCTGTGCTAGTGCCCAGCCGTGGGTGCGCTAATGGCTCCTGTTGCTATCAATCTATCCAATAAGGAACCCAGATAGCGGCTGTAGCTGCTGTGCTCTCTCTCGTCACTGTAAAGATTGAGTTCAGGTAAATAAAAGGATTCACCTTAAAGCATAGAATGCATTAAGGCAGGGCTTGACAAAATCCGGATGCCAGGTCGCAATTGCGACAAGAAATTGTGGTCTGGCGCCCCCGGCAATAATTGAGGCCGCAGCTTTGCTGCCTTGTGAAGTCCCAAGCTTCCTTCTGTGACCTGGCACCATCTGGTGGTGGCCGTTGGCATTACAAGTAAAACACCAGTTCTAATGTTTCCACTGCCATCTCCTTCCCTATAATTAGAACCCCAAAACATTTTTTTTTATTCTAACACCCTAGAGAATAAAATGGCGATCGTTGCAATACTTTCCATCACGCCGTATTTGCGCAGCGGTCCTACAAGTGCACTTTTTTGGGAAAAAAATACACTTTTTTAAATTAAAAAAAAAGGGATTTTTAAATACAGCTTACCTGTAAAATCCTTTTCTTGGAGTACATCACGGGACACAGAGCGGCATATTCATTACTATGTGGGTTATATGGAGTACCTTCAGGTGTGGACACTGGCAATCTCAAACAGGAAGTCCCCTCCCTATATAACCCCCTCCCCTAGAGGGAGTCCCTCAGTTTTGTAGCAAGCAGTATGCCTCCCAAAATGGTCACCCAAAAGAGGGGTGGGAGCTCTGTGTCCCGTGATGTACTCCAAGAAAAGGATTTTACAGGTAAGCTGTATTTAAAAATCCCTTTTTCTTTCTCGTACATCACGGGACACAGAGCGGCATATTCATTACTATGTGGGATGTCCGAAAGCAATGCTTTAATGAGGGGAGGGAGACATCTTCCAAAGAAGGATTCAATTTAGAGATAAACTCAAATCATAATAATAATTCTAACTTAGTCAAGAAAAAACTTTTTTTTTTTTTTTTTTTTTATAACCAAGGGTGTTTCTGATCCCGAGGATTTCAAACTGCAGCCTGTAGTACTGCCTGACCAAAGGCAGCATCCGCATTTCTTCTCACGTCTAGTTGATAAAACCTTGTAAACGTGTGGACTGATGACCACGTTGCCGCCTTGCATATCTGAGCCATAGAGATCTGATGGTGTGCTGCCCAAGAGGCGCCCATGGCCCTGGTAGAATGGGCCTTTACCGACAACGGAGGAGGCAACCTCTTCAACCCGTAGGCTTGAATGATTAATTGTCTAATCCATCTCGAGATGGTGGATTTTGCAGCTGCCTGCCCCTTCTTGGGGCCATCTGGTAGAACGAATAACACATCTGTTTTCCGGATCTTTTCTGTAGCTTTAAGATAGGCCTTCATGGCCCGGACAATATCCAAGGTATGCAGCAACCCCTCCTTTCTAGATGTAGGTTTTGGAAAGAAGGATGGAAGTACCAAATCCTGGTTTAAGTGAAATTTGGATATAACCTTTGGTAGAAAGGAAGGATGGGGCCGGAGAACTGCCCTGTCCTTATGCAGAACGAGATATGGTTCCTTACACGATAAGGCTGCTAATTCTGACACTCTCCTGGCCGAAACTATGGCGACCAAGAAAACCAATTTTCTTGTCAGTAAGAGTAAAGGAATCTCAGCCAACGGCTCAAAAGGCTGTTTCTGTAGAGTGGACAGGACAAGATTTAAGTCCCATGGACAAATTGGTGACTTGACAGGAGGATTAATACGCAAGACCCCCTGTAAGAAGGTCTTTACCAGCGAGTGGGTGGCCAGCGGCCTCTGAAACCACACTGACAGAGCTGAGATCTGTCCCTTGATTGTGCTTAGTGCCAGGCCTTTATCCACTCCTAGCTGGAGAAAACTTAACACCCTATCAATAGTATATTTGCGGGAATTCCATCTTTTGGATTCACACCAGCCTACGTAGTTCCTCCACACCCTGTAATAAATCACCCTGGAGACCGGCTTTCTAGCCCTAATCAGGGTAGGAATTACCTGCCTAGACAGGCCTCTATCCCTGAGAATCAGGGATTCAGCCTCCAGGCCGTCAAATTTAGACGCTGTAATGTAGGGTGGAGGATCGGGCCTTGTGAGAGTAGGTCTGGTTGTAGAGGAAGAGTCCAAGGGTCTCCCACTGCCATCTTCAGGACTAGTGAGTACCAAGTCCTCCGGGGCCAAGCCGGAGCTACTAGAATGACTGGCTTGTTCTCCACTCTGATCTTGCGCAACAGGCGCGGGAGTAACTGTAGTGGAGGGAATGCATATAGAAGTCTGAATTGATGCCAAGGGCAAACCAACGCATCGGTTCCGCAGGCCATAGGATCCCTCGCTCGCGACACGAACCTGTCTAGTTTCTTGTTGAACCTGGATGCCATTATATCTACGTCCGGCATTCCCCACCTCTGGCAGATTGTCTGAAAGACCTGGGGATGCAGAGACCACTCCCCTGGCAACAGACTCTGGCGACTTAAGAAGTCTGCCTGCAGGTTGTCCACTCCGGGAATGAATATCGCTGAAATGCAGGGTACATGAACCTCTGCCCATTGAAAAATCAAGTTCACCTCCCTCTGAGCGGCCTGGCTCCTGGTTCCCCCTTGGTGGTTTATGTATGCCACCGCCGTGGCATTGTCTGACTGGATTCTCACCGGGAACCCCTTTAATCTGGAGGTCCAAGCCAGAAGGGCTAGGCGGGCAGCTCTGATTTCCAAGATATTGATGGGGAGCTGCCTCTCTGCTTTCACCCAAGTTCCCTGGCGGGAGAACCCCTCGAAGACCGCCCCCAGCCTGCCAGGCTGGCGTCTGTGGTAACTACCTTCCAGACAACAGGGCTGAAGGATTTTCCCTTTAGAAGATTCTGAGGGTTCAACCACCAGGCCAGGCTCTGTCGGACCCTTGATGATAGCGTCAAAGGGGACTCTAAGGCATGTGCCCTCTTGCCCCAGGCTGCTAGAATGGCTGCCTGTAGGACGCGAGTGTGGATCTGAGCGTATGGTACTGCCTCGAATGTGGCCACTAGCTTGCCTAGTAATCGCATACACAGGCGAATAGTTGGTTTTTTTCTTGTTTAGAACCAACTGAACCAACCCCTTGATAGCTTCGATCTTTACAAGGGGCAGGAACACCTTTTGATGTTCTGTGTCTAACCTCATGCCGAGGTATTCCAACTGCTTTGTAGGCTGGAACGCTGACTTTCCCCGGTTCAGGACCCAGCCGAATTCTTCGAGGTACCGAACCGTGAGGCTTACTGCCTTTTGCAGACCCGGCCGTGAGCGATCTATGATTAAAAGGTCGTCCAAGTATGCTAGGACTGTGACCCCTTGGATCCTTAAATTGGCCAGAATTGGGGCTAGGATCTTCGTGAATACCCGGGGGGCCGTGGTCAGCCCGAAGGGGAGCGCCCTGAATTGGAAGTGTCGCTGCCCTACCGCGAAGCGTAAAAACCTTTGATGCGACTGAAAGATTGGTACATGAAGGTAAGCATCCTTTATGTCTATGGAGGCCAGAAAATCGTCCTTCTGAAGCGCGGCGGCTGCTGACCGGATGGATTCCATCCGGAAGGAACGAACCCTTAGGTAACCGTTTAACCTCTTTAGGTCCAAGATTGGCCTGACATCGCCGTTGGGCTTTGGTATGACAAAGAGATTGGAATAGAAACCTAGGCCTTGCTCTTGGGCTGGCACTTCTATAATTACGTCCTGGCCAAGCAGGTGATCCAAAGCTGCCAGCATTGAGGCCTTCCTTGCTGGATCCCTTGGTAGCCTTGATTCTTGAAAATGAGGCGGAGGATACCTTAGAAACTCCAGTCTGTAACCTGTGGTTACAGATGCCCGGACCCATTTGTCGGGGATCTTGGCTTCCCAAACCTCTGAGAAGAAACGAAGCCTTCCCCCCACCCGCAAGAGTGGGGGCGCCCCTTCATAAGGCGGACTTAGGGGCTGTCTTTGACGGCTTGCGATACCACGGCCTCTTACCCCCAGGGGTCTGTCCCTGCGATCTACTGTTAACGTTGGATCGTGCAGGCGGCCGTCGATACTGCCTGGAATTTGAGGGCCCCGAGACAGGAAAGAGCTGCCTTTTAAATGTAGGAGCCCGGAATGTCTTTTTGACCGGTAAAAGGGTACTCTTGCCATTTGAAATAGTCTGAATATATTTATCCAGATCCTCTCCGAAGAGTCGTCCTCCATGGAAGGGAAACCCTGCCAGAAGCTTTTTGCATGGGGGCTCCGCCGCCCAGTTCTTCAACCATAAGAGCCTTCTCATGTGCACCAAACATAGTGATAAACGAGAGGCCTGCTGGATGGAATCTTTTATAGCATCTACCGCAAAACACAGAGCTCTGGGAATGTCAGAAAACTCTTCTGCTTGTTGGGTAGGCATGTCTCTTAACATTTCCTTTGTCTGGTCTTTTAATGCCTGACAAACTCCAATTGCAGCCACCGCTGGCTGCACCACTGCTCCTGCCGTAGCAAAGGATGCTTTTAAAAGTGTTTCTAATCTTTTATCAACTGGATCTTTAAACATATGTATGTTTTCCACCGGGCAAGTTAGTGATTTATTCACACATGAGATGGCTGCATCCACTACTGGGAGCCTCCACCTCTTGGAGAACTTTTCCTCCATGGGGTAAATGACCGCAAATCTTTTCGGTGGCAGAAAAATCCTGTCCGGCCGAACCCAATCCCGAAAGATCAATTCCTCCAAGAGAGGATGGACCGGAAAAACTGCGTTGTTTAACGGAGCTTTCAAAGAGCCCAGAGAGGATACCGGAGGAACCTGAGGCTCTGGCAATGGTAAACTAAATGCCGAGCGGACCATGTCCGTCAAAGACTGCACCCACAGTCTCTCTGTCTGGGAGTCTGAAAATGGTTCCTCAGAGGCAGATCCCTCAATCCCTGAACCCTCTTGGTTCAGGTCTAGTTGATCCTCCTGTGATTCCAATTCCTCTAGAGAGAGAATCTCAGCATCTGAGGACACACCTCCTGGTGATGGGGATCTAACCCGTTTATTACCAGGAATAGCTCTAGCGATCAATGTTGCTATTCTCTCTTCTAGCCCCCCTAGGGATACGGCTAGCATCTCCTCTGTGATAAACACAGGGCTGGGCTGATCTGGGCCAGCCTCCGCACCAGATCCCCCTAATGGCTCATCCAAGGCGCTTCTTATGTTAATAAGTTGCGGGGAAAGTATCGGCATATCAGAATCAGAAAGGGAACCCTTTTGTTTTTTGGTCTTTTTTGTACCCTTTGACCCCGAACCCTTGGAAGCCATAATACAAAATCGAGGGACTCCGCCCACACAACAGACTGTAGTGGGCAGGAGTAAAAAAAAATCAGAGTTTAGGGGACAATAGATTACTAATGCCCAAAAACTGATGGGATCCCGTATGTTCTCTTTCTTTTTTTTTTTTTTTTTTTTTTTAAATATATTATATATTTACTTTTGACAACATACCGTGACCCCAAACTAAGTTTGCCAGCCTCCAAACCTGCTGCAAAAAAGGGGGATTTCTTGGCTTAACAAAAGGTATTTGGAACAAAGTCCAGATGTACTACCCCTCTTCCGCCACCGGGAGTCACTGTTCTGCCGCTCTGCGTCCTCTCCTGTGAAAATCAGCCTCAGACTGAGCACTGACCATGCCTGCTGTCTATAACAGCACAAAGGCGCGCCCCTGTATGACGCCGCAGGCACGCCCCCCCCCCGCCCTCCTGTCTGAACGGCGCGAAAAATGTCAATAAGACGTGCGCGCGCACGCGCGTATGCCGGAAACAGGAGGAACATGGAGGAGCCGCGCTGCTGGAGATCCAGGAACGCAGAAACAGGCGGCAGATTCAAACTCCCGGCCAGGTAGGACTCTCCAAAGGCCCCTAGGGATCCTTACTAGCCCTAGGAAGAAACAGCAGGTTTAGCTAGCACACATATTTAGACAGGGGGACCTAGTGATGGGGGAGAAAAAGGTGTCATCCTGTCTCTCTTTAGACATAGTGAACAAGGTTGCCCATGCAGAGCATACTTAGGCTATCCCCCCTTTTAGGTTACCCCGGAGAGCCTGCTGTCGAACCAAGTCCCGCAGGCTCCCCCTTACCTGCTCCATGCTGCAGGATGTTTGTCCAGCAAACTGATCCAATCTTCTCCCATCTCCGTGGGTAGCGTAGTAGACCTTCAGGCCCTGGGGTCCTATGAAGGTACCCACTGTCCTGGACCTATATAGCACCCTGGCAAACAGGAACTTATGGTTTTTTCAAACTCCAAGTCCTGGGCCCAGGGTCCAGCCCTCCAAAGAGGAGCATTATAGGCAAAACCCCACGGCTTGGGGCCCGGGTACTGTCCACTTTGGCACTGAGGCTCCTTGGACAGATCCGGTTAGCCCGCCCTTAATCCCAAGGATGTGGAGCAAAGCTATTCCGTGACCAACACCTAAGACACTGGCGAAAAAACTGAGGGACTCCCTCTAGGGGAGGGGGTTATATAGGGAGGGGACTTCCTGTTTGAGATTGCCAGTGTCCACACCTGAAGGTACTCCATATAACCCACATAGTAATGAATATGCCGCTCTGTGTCCCGTGATGTACGAGAAAGAAATAACACAACAGTAAAGTTATCTCAATTTTTTTTATATTGTGAAAGATAATGTTACCCCGAGTAAATTGATACCCAACATGTCACGCTTCAAAATTGCATCCGCTCGTGGAATGCCGACAAACATTTACCCTTTAAAAACGCCATAGGCGACGTTTAAAAAAATTCTACAGGTTGCATGTTTCGATTAACAGAGGAGGTCTAGAGCTAGAATTATTGCTCTGGAATGACTGTAAAGTCGCTCTCGTTTATAGCTACTGACTACCATTGACCAGCTATAAAGACAGTCTGCAAGGGTGCTAGCTTTAGGTCAAAGTCAAGCAATGGAATGTTCCTGCTCTGTATGAAAACCTCGCCAAGGGGTACAGTTAAATGTTTTTCATGTTCGGATTACAGCTCAACAACATAGCAAAAGTAAAAAAAAATTGGCAGCCATGATGGATTCTGCAGTGAATTAAAGTGGAAGGTAAGAGTTTTCTATTCCTGTCTAAAAGCACTAAAATGGCCTTGCAAAGCAGTTTTTAAACATGTCATACTTACCTTTTCTGTGCATTGGTTTTGCACAGAGCAGCCCTATTCCTCCTCTTGTCAGTGTGCCAGCATATAAAGCCACTTCCCATGGTGGTACACGTGTGCTTCTATAGACACCAGTGTTGCCAACCGTCAGTATTTTTACTGGCAGCCAGTAAAAAACAGGCAATTTTCTCCTGGCAGTAAAAAAAATATGGCTGCGACGCTTGGATAGGTGCGAGACCATCCAAATGCCCACTATAGTGTGTTTGGCCAGCTCTGGCGGAGGCGGTGCCTGAGCATCTCCTGTGACGTCATGGTGCAAGGCAGCCAAGCAGAGCGGACAGAGCCTTGTGTGTGGGCCGGGAGCAGGACTGTCAATGCTGTTTAGACTGGAGGGATCACCTGGCGTGGAGAGTGACTGTCGCTGTGACTCAGGAGGGGACATGTGTCGGTGATCTGTGCTGCTGCACACTGCTGTCATTGTCACTTTGAAAGTCAGTTTCATACGTGTGTGCCTGACTAATTTTTTACCCTCCCGAGTCCTGTCCCTGAGCTACTTACTATATTGAAAATAAAATTAGAAATATGTATTTTGCATTATTATGTATCTTAAATCATATTGTACTTGTTTGTAGCCTTAATACTGAGATTTGCACTTAAACTGTAAATTTGTGAACTTTTAGAAATGCTACTAAATTTCAATCCGATAGGTTGGCAACACTGATCGACACACAGCTAGGGATGTGCACAAGAGCAGAGGCTCTCTCCCTTCTCACCTTCTCGGCCACCGGCTCCTGCTGTCAGTCACAGCCAGTAAGGAGGGAGTCAACCGATGCACAGAGCAGGTCTCGGGAGACGACATACATGAGTTGCCCCCATAGTAAGCAGTTAGCTATGGAAGCACTCGGCAGGGGGGAGGAGCCAGGAGCCCCAGAGGAGGAACCGAGAAGAGGTGGATCTCTTTTTTGTCATTGTTTTAAGCAAATCAAGTGTTTATGAAGACTAACACAGAGAATGCATTAAAGTGAAAAAACCTTCAGCTTTTACAACCCCTTCATTTATGAAGTGCCTAATGTAAGAATGTTTGTATTGCCCTAAGAGGCCGAGTTCAGGCTTATATATTGCTCTTTAAGTTGATGCACAGTTTTGGCAAATTAACGGCATCTTACACAACCTTCACCTGTAGCCTCCTTGAAATATCTTGGGACCCCCTGTTGAAAATTGCCAATTTAAACCATCTAATTGCCTGATAAGATCAATATTGAACTCTGGCATATAGAGAGTTTCAAAGCGTTATATGTGGCATAAAGTCCACTCCTCTGATCACAAACATAAAAGATTTGAAAATAAAATGCCTTCATATACTGATCCAGACTTAAGAAGCATCTTACAATTTCAATCAAGTAGGGAAAAAATGTAAAGGATGGGCAAGCCCCCCCTCAGTGTTTAAAAGGAGCACTTATTTCTTAGAGACCTACTAAATAATACATAATAAAAGGGCTGAGAGTTAACATTTTCACTATCCTATGGGAGGTACATAATTCATGATCAAGAGAGAAATAACATATACATTCTCCAGATGAAGTGGATGCTAAACACAAATTTCCTCTAAGAACAATTTTGCCTTTCAGGAGGCCATGCCTTATTCAGCATCTCTCTTATTTAATTACTCTGCAACAACTACTCCCTTTCTTTGTCCTTGGAAATAACAAGGCGGCATTGTAATGCACAATATTTCACTGGCCAACTTCCAATTTCTTCTTATTCTTTCTTGCTGAATAGGTCATCCACAAACCACCTGAAAAGCAGCTGCCCCTCCTTGTACTGAACAAGCTTTCCACTAATAAAACCCACAAAGCTATGTGGCTGAATGTGAGTAAAGGTACCTAAAGACACATGGACAATTTCCACCGGATCTACCCATGACCGTACTTCCATGCATAAGCGCCAATGGCAACAGACATCTGAACATACATGCAAGATAAAGTCCATACATCCAAACACTATCCAATTTCCCTCTACCAACACGGAAGTTTATCCCCAATCTTCCTATAGGACGCACTGCAGTACCCTAAACACAACTGAAAGGATTGGCAAAATCTGGAAATGAAGGAGGATTCTAATATTTACCTTCATTTTCCATTCTTGTACTATGAAAATGCACTGTCACTTTTCTTTACACAAATTACATCACCGTCAAAAAATATTCAGAATAAATTCTGGAAATAGACAGACTGTAAACTGCACAATAAACTAAAATGTTAATTTTGTCAACAACAAATATATGTCTACGCAAGCCAACCTACCTGAAAGAAATATGTAGGCTGCCGCTGTTGATCACCATCAGAAAATTCTATCTGCCTGTTTATTAGGCTAACCTTTAATACTTAAAGCGTATATGTAAACCCAACATTTCATATAGCGGATATGAATCTGCTGTACCAAGTACTTGTATGAAAAAGTATCCTGTTCTCTTTGTATAGCATCCCTGAAGTTCCTGCCAGTTCCACCGATTTTCTTTTAAAACTAACCACACTAAGCAGGACAACACACCATGTCAGTTTTCTAGCTATGCTGGGAACTCTGTGTGCTCTCCTACAATCACAGACTTGTCCTGACACACCCCCCACTGCGCACCATTCACTGGGAAGCTCAGCATGTTGTTGCTTCTACCACTCCCCAGCACAAAGCTCTTATGGAGCTGAGAACAGTAGGAATGTGGCCACTAAAATAAGTACTAAAAGGTTTTTTGGTTCTTTATATCAATACAAAAAAAAATGTTTTGCCTTTCATTTCTATTTTAAACTAAATGGGATGTTTTACAAGGTTATGGTTTACAATAACTTCAAAAATTGGAATAACCTAAATAAGTTTTGAAATCACATTACCAGTGGGCCATACAAAAATAATATTCGGACTCAAAGACTGCAAATACACAACAAGATATAGTCAAAGACTATGGGCATAAAACAAGATGGCCAGAGGCTGAGGGCATAATACAAGAGGAGGTTAGAGACTGTTGACATGATAAAATATGTTCAGAAACTGCGGGCAAGATACAAGGAGATATTGTCCAGAGACTGCAGACATGATACAAGAGAGGGTCAGAGACTGCAGACATGATACAAGAGAGGGTCAGAGACTGCAGACATGATACAAGAGAGGGTCAGAGACTGCAGACATGATACAAGAGAGGGTCAGAGACTGCAGACATGATACAAGAGATGGTCAGAGACTGTGAAAGTGATATAGGCGCTGTTTCAGACTAGGAACATGTTTTAAGAGAGTTATAGGCTGGAGACAAATCACACAAGAAGGCGAAAGATCAATTGGGAAACACAGATTGGTGTCTGCAGGTGTGCAAGTGCCACACAAGAAATATCAAAAGGGCTGCATACAGCCCCCCTGGCTGCAGGTTGGGCACTAGGGCTTTAAAAAAAAACATTTTGAACATTTCCTTACTTCCCCTACATTTCAAAGTGCCAAGTAATTTCTGACCCCCTGGAGCTCTAATCAGCTAAATATTTATGTAGTTCTAGCTATAAGACCTTTGCGGTTCTGAAACAAAGTTATTGTGTGGCTGTTTAACCACTTCATACCATTACCAGCATGTGTACATTAGAATAGCTTTCTGTTGAGTGACCACTGTAAAATTTGTATTTGCCCTCACTTGCCTACCAGCCACCAGGACAGAATGTGTAAGTAGATCTACCCAATGGACAAACAGCAAAGAAAATGGACAGTGATTTTAATGCCAATTCCAACAAAAAAATGTACTTCATTCTGTATTCAGCAGCAAGGGTTAGATTTAGGGATGTCCCGATACCAATACCGAGCATTTCCCTGGGTACTTGTACTCTGGGAAAAGCTCTGATGCTTCACCCGATACCTGGGCAGTCAGGGTGATCGGTGTGGCAGGGGAGTTGCAAGCACTGATCTGCCCCCTTTTCAGCTGCTTTAGTTAAAGTTATGTAACTCCCCACAAAGCCACACCGATCACCGCTGACTGTCCCTTTATCCTCCTCCATGCTGCTATTCCCCCCACCGGGTCCTTGTCCCCCTCCGTGCTGCGTTTCCTCCTCCGGGTTCTTGTCCCCCTCCGTGCTGCGTTTCCTCCTCCGGGTTCTTGTCCCCCTCCTTGCTGCAGTCCGTGCTCTGTGCTGTCCCCCTCTGTGCTCTGTTCTGTCCTCCATGCTGCTCTCCCCCTCAATGTCCTCCTCCATCCCCTCGATCTGTTAGTATGGAGAGCAGAGGTAGGAGTCGCTAAATCGGGCTCCTACCTTTTCTGAATGAACATAGTCAGTGATCACTGACTCTGTCCATTCACATAAAGCATCCTAACCTGTGTTTACGATGCTTCAGTTTATGAATGGAGAGGAGCTTCTCTCCATTAATTTCAGCTGAGGCTGCAGAGAAAGGGACTGGGGAATCTGTCCTTGTCCTTAGTCCCTTTCTCTGTCTTAAAGGGGAGATGTCAGGGGTTTGTTAAGACCCCTAATATCTCACCAAAGACCCCCCAAACAGGGCTAAAAAAAAAAGAAAAAAATAGCAATAAAAAAAATGAACAAAACAAAAAAAAAGATGTAAAAAATAAAAACAAACACACACACACACACACAGACAATCCACCCCCCCCCCCCCCCCTAAAAAAAATAAAAGAAAGCACTGTAGAAAAAAATTTTGTTAAAAAATCCTGCCACATGACATTAAAAAAAATAATCGGTATCGGCGAGTACTTGGGGAAAAAAAAGTATCGGTACCTGTACTTGGTCTCAAAAAAGTGGTACCAGGACAGCCCTAATTATAATCTGTTTTGGTGTCTAATGAGGCGATTTTTCCACAATATTTCAGGACAGGAAGTGCTTATGGAATAGAACTTCGGATATCACTTTAATTTCCTTCTCTGCCCCAGATATGACTGTACCTCCGATATGTTATATAGGCGTCACAGGGGTGGAAAGCAAGGGTAAAATCTCCTCCCTGTGACAGTCACAGAGACTCTTAAGCCCTGTACACACGATCAGTTTGTCTGATGAAAACGGACAGATGGACTGTCTTCATCGGACAAACCGATCATGTGTGTGCCCCAATCGGTTTGTTTTCCATTGGTGAAAAAAAATAGAACATGTTTGAAAATGTTCCTATTAATAAAAAAACAAGAGAAAAAAAACGATCGTCTGTGTGGAACTCCATCGGAGAAAAATCCATGCATGCTCAGAATCAAGTCGACGCATGCTGAGAAGCATTGAACTTCATTTTTCTCAGCACATTGTATGTAGTGTTTTACATCACGACACAGTCGGATTTTTGACTGATGGTGTGTAGGCAAGACTGATGAAAGTCAGCTTCATCGGATATCCGACGAAAAAATCCATCAGGTTAGATTCCATCAGATATGCCATTGTGTGTACAGGGCATTACACCATCTAAAATAAAAACAAAAATGGCTGGCGTTTGACTAACATTTCTTCTGTGCACTATCTTAAACTAGAAAAAAAACTTTATCTAAAGTTTCACCTCATTTAGTCCACTTCTAATACAAGACAAAGATAAGATGTGTTGTGTAGTAAATTCAGGATTCTGAAAATAGCAAACGATACACCAAGTTTCTAACGCTCAATATCATTGCTGTATTAAAAATAACTAAATACAACTGGTTTTCGAAACAGCTATACTCCACTCTAGTCCCCTAATCTTTGTCCTCTACTCCGACAAGGCTCAGCCTGTGTCTCAAGTGATTTTCATACAACGTACATTACTGAACTCCTGCTGGGGGGAGGGGAGGGGGATTTAGGTAAGGGTAAGCCGGGGATAAATAAGGCCATTGTTTTGCAGCATAAAAGCTTTAAGAATTGGCTTAATTTCTGTTTTTCAGTTTATGAAATGCCTGCAACAGGCCAACATTGTCATGTGGTAGTCTTCTGCTGAGAAGGGTCTGTGGAATGATTAGGAGACCGACAGTCGTCATGGAGACAGCAGGCTCAGGAGGACAAAATAATAAGGCTGGCACCAGAAATACTACATGCAGAAGTGATCCGGCTACTAGCCTCAGACACAGGAGCCTTTAAACAGCCATTAACTAGCTACAAGCTGACAGTAATCACTACATCCCAAAATGAAAGGTGCACAGAAAGATATAAAAATGGTGCAGGAAAGCTACAAGGCAAGTTACCGAGAAAAAAAAAAAAAAAAGAAAAAAAGGATTTGTTTCTCAATACTTGCCTGTAAAATCCTTTTTTGAATACCTCACAGAGTTGAGGCCCATACACATGATAGGAATATCGGATAAAAGAATTCATACGATGAGATGTCTGCCAATTTTCAGATCATTAGTACTGTGCTTTCGACAGACGATTTAGCTTTTTCATCAGACAAAAGCTGGATGTGCATACTAGAACATTTTTGTTGGATGTAAATTTAACGTCCAATTTTCGATTCATTAGTACGGTTTTTGCATGAAAAAATCAAGACTATGTATGCTCAGAAACTAAAAGAATACATACAAAACTATTCAACACATTACGTAATTTCTGACGTTGTATTTTGTCGTAGGAATATTTTCGTATTGTGAGTAACCACTTTCGACATGAGACTAGCATGCCCCCAAAAAAAACGGACTTTCGGTTGTCCAAAAATCTAAGCCTGTGTATGAGGCTTTAGGATAATATTCATTACCTACTGGGTTATACACTATCTCTAGGTCAGGGATCTCCAAACTACGGCCCTCCAGCTGCTGTGGAACTACACTTCCCATGAGGCATTGTAAAACTCTGACATTCATAGACATGACTAGGCATGATGGGAATTGTAGTTCCTGAACACCTGGAGGGCCATAGTTTGGAGACTCCTGCTCTAGGTAAATAGACACTGGTACACAAAGTCTTAGACTCTACATAACCCCTCCCATACAGGAAGTACTTCCGTTTTGACGCAAGCACTGAATCCTCAAAAAAGAGGGGAGGGACCTCTGTGTCCCGTGATGTATTCAATAAAAAGGAATTTATAGTGAAGTATGACGAAAAAATCCTATTTTCTTTATCATACGTCACGGGACACAGGGTTAGGCTAATATTAATTACCTACTGGGACGTCCCAGAGCAATAGCCTTGAGGTGAGGGAGACACCCTGCCAAATAAAAATAGCCACCAGACTACAAAACGGCAGCCTGTGGTACACTACAGCCAAAAGCTGAATCTTCGACTGCTTCAACATCTACTTGGTAAAATCTTGTGAACGTATGCACTGAAGACTAGGTAGCAGCCTCACAAATTTGAGCCACAAATACCCGATGGCGAAAATCCCAGGAGGTTCCTACACCTCTGGTAGAATGAGCGCTCACCCTAAAGGGAGGGAGCTTAGGTTTCAGACCATAGGCCTGAATGACCAAGTGGCAGACCCAATTGGCAATGGAAGCTGCCTGGTCCTTCTGGTAAAACTAAAAGGAGTCTTATCCTAGGATCTGCCCAGATCTAGACAAACTGACTGTCCGGACAATGTCCAAAGAATGCAGTCTTATCTCTCCTGCCAAACGAGGCTGAGAGAGAAAAAAAAAAGAAAAGCAAAACAATGTCCTGATTTAAATGAAAGGTCGACACCACCTTTGGTAAGAATGATGTAATAGTATGCACACCACCACCTTGTAGTGGTGTAGAATTAGTTATGGTCCCCTACATGAAATTGGCGGCCAATCAACACCCTTCTAGCCGAGTTGATGGTCATCAGAAAGGCTAGCTTGCATGGCAGCAAGACTAATGGAATGTCCTTGATCGGCTCAAATGGTTGTTTCTGTAACACAGACAGTACCAAATTTAAGTCCCAAGGACACATAGGTGACCTAATGGAGGGAAGCAAATGAGTTGCCCCCCTGCATATAGGTTCGGACCAGTGAATGGGAGGCTAAAGGCTTTTGGAAGAATACTGACAGGGCTGAAATCTGACCTCTGTACTCAAAGCCAATCTGATTTCCACAGTGGACTGTAGACAAGAGAGAATTCTCCCAACCACTTATTTCCGAGGATGCGATTTTCTGGTTTCACACCAAGCAATACAAGTCTTCCAGACCTTATGATAAATCTTCCTAAGTAAACGCTTTCCTAGCATTCACTAAGGTAGGCACCACGATTCTGAGATCCTGAGGAGGGCTGAAGAGGCTAATACCAACTTCTGGTCCAGATTGCTCAGAAGCAGACTAATCTGTCAGGCCCTCCACAGAATCCTTGGCGTTTAGCTCTTCCTCATCCTTAACCCATTCCTGCTTCAAGGTAGGAGGCTCAGGGAGGGGGATCTGCCACACTTCTTACCACCCTGCGAGATATAGGCAATTATGCAATGCAATCCTGTCCTCTAACCCGGCTAGGGCTGAGGACAGATCATCCCTGGTGATAAAGGCTGAATCAGCAGCGGTTACTGTAGGCACAATACCAGACAGGTGCAGCAGTTTAGATTTCCTGGAAGCCTCTGGTCTTTCAGGGGATACAACACTAGAGTTTTGACTGGGCTCCCCAGGAGCTACTGACGACATAGATGTGCCCTTCCCTGAAGGGTTAGTCCCATTCCTCTTTTTTGAAGACATTGCAAGCCACAAAAACGGGAGTACCTAGGTTTAGTATTCACATGCCCCAGAAGGGAGACCCTTTAATTAAAGATCACCAAGCCCCTATGCAACAATCCTGCCTAGCACCTCAGCCTGCCAAGCAACACCTGGTGACTCACGTGACCCAGGTAAGGAGAAATGAACCGCTGAAAATTACTGGTTCAGAGCATGCTCTGTGTTCCACAGCTGTCCCCTGGAAGCATCGCATGTCTGCCATAACTCAGATTAAATAAGCTGGCTGTGAGCCGGGACTGTCGGTGCATGCGTGCACAGTCCTGGCAAACTGGCACGGGTGTAATCGCATATGACGCAAATCTTTGCACGCCAAGATTAAGCTATGGCGCATGGGCAAATGTCAAACAGCCACGAACACTTGTGCACTTTGGAAAACGCATGTGCGCCATGGTGAACCAAGATGCGCAATGGCGCACCCTCAGTCGTGGACCAGCCATGAAATAAAAAAAAAGCCAACAAGAAGAAAAAAACCACCCACAGCTAGCCCAAACTCCCCCCCCTGTGGTCACCACACACAGGTGTCCAGACTGTAGTTAGCTTGACTGATTGTTACAATCACTGGGGCAACCCACAATAAGTAAATAAGGGGGTTTCACTTACCTGTCCAGGCGCAGGGCAGCCATAGAAATGAAGCCCAATCTTCACCCATCACGGCGGTCCTGTGACTTGGAGACCTTCAAGGACTGGGTACCCCTTTCATGTTTTAGGGTCCACTCCCTTGGACCTGTACAGCACCGTGCAGGAATGCCTTAGCTCTGTGGTGTCCAGGATTCCACTAGGCAGGTTCCAGAGCGAGAAGATTGCGTTACAGGCAAAACCTCGCAGGATCTTTGCATCTTCTTTGTGAGGCTCAGGTACCATTTTTTTTTTTTTTTTAAAGTGTATTTTTGTGCGTGAACTCGAGAGAGAGGAGCCGGACTGCAGGAGTTGGGAGTAGGCAGACCCTCCCCCCGGAGGCAATCGCCATCCTTCTCCATGCCCCTGGTGGCAATGGCGGGTGTGAAGGGGGGCCTCCCACTCACCCCGCCCTACCTGCTCCTCTTGGGAGCCCAACTGGGGCCCAACGGGACCCCAATGGGGCAGAGGGACTCCCCCTATGAGGGAGTGAGGGGGCCTAGCCCACCCAGCCAGCCCCGTAGGTCCTTCGCCTCTCTTTATTTTAAGAGACTGCATGGCCAAAGTGCATGTGTTTTTAAACCAATTTTTGTGTGCGTGCAAGTGTGGTGGTTTTTGTGGGGGGGGGGTGGGCGTACTAAGCACAGGCGTACCTTGCATAGCACACCCACCGGGAGTCGGGCTGAGACCACCAAACTCAATTCACATGTAGCCGAGACCGGGATCCGAACCCTTGGCTGCAGAGGTGAATGGCTTGTCAGCGCAGTGCCAATCACGTTGAGCCACCACAGCTCCGAGGTACCATTTATTTAAGCATAAAAGCTTTTCTTTAAAAGGATCCAATCAGTCAATCCCTTGATTCATTCTAGAACTGTTTTTGGGACTAAAGAACTAGAGCTCAGATAGCTCAACAAACGCAGACACTGGGAAAAAAAGAAGTACTTCCTGTATGGGAGGGGTTATATAGGGGCAGACTTCCTGTTCAAGACTACCAGTGTCCATTCACTTAGAGATGGCCATATAACCCAGTAATTAATATTAGCCAAACTATGTGTCCTGTAATGTACGATAAAGACAGTGCAACTTACTCCTTTCGCTTTAGTGGAAGACTATTCATTCTTTATAGGCACACAATAACCATCTTGACAATTCTACAACAAATTGATTGCATCCTGGGGGATCACAGACATTTCAAAATCATATAGCGAAAGACATTCTGCTTTCCCATAAACTACAAGTGTTTAGCTTATCCCCCAAATACAAAAGGCATAAACAGAAGACAAAGAAGATTTGTATTTATGATCCTATTTTTCGGCTTCTCTTTCAACTTTATTGTTCAGATATAGGAGCTTGAGCCAAGGCATATCAGCTTACAAGGCGAGTCACAATTAATGTTCCTGGCTACCATGTTTTGGCACAAGTTATAAAAGAAAGGAAAATCTCTGCCACCATTGTTCAGAGCAAGCTGGGTGGCACCACAGACACACAGCCATTAATTTTTTTTTTTTTTTTTTAAACGTTCCAAAAAAAAAAAAAAAAAATGATCATCACCACCCTTCATGACTGTAAGTCATAAAAGTTACCAATACAACTGGGGAAATGCAGAAAAACATAGAAGAAATTACAGCAACGCTGGCCTCAAAACAAGGTGAAACGCTAAATAATACAGTGTAAATAATACAGTGTATCAGGGTTTGCAAAGACAGTCATGGTCACCGGATATTAGCTCCAAGCCAAGAAGGCTGGTATAGGAAGTGAAAGCTTAGATTGTGGGCAGGTTCATGATCCCTCTAGACTGAATCTACACCACGGGTGCACAACCTGTGGTCCTCCAGCTGCTGCGGAACTATTATGCCTTTGGGAGTCATGCTTGTAACTGTGAGTGACTTGCAATGCCTCATGGGACTTGTAGTTTCACAACAGGTGGAGAGCCACGATCTACAGTATGCAAACAAGGTTGGGTATTTGGATTTGGAAAGGAAACATAAAAAAGGTAACAGTTCACCTAGACAACATGCTCAGCAGTAGGAGACCCTAACCACAGTACTCTAGGTTTGTGTTTCAACAAGCTTTGTGCCGACTTTGGTACTCACATTCCAAAGTCATCAGAAAAAGTAATAAAATCCCTTATTTGTAAAAATAAAACAGGATTTTCAACAGATAAGCAATAGCAATTAAACATTTTCACGAATGCAACTTCATTTTTATGTTCAAGGTTATTTGTAAAGCATCTACAAAAATATTTAATGCCTCGCACACACAATGAGAAAATCTGGCAAGAAATACTACTTTCGAAGTGATGATACGATAATCTGATCGTTGGTACAGTTTCGAGAGCTGATCAAGACAGTTTATGTCAGGGGTCTCAAACTCAAATTATCTCTGGAGGTATAAGCTGGGTGAGGCTGGGCCGCATGTGGACCAAAATTTTAAAATGTACAACTGATGCAATCTTAATAATAGTTCTAAACATTAACGGTTGTAAAGAACAGAAGTTTCTCTTATCCTACTTCTTGTGCCAGAGACCTGGCAGCGCTTCCTCCTACACAGCTCAGCAACATTTGGCTTGAGTGAGGAAGCAACTGACACCCTCAATATGGCTTGAAGATGCTTATCAGTTTGGCCCTGTACTTTGACTGCTAACATGCCAGACCTGTGACCAGACGCCCCATTACATGACCAGACTGTGCCCCATTACATGACTAGACTGTGCCCCATTACATGACCAGACTGTGCCCCTACATGACCAGACTGTGCCCCATTACATGACCAGACCTGTCCCATTACATGCCAGACCTGCCCCATTACATGCCAGACCTCCATTACATGACCAGACTGTGGTTACATGACCAGACCATTACATGCCAGACATTACATGCCAGACCTGTCCCATTACATGACCAGACCTGCCCCATTACATGCCAGACCTGTTACATGCCAGACCTGCCCCATTTTGCCCCATTACATCCAGACCTGCCCCTTTGTGCCCCATTACATCCAGACACTACATTGTGTCCCATTACATGCCAGACCTGCCCCATTACATGCCAGACCTCATTACAAAGCCCCATTACATCCAGACCTGATTAAAACCTGCCCATTACATACTGTGCCCCATTACATCCAGAATCCCATTACATGACCAGACTGTGTCCCATTACATGCCAAATTACATGCCAGACCTGCCCCATTACATGACCAGACTGTTTACATGACCAGACTGTGCCCCGTTAATGACCAGAATTACATGCCAGACCTGCCCCATTACATGCCAGACATTTTCACGAATGCAACTTCATTTTTATGTTCAAGGTTATTTGTAAAGCATCTACAAAAATATTTAATGCCTCGCACACACAATGAGAAAATCTGGCAAGAAATACTACTTTCGAAGTGATGATACGATAATCTGATCGTTGGTACAGTTTCGAGAGCTGATCAAGACAGTTTATGTGAAAAGATTCGAAGGGACAAACAAAAAAAATGTCTTGTATGATACCAGAATAAATTATTTTATTTTATTCAGTAGAGTAATCAAAAGACCATTGTGCCATTTCCTGCATACATCTGTGCGTACATCTGGAAAACATTACCTTTTTATCTATTGCAAAGATACATGGATATTTACCATATTGTTATTAGAAAAATGCAACTGGCATTACCCACTATAACCAATGTTATGATTCATTTTATTTTCTGTATTCAGAGGAAACCGCCTATTCATTACTCAACTCTGTTTACATGGCATTGATGTCATTTTTCCTGATACCTCATGTGGCATACCTGATGTCTAATTGCTCCTGGTATATAGAAAACATCTAACATGCCTAAAACAGTATCAACTGTGTTATAGGAAACACACACACAAGCCACTGACTCAAATATTATACAAGCACATAAAATAGTCAAGCTGGTCATAAACAGCCAGATAATAGCAAGTGACTCCACAAATTTGTAATACCGTTTGCATAAATCTGTCCAATTCTGATCTTCTAGGAGCCAACAAGTATCACTTGGATGTCCTCATTAGGAATGCACAACTTACTGGAAAGTCTCTCTACAATTGGGCTTCATTCTTCACACACCTGAGCAATTCAATAGCTCTAAAAAGCACCACATAGCAATCCCTGAGCAACCTGTGGTCAATATGCCTCAATGCCATTTGAAGTAAAATAAAAAATAGGACTTGGGAGTGTGCATTTTCTAGCCTTGTCAAGGAGAATAGGTTTTAACTTCTATAATGCAAACAGACTGTGAATCAGAATTCTATAATGGAGGTGTAAAACACACACCATTAAAAACGGTTGTAAAGGTTCGTTGTTTATTTTCTGAATAGGTTCCTTTACGCTAGTGCATTGTTGGTTCCTTCTATTTCCCTTCTAAATGTTTTCTTTTCTTTGTTTTCTTTGTCTGAATTTCTCACTTCCGGTTCCTCCTCAGTAAGCTGTTCTGGCTGACTAACCCCCAGCCAGAACTGCTCGGATGATGGTGGCAAGCTTACGGAGGAGAAACAGGAAGTGAAAAATTCAGACAAAAAAGGAAAAAAAAAACATTTAGAAGGGAAATCGAAGGAAAAGGTAAATGAACCAACAATGCACTAGCTTAAAGGAACCTTTACAACCCTTTAAAATAAAAATAAAATAGGACTTGGGAGTGTGCATTTTCTAGCCTTGTCAAGGAGAATAGGTTTTAACTTCTATAATGTAAGCAAACTGTGAATCAGAATTCTACAATGGAGGGGTAAAACACACAACACAACATTAAGGGTAGCAACCACTAAACTAAAAGTATGCCAATACAAAGCACGGAAAATGGGTAAAAAGAATCCTCTCCCACAACTGAGATTTCAGCTTTTGGTTTTGAGGAAGTTAAACCCTTATTGGATGCAACATTGAGATCCCCATAAGAAATTCTACTTTTATCTAAAAGCCATGGCAAACCCAAACAGCCCACTAGATCCCTTATGGAGAATGAATTATTAGACAAGTCCATCTGCAAGTGAGACCACACACATACATTTTTTCACATCACTCAATATTCCGGCAGGAAAATATGGCTTTAAAGTGGAAATTCAGCATTTTTTTTTTTTTTATTCAGCCAAATGAAAGGAGCAATGTGGGAGAGAAGGCAAGTAGTACCAGTTGTGGTGACCGGAATTAAAGTGAACCTTCTGCTTTGTTCAGCATGGATAAAGCACAAGTCAACTTTAATTGCTTGCCGACCTGCCGCCGTCATTTTACAGCGGCAGGTCGGCTCTCCTGGGTGTTAACCCCTTCACTGCCAATGGCATTTTTATAGTAATCCAATGCATTTTTATTTATTTCTTCCAAATTTTTTATTGATTTGCATAGTAACGGTACAAGTAACGCAATGCAGCAAACACAGTAGAGTTAACAGTCAAGTCGCGGTCGCAGCCGCTGCTTCACAAAAAGTGGTAAGTACAGTGTATCATAAACATCAGCAAAAACAGGAATTTCATCCGGAGGGTGTCACGAAATCTGGGGGCTCCCTTTTTTTTTTCCCCCTTCTTGTTTTGTCCTGCACAAAGTCAATTTTAAAGGTGCAAACTAAAAGATTGCGTGTGAGAAAGAAAGACTAGGCGCAATCCTAACACATTATGCAAAAACAAACCAATTTCGTCGGGGATCGGGATCAGGGGGCGTTGTGCACGCCAAGTGGGGCTTATGAACCTAGCAAGTATGGGGCATCCATCTCTCCGGACCCTGTCATAGGGGACCTCTGTCGGTGGGGTAATGGGAGTGTCATGAGTGTATCGATCTGTATGGGGAAGTGCACGGAGGCTGCCTTGTGCAGGTGATGTAGGCTTGGACCAACGGGGATCTACCCTACAACCGCCCACCCCTAAAGGGAACAACCTGTGGGCGGGAGGGAACAGGAGTCTCCAGAGGCGATAGGGCTAACTGGCGTTGTCCAGGTAATGGAAAGAGGTCGCTTAGCATGGGAACAGACCAGAGGTCGGCGGTACCAGCTAATGGGGGGGGTGGGTCGGGTCTACTCGGCTTGTGGAGGGGCACGGGTCGTTCATAGAGGTCCTATAATGGGTCCAGCAGGCCCATGTGTGTCTATATTTGTCTTGGGTGTCCCTGGCTTGGTGGATAAGCATTTCCATCTCCTCCATTCTGTCTACTCGGGACCGCCATTCAGCTACAGTGGGGGGAAGGGGGTCCTTCCAGTGTACCGGTATGCACTGTGTGGCCGCATTGATAAGGTGCAAGGTCAGCGATTTACGATATACCGACTTGGGAAGAGACGTGTGATGCAATAGGTATTGTGCGGGGGTGAAGTCAGGTGTGTAGGTGGTGATTTGGGATATGAGGGTATGCACCTCTTTCCAGAACGGTTGTAAGGTAGGGCAGTCCCACCACACATGGAGGAGAGTGCCGGTTTCCGAGTTACATCTCCAGCATGTGGGAGCTACGGAGGGGAAAATTCTGTGGAGTTTCTCAGGCGTTCTATACCAATGGGAATAGAGTTTAAATCTGTTCTCTTGGGCCGACACGTTAACCGACCCCTTGTGGGCGTGTTCCCAGACCGCTTCCCAATCATCGTCTGAGAGGGAAACAGCTAGGTCAGTTTCCCATGAATGGTGTATATCAGAGTTGGGCTTGAGTCTGGAGGCCATTAGAGAGTATAGCGTCGAGATTAGGTGTTTCTGTGGGTCAAGCTGGTTGCATAATCGTTCGAACGTGGTGAGGTCTCTGGTCCACACCCGGAGAGTCGGTACATTGTTGAGGAAGTGTCGGACTTGGAAATAGTTGAAGCGAGGAATAGTAGCTTCCGGGAGCTTCGAGGACACAGCCGCGTGTGTCAGCAGGGAGCCGTTCACAAAGAAATGGTGGGCACGAATCGTTCGTTCATGTGAGGGGGCATCGCCGGTTGACACTTGGATACCCGCCGGGAAGTCGGGATTATGAGTTAGGGGCGTCATGGGACCTGGGGAAGGTGTCGTGTCCATGGATCTGCACGCTTTCCTGAATATGGTCATGGAAGCGTTGACGAGCGGGTGGGTCTTACAAGTGTCAGGGGCAGCGTGTGGGTCAATCCACGGTAGGTGAGCGGATCGCACCCCTAGAATAGCGTCCTCTAAGGACACCCAATCCTTGCTGTTCCTATGGACATGCCAGTCTACGATCCTGGTGAGGTGGCAAGCAGTGCAATAGAGGAGTGGGTCCGGGAGGCCAATGCCTCCCCTGTGCTTAGGTAGGGTCAGTCTGTTCCAGCTCAGCCTAGCGGGGCGGTCGGCCCAAAGGAATGATCGGCAAATCTGTTTGAGGGAGGTGAAAAAGGAGGGGGGCAGTCTGATTGGGACAGCTTGCAGTAAATATAGTAACCTCGGTAGAATATTCATTTTTATCACCGCCGCCCTTCCGAACCACGAGAAGTTATGCTTAGTCCAGGTAAGCAAGTCGGTTTTCATCGTTCGAAGGGCGGGGAGAAAATTGTTGGTGTAAAGGTCGGTCAGTCGTCTCGGGAGTTTTATGCCTAAATATGTAATGTCCTGGGCTCCCCATTTGAAAGGGATAATCCAATGCATTTTTATAGCACTGATCGCTATAAAAATGCCAATGGTCCCAAAAATGTGTCAAAAGTGTCCGAAGTGTCCGCCATAATGTCGCAGTACTGAAAAAAAAAACGCTGATCGCCGCCATTACTAGTAAAAAAAATATATATTAATAAAAATGCCATAAAACTACCCCCTATTTTGTAAACGATATAACTTTTGTGAAAACCAAATCAATAAACGCTAATTGCGTTTTTTTTTACGAAAAATATGTAGAAGAATACGTATAGGCCTAAACTGAGGGGAAAACAAATGTTTTATATATTTTTGGGGATATTTACTATAGCAAAATGTAAATATTGCATTTTTTTCAAAATTGTCGCTCTATTTTTGTTTATAGCGCAAGAAATAAAAACCACAGAGATGATCAAATACCACGAAAAGAAAGCTCTATTTGTGGGGGGAAAAAAAAGGACGCCAATATTGTTTGGGAGCCACGTCGCACGACCACGCAATTATCAGTTAAAGCAACGCAGTGCCGAATCACAAAAAGTGCTCTGGTCATTGGGCAGCAATATGGTCCGGGGGTTAAGTGGTAAACCATTCACAGACTTTGAAACTTGTGCTAGTGATACAATACACCTGAAGACTCTACAAATTCTACAGATTCTGTTAAAAAATGAGTAAATACCTATTAAATTCCTTCATCTATATCACCTCCGGTGTTCTAGTTTCTGTTCTCTCATTCACTTCCTGGTTTGCAGCGCTCGTTCATATAAGAACTACATTTCCCAGTGTGAATTGCGGCACGCCCAGTAATTCACACCTCCTTGAAGTCTCGAACACGTAGAGAGCGTCCTGCCGCACAGATGTAGTTCCCAGGAGGGGACGAGAACGTCACTGACCACTGCAGTAAAGCCTCCCTTCACAGTGGTGAGTAACAATCAGACAAGCAGGAAGTGAACAGAACAGAGAAGAAATATAGTAACTTCTGAGCAAAAACGAACAATGAGGAAGTGAAAAGAGGAATGTCTGCAGGTAAAGGATGCTTATTATGAAAAATAAATTCCTTTACAACCAACCCCTTTAAACAAGAGTCCATAGAGTTCTGATCTTGTTCTCCCAGTGACAATGAGTATTTGAAGAAAGCTTTGCTGTCTCTCAGTTTAGATAGGAGCATACTTATGGATTTGAAAATATGAACAGTTTCTATAAATATTCTTCCTGTTTAGTGGCCTTGCAGAATTCTGCATAATAGGCTTCCTGACAGGAGGAGATCACAATGTAGAGGCTTTATTTCAGGACTAGACAGCCACAGGATGTATCCACATAATCAACAGGATATGTTCAGAGCAGACACACATCCAGTTGCTATTCTTTAACTTTCTGAGAATGGTAGAGCAAAGTCAAAGCAGCACAGCAAAGCCATAAAGTAACAGAGTTGCTCAAATAAACTAAAAAAAAAAATATGACTTATGAGCTAGAGAGAGTCTAGAATCAAATTGGTCTTTGGTGCATTTACTAAACACTCTATGGCCTCATTCACACATGGCCCACTCCGTCGCAGTCCGTTCTGATGGAGTCCGCCAGCTCAGCGGGAGATCAGTCCGCAGATCTCCGCTGAGCCGACGGATGACAAGCTCCGCTCTGCTCACTAAGCGGGGAGGAGCTTGTCGAACCCCGCTGTCCTCTATGGAGTGATCTGATGAAAACGGACAGCATGTCAGTTTTCATCAGATCTTACCCGATCCGATGCGCATGGACGGATAGGGACGTGAGCCCCATACGTCTGTTTTTAGCGGATCGGATCAGGTCGGATGTCAGCGAACATGTCTCCGCTGACATCCGACGCTCCATAGACATGCATGGAGCGCCCGTTCAGGTCAGCCTAAAAAACTGACAGACGGACCTGAACGGATCCATGTGTGAATGAGGCCTATATGTCCAGGAAACTGTGAACAATAAAATAAAAACGTTCTAAATTGAAGAATTCAACTACAAGTCAACCTGACCTCGGAGTATAGATAGTAAATCAACCCCACTGTATTTTTGTACTAAGATTGGAGAGTGCAAAATCTGGTGCAGCTGTGCATGGTTAACTTCAGCTGGTTCAGTTAAAGTGGATGTAAACGCACTCTCATCCTTTCCAAACTACTGCCATAGTGCTGATCTATAAGGATATACATGCCTCTTGCAAGTATCCTTACCTGTCAAATGTTTCCCCTCGGTCTGTTATAAGAACTAAAACTACAGATTCTGTGGGTGGGTCTGTTGTCTGGAGCTCGGTGGGTGGAGTCGTGATGTCAGACTGCCCCGCCCCCCTCCACACTCCCCTTGTCAACATGCATTTTCTCCTGCGTATTTCTTACACTAAATTCTGCTATGATCACTAACATCTAGTCAAAATTCAGAAAAATAACCACATGACTTCAAAAAAAAAGAAGTGGGGGTGGGAAATAAAAAATAATGCCCATCTCAGGCTAGTACATGAGATATGTAAATAACCTGTCATTCCCAGCAAGGGGGAGGAACGGACAAAAGTTTTCTCCTGTTTATTTCACAGAAAAAAAAAAGGATTGCTCAGAGCTGGATTAACTCTTTGTGGCAAGAATGGGCACAGAGAATAGGAAATCTTTAACTCTACATTGTGACAGCAAAAACAAAAAAAAATAATAATAATAATTTGGGTTTACATCTACTTTAAGCTTTGACAAAAAATTTTTATAAAAAATGTGAGTCGATTGATTTACGGAAACTGCTGAGTGGCATAGCTCTATATAGAAACCAACCACGTCCCACTCTCACTAAAAGCAAAAACACCAAGCCATATTCCCTTGTCCTTGACTAATCTGCTCTATACTCCCCACCTTACCAGAGAAGGACATCAGCAAGCTCCTGGTTTTCATACTCCTCACCACTGACCAAACCTGTACAGAAAACACCACAGACCAAGACAGGAGAAGCACAGAGGAGAGTTCACTGCACAGGCATAGAAATGGATGGAGAATTTCATCCCAGAGAGGAGAGTAATAAAAAGGTACACCTGGGCGCAGTAGTGGATTTAGGTTTGGTGCTGCCCTAGGCCTGACTAAAACTTGTTCCCCCTCCCAATTGAAAAATATGACCCACCCCTTCCTGTCAAGGCCACACTCCTTGCTGTTTAAGACCCGCCCTGAAATTTCTGTTTGGCTATGGAGCAGGAAATGAAGGGAAATCTCTGCAATGGGACAGGGATAGTAAAAAAAAGAAACGTACATGGGCTATAACCCTCCCTTACTCTATTCAAAATGAAAAAAAAAAAGTGTTGCCTATAGTTCTACTTTAAAGTGGAGTTCCACACATTTTTTATGTTTGTCTGTGCTGCATGCCCTAATCTCATAGTGTTCAGAATGGACAATTTTTATTTATTTTGTGGTTTGTCAATACCTTTATTTTGTAGTCCTTCATTACTTCCTCCTCCTTATTAGCCTAGGCTATTAAGTCACAAGGCTATTCGCAAGGGTTTCTGGGATAGGCATCATGTTTCCCAGTAGTCCTTGCAAACCTGACTGAAACCTATTACATTGCTTGTGCAGCACTGAGCATGTGCGAGATATGCAAAGCTGAAATCCAGGAAGTCATACAGTCTGGCTTCATGATGCCCACACTTAAGATGGCCACAGTCTATTTCTAGATTATAAACTAAATGCTGTAACAACCTAACAAAACGGACCTTAGTTTACAGACTAACTTTACTAGAATACATTAAGCTTGTGTATTACAGGGGTATTTATATTTAAAAAGTGAAATTGTGGGTGGAACTCCCCTTTTCTGATAATTTTATGTAGAGGACCAAGAACATATGACCGTGCCAATGGTGCAGCAGAAAACATAACACAGTGAGGAAGGTTTGTGGTCTAGGATAATAGGATAATAGGAAAGTCAAAATTAGAAGCGGCTCCCACCCACATTTGAGGAATGCGGGCCGCCCACATACCAGAAGCAGTGCAGCCGATTTATGGGGGGCGCGAGACTAATTTGCCCCTCAGCCCAGTCTGCCCCATAAGACTGGCGCTACACTAACAGCTGTAGTGTAAACTGTTAGTGTAGCGCAAGCCATCGGGGACTCTTTCTGTGCCCCCCCCTTCAAAGAACTGGCCTAGGCCAGGATACAGCGTTGCCTGGGCGTCCATTGACATCACTGGCTAAAAATAAGTTATATGTCAACAGAAATTGCTAATGACTATTTGGTTCCTCACATTTGCACAACTAATGTATTACTCCTTTAACCACTTCAGCCCCGAAAGGATTTGCCCCCTAAATGACCAGAGCATTTTATTTTTATACGGTACTTCGTCGCTTTAACCGACAATTACACGTCGTGCAATACTGTACACTAAAACAAATTTGACGTCCCTTATTCCCCACAAATAGAGCTTTATTTTGGTGGTATTTGATCACCTCTGCGGTTTTTATTTTTTGCGCTATAAACAAAAATAAAGCAACAATTTAGAAAAAAAAAAAAAAAAAATTACTTTCTGCTATAATATATATCTCCCAAAAAAAATATGAATTTATTAATCAGTTTAGGACGATATATAGTCTTACTATGTAGAAGTATATATATGTGGTTAAAACAAAAATTTGCAATATGCGTATGTTGGTTTGCGCAAAAGTTATCGCATCTACAAACTACGGGATCGATTTAGGGACCTTTTTTTATTGTTTTTACTAGCAATGTCAGCGATCTGAGATTTTCAGAGGGACTGCGACAAATCTGACCCCAAATTACACTTTTTGGGGACCAGTGACATTACATTGATCAGTACTATAAAAATGCACTGATCAATGTGAAAATGGCACTGGCAGGGAAGGGGTTAACACTAGGGGACGATCAAGGGGTTAAGTGTGTTCCCTCCACATTTTCTAACTGTAGGGGGGGATAGGCTTACTGAAACATGACAGGGATCACTGTGCCCGATCACTGGGAACAGCAGATCCCTGTCATGTCACTAGGCAGAATGGGGAAATGCCTTGTTTACATAGGCAGTTCCCCGTTCTGCCTCTCCTCGCCATGATCGCGGGCCACAGGCGGACAGAGTCCACGGGACCCTTTGACATGCATTTTGCAGCATTTTCTAGCACAGGCAAAGTGTGGGGACAAGAGAAAAGCCATAGGGTATGTTCACACTATGCTTTTCCTTATAATGCATTAAAAGTAAACTCTGCTGCCTGCATTCTGGGTAGGTTTTTTATGCAATTTAAGTCAATTGGAGCCTTCAAAAACAAATAAGCACACCACATGTTAAAGTGGCTCTAACCCTAAAAAGAAAAACAAATTCCTGACCTTTAAAACATGATCTGAATAACCACTTCAGTACCAGGCACTTTCGCCCCTTCCTGTCCAGGACAGTTTTCAGCTTTCAGCGCTGTCGCACTTTGAATGACATTTGCCCTGTTATGGAACACTGTACCTGAACTACATTTTCATTATTTTCTTCCCACAAATAGAGCTTTATTTTGGTGGTATTTGATCACTTCTGCGTTTTTTTTTTTTTTTTAAACTATAACTTTTTCTTTGTTTCGGTTATAAAATTTAGCTTTCTCCTTTACTGACGGGCACTGATGAGTTGGCACCCATATGTAAAATTGATGGGCACTGATATGCACCAATATGTGGCATTGATATGCAGCACTGATGGGCACTGACAGGCGGCACTAAAGGCGAGGTACTGGACAGGTGTTAATTCTGGGCACTGATTGGCACTGTCATGGGCATTGATTGGCACTTTATTGGGCACTGAGAGGGGGTTATGGGGCACAGACTGGGCACCGATTGGCAGCTCATGGGTACAATGCCGATAATCAATGTGCTGATTATCAGCACAGACCCCCCTCTGACAGGGAGAGCAGCCGATCGACTCTTCATGTCAGCGCGAACCGAGGAATGCCGTTTATCGTCACTTCCTGGTTCACGCTGTGATTGGTCACAGCTGATCACGTGCTAAGAAGCCTCTGTCAGAGGCTTCTTACCATGATCGGAGATGCGGTGTGCCATAATCTTTTTACATTATAGTCCTAAACACCAGTGCAGTCACGTGACCTCCCTCTGCTGGCTGGCATACATCAAGGGGACTCTCAGCCCCTCCCGTTGCTCTCCTTAGAGAAGAAGACTGTGCAAGAAGGTATTTAGGATTATAATTTAAAAAATGACATTAAATACTTTGCTTTATATTTTCCTTGAACAGAGGGCATGCCACTGATTTAAATACGTGACTTAAAGTAGTTGTAAACCACCCCTGCCTCCCCCCCAGGAAGTTACACCTACAGGTAAGCCCAGATTAAGGCTGACCTATATGTGTTTGCAATATGTCCTAAACCTACACGGTTTAGGAGATATTTTCCAAAAGGTATACGCCGCTGTCTACGGAGTGAGAATCCCATTCATAAAACCGGCAATGCCGTATTTGCTGTGTGCATGCGCTGTGATTGGTTGGAGCGGTGATACCCAGAAGTAAACTTCCGGCTGTCTGTGGAGAGATGTCTGCGGCCGGAGGGGGAGAAGAGGACGGCTTCGATCTAAGGCAAGTAATGCATAATGAGCTAGTATGCTAGTCATACTAGCTCATTATGGCTTTGTCTTGCAGGTGTTTTTGTTTTTCGGGTTTACAACCACTTTAATGCGTATGGTCAAAATGTAAAATACATTAATTTTCACAATGTATTTCAATTATATCTAGTCTATAAATCTGAATAATCTGGGGGTTTGTAAACTTACTTTCTTTGTGAATTTACCCACACATTTACTTCCTTGAATTCTGTGACACGTTTCCACTAACTATGCACCGATGATGGGCACTGATGTGTCACACATTCCACAGAGCCTGCCTTCTGACCTACAGAGGTGCTGAGAGGAGGATTTTTAGAAGGTAGAGTCAGTAGTGGAGTCACTGCGTATAGGCAGCAAAGTACTATGGGATATGTAGTCCCCAGAAATTGAAAGTAAAGAGCAGAGGAGAAGCTGCAAAGCATACTGGGAATCCAGGAAGCTGTGGAAAAGATGACCAGCAGACAGGCAGCCCTACAATATGAAAGATTTTTCAAGTAAGCTTATTAAATAGCTATTGTTAAAGCGGAGTTCTACCCAAAAGTGGAACTTCTGCTTTAAGCACTACTCGCCCCCAGACATGGCACATTTGTCATGTCATTTTTTTTGGGGGGGGGGGTCTACCTTATATTTAGTGTGACTTTCTGTCCCACTTCCTGCATCTGCTTTTTGGCTGCCTAGGCCAATCCTCGTGTCACCCTAGGTGGCCCCTCCCTGCTAGAAATCTTCTAGGACACAACACAGACCCCAGAAGATTGGCTGGCCAATAGCAGAGCACAGCGCAACTCGCACATGCGCAGTGTGCACCCAGCCTTGAAGCCATAAGCTGGTACAGCAGGGTGCCCACAGTTGCTATGATGGCGTCGAGGAGAGGAGGGGGAGAAGAGCGAGCATCTATGCTTTTTGTAGCTGCTGACATTTAATAAACAAAATAAACGGGTAGAACTCCTCTTTAACACTGCTATTACACTGCTGATGTTATAAAATGAATGTGTATGATGTGACAACAGATCTCCTTTAAAGCGGAGGTTCACCCTAAATATAAGCCCTCCCATGTGATCCAGCATACTGGCGTCAGCGCCAGTAGCTGTTTTTTTTTTTTAAATCCATGTACTTACTGTCTTATGCAGAATTTTATTTTTTTTACCCCGCGGTGGACGGCGCAGTATAGCGCGTCACATCTACGAAAGTACCCGAAAAGGACTCGGGTAATTCGGCGAAAATGCGGCGCCTGCGCAAGACCTAGGAGCTGACTGCGCAGGCGCTGTATTTCTCAAGTCCTATTTCGGCGTTTTTCGGCGTGACGGCCATACTAGGACTCGGAGAAATACGGCGCCTGCGCAGTCAGCTCCTAGGTCTGTGCGCAGGCGCCGCATTTTCGCCGAGATTACCCGAGTCCTTTTCGGGTACTTTCGTAAGATGTGACGCGCTATACTGGCGCCGTCCACCGCGGGGTAAAAAGAATAAAATTCTGCATAATACAGTAAGTACATGGATTTTTAAAAAAAAACAGCATACTGGCGCTGACGCCAGTATGCTGGATCACATGGGAGGGCTTATATTTAGGGTGAACCTCCGCTTTAACATGCATTCTGGTGTGAACAAGCCTCTATACAGAGACAAATGCTGGCTTTATTTCTGAGTTATCCGATCATTTAGAATCAAGTAATCAGGTTCCTGGATAGTCCTGCATTCATCTCACACCTGCATCCGCTATTATGTCTGTCTGGTGCTGTCCCCATTATTTCTAGTAATAGCAGTAATAGGTAGCATCTGTGAAAACTCCCATGAATATTTTATCAATGCATTCTTATGAGCTGTGGTGTACTAGATTCATGCTCTCCCTGTAAACACAGGCATAGCTACTTAATATTTGCACCTAGAAGGAACAGGGGAAAAGTGTTAGTAATTGTTTGAAGACAATCATATAATTACAAAGAAGAAAAAAGTAGAACGTGGCAAAAGATCAAAGCAACCATGGAAGCAATTCTGATCTGACATGAGGTCTTTTTATAATGGCACATTTTGCCCTATTTGCAAACACTTTATCAGCAGCACCTGGAGACAGACCCACTTGCATTCCGAGAAGAATTATGTCAGTGTTGAAGAGAAAGAAATGAGGAAAGGGTTTCTATAGATTTATCATCTTTCTTCAACTTCGTAAGAAACACTAAAATCAGTAATGAAGCAAATTCAATGTATTGACGTGTGGATGTTTTGATAAAGACAAAGCACCCTAAAGACCTTTCATCCTGTGGAAGTAAAATGGGAGTCTGTTACAGTGGTCTGTCTTCTGTGGGCTTATGCAGCATAAAAGCAGTTAAAGTGATACTAAACACACATTGTTTAATTTATATTCTGTATATGGATGATGGCACTGTAAAAACACCCAAGTACCTTTTTCCTAATCGATATACAGCTGGTAACATGACCCAGCTCTTTCCCAGCCTGCCTGCAGGGAAACATAAGCAGGAGAAGCTTCTAGTCCTCTGCTGATGGTCACATGTTCAAAAAACAAAAAAACAGGCTTTGGAATACAGAGTAAAATAAAACGGATTTACACACACATATTACATTATATTTGAAATCAAATCTTTTTTATTGGGTGGGACATGGTTGAGCTGGCTGGTCCTAGCCAGTTCTCAGAGACCCGGAGCTGCGATGCGCTCTTGGGCTCTCCCCTCCTCCCCCTCCCTTGTGTCACATGGGAGGCTGGGGAGATTCCCACTTGCGCATCGACGTCACGTCACCTCTGTGGCGCTGGCATGCATGTGCTGTTTTTCCATCTCTGCATTTCCATGAGGTGGTTGACGCTGGAATGGTGGGCAGCCGTCCCTGCTCCGATGTCTGGCGCCACCTCCTCCCTTTATTGGCCGCCGAGCGTGCCGTTGGTGGATCCCCCGCCTGCAGTGAGTATAATTACTCTCTCCGGTCTAGCTGGTCTCCCCACAATGGACACATCCATGATTTTGTCTGCAGCACTTACCCTCAAAGCCCCACTCATTGAGGTACTTTTTTGATTTCCGTTACTACCACATCCTGCTATCCCTATCCCACCCTGCTTTATTATTGACCACTATCTTACTTAGTGCCTATGTTTTTTTTTTTTTTTTTTAAACCATAAAGACTTTAATTGAAAAAGATGCATATACAACACAAAATGAAATGGCTCCATGAGCCCAAACAAAAAATGGTACAAGCATATACCGACAAAACATAGATGTAATATGTCTGAGCAAGTCTACGTAATAAGCAACTTCCTGGTGTGAAGCAAATCGTTTGGGTGTGCCTATCTTAGAGGAGTTGAGATATGAGACATAGAAGAAGAGAGACAGAGGGGAAACAGAAATAGTGCCTATGTTTTATCACCTTAGTATTGAGGTTTACTTACTATATACATTGTTACCACAAGTGTATCATACTTCACACCACTTCATTGCTCACCACAATATATCTTATTTTACACATTCTACATATTATACCGTCCCTCCTCTATTGGTCCCCACTACATTTTATTCTTTTACCTACCTATTTTAATTATATTCACACTTTTGACACTTTACGTTAATCACTACACATCTCTGTTCACACCTTCGGAGGACTTATCCACAATTTCAACCCATGGAGATCCTCTTCTGGGAATCCCAACTTGTTACCGGATTGCCAGCCTGCATGGTGGGGCCAATCCACCTCAGCTCCCATGGGCTGTTGTTCCTCCGGCCGGGCCTCACCGCTCTCCTGTACTCCACGCCTATACTCACAGTCATAGGCATACCTGTAAGTTATCTTAGGAATTGTTACTGCTCTATCATCTCCCTCCTGTCCCCGCACCGAGATTGACCATACCAACTTATTCTAAATCTTATTGTTTTGAAATGTATAGACTCCCACTACATATCTGCTCCTGAAGAGTGGCAGTAGCCACAAAATGCGTTGAGCCAATAAGATGCCTTCTCATATACATACCGCTACTGCAATACCTACTACTTCATACACCGATTGGACAATCATGGTTATAACCACCATGGAGATATATTTTAAGGATACAACAATGTACCCAATATCATTAGGAGCCACTTAGATGCCCCCTCTGTATATATACAGGGAGTGCAGAATTATTAGGCAAATGAGTATTTTGACCACATCATCCTCTTTATGCATGTTGTCTTACTCCAAGCTGTATAGGCTCGAAAGCTACTACCAATTAAGCATATTAGGTGATGTGCATCTCTGTAATGAGAAGTGGTCTAATGACATCAACACCCTATATCAGTGTGCATAATTATTAGGCAACTTCCTTTCCTTTGGCAAAATGGGTCAAAAGAAGGACTTGACAGGCTCAGAAAAGTCAAAAATAGTGAGATATCTTGCAGAGGGATGCAGCACTCTTAAAATTGCAAAGCTTCTGAAGCATGATCATCGAACAATCAAACGTTTCATTCAAAATAGTCAACAGGGTCGCAAGAAGCGTGTGGAAAAACCAAGGCGCAAAATAACTGCCCATGAACTGAGAAAAGTCAAGCGTGCAGCTACCAAGATGCCACTTGCCACCAGTTTGGCCATATTTCAGAGCTGCAACATCACTGGAGTGCCCAAAAGCACAAGGTGTGCAATACTCAGAGACATGGCCAAGGTAAGAAAGGCTGAAAGACGACCACCACTGAACAAGACACACAAGCTGAAACGTCAAGACTGGGCCAAGAAATATCTCAAGACTGATTTTTCTAAGGTTTTATGGACTGATGAAATGAGAGTGAGTCTTGATGGGCCAGATGGATGGGCCCGTGGCTGGATTGGTAAAGGGCAGAGAGCTCCAGTCCGACTCAGACGCCAGCAAGGTGGAGGTGGAGTACTGGTTTGGGCTGGTATCATCAAAGATGAGCTTGTGGGGCCTTTTCAGGTTGAGGATGGAGTCAAGCTCAACTCCCAGTCCTACTGCCAGTTTCTGGAAGACACCTTCTTCAAGCAGTGGTACAGGAAGAAGTCTGCATCCTTCAAGAAAAACATGATTTTCATGCAGGACAATGCTCTATCACACGCGTCCAAGTACTCCACAGCGTGGCTGGCAAAAAAGGGTATAAAAGAAGAAAAACTAATGACATGGCCTCCTTGTTCACCTGATCTGAACCCCATTGAGAACCTGTGGACCATCATCAAATGTGAGATTTACAAGGAGGGAAAACAGTACACCTCTCTGAACAGTGTCTGGGAGGCTGTGGTTGCTGCTGCACGCAATGTTGATGGTGAACAGATCAAAACACTGACAGAATCCATGGATGGCAGGCTTTTGAGTGTCCTTGCAAAGAAAGGTGGCTATATTGGTCACTGATTTGTTTTTGAATGTCAGAAATGTATATTTGTGAATGTTGAGATGTTATATTGGTTTCACTGGTAAAAATAAATAATTGAAATGGGTATATATTTGTTTTTTGTTAAGAGGCCTAATAATTATGCACAGTAATAGTCACCTGCACACACAGATATTCCCCTAAAATAGCTAAAACTAAAAAAAACTAAAAACTACTTCCAAAAATATTCAGCTTTGATATTAATGAGTTTTTTGGGTTCATTGAGAACATGGTTGTTGTTCAATAATAAAATTAATCCTCAAAAATACAACTTGCCTAATAATTCTGCACTCCCTGTACATAGTAATATCATTACTACCTATCAGTTCCCATACTTAGTGGAGTGTGCCAGCATATGCAAGTTCTATTTTTCTACTATGGAGACACGCGTCAATTGAATTGTTTTTTTCCCCCCTTTATTCTACTGTTGCTATATATGAACCCAATAATTTATTACAATTAAGGCTGCATTCACACCTAGGCGTTTTTACGCCCTACGCCCAACGCTATTGCAGCTTAAAATACGCTCGAGGGGTGATTTAACATTGTCGGCTATGGGGATGGTTCACATCTCCACGCTGAACGCCGAAACGCCATACGCCTGAAGCTCAAAACAAGTCCCGGACCCTTTTTTTCCAGGCGGCTTCTGCGTTTCGGCATAGCAGACAATGTTAAAATCACCCCTCCCAGCGAAAACAAGGCAAAAAACTATGCGTTTTGTCGCGGGCAAATCGCGCTACAATACGCCGCGTTATAGTGTGAATGCAGCCTTATTGTTACAGAATTATGTACTGTACAATTTGACTACTATACCATGTATGCTATGTCATTATTGTTTTTGTTATATATTTTTTATGCGATTAAAACATTGACTGCCAATTGCTGCTTGCAATGCTCTCATGTTAACATGTTTGGGTCTATTGTACTGGATATCTGCCATATTCAATTGTTCTGTGGTTTCTCCTGGGATACAGGCTTCATTTAAAGTCCCACTCTTGTTTTTTTCTGTTCAAATCAGTGGGGATGGAGGTATCTGGCCGATACCCAGTGCCTCATTTAAAGTCCCAAACCTTTAGTTTAGTTTTTTTATAAGCATGATCAACCTGTTTTTTGGCAGAATACAGAAATCAAATCCCATAGTGAATAACTGAGCATGAACAGTATGTAATGAACCATTTATTGATCCCGTTTTATAATGTAGGTTTAGTAACTATTTAAACACAACACAGGGCCACTGGACACTGCTCTATGGGTTCTGTGCAGTGAACAGAAATAGAATAAGTATAAAGTACACACAACTTCATGGATAAGTCCATAGTGGTGTTTTTATCTTAACTGGAGTTCTCCTTTGATACAAATTACCAAAACCAAGTATGAACAAACCCAATATTATAAATAGCAGCTTACTGAAATGTGTGTAAAAATATATTATGTACACACACACACATATATATATATATATATATATATATACATACATATATACATACACACACACACACACACACACACACACACATACATACATACACACACACACTGTATATATGTGCGTGTAATAAATTATGTTGACATTAAAATATATATATATTTTTTTTTTTTATCAGGAAAAATGACAACTAGATTACATTTCTTCAATATTTTATCTGTAATTAAAGACAGTGCAGCTCGGCACACCCAGGTTTATGTAAGTCCACCTACCTGACTATGTGTCACTAGTGAATACAATAGGAGTGGAATGCACAGAAATCCACCGATACATTGCACTGTTGTCAGCAAACGAGATATCACGTGACACGTTTATGAGACACCAATAGAAAACACAGATCAATGTCTTGTATACTCATTAAACCTCGGCATCTGAGCCACTAGAGTAAACTTTGCAGATGGATACACCCAGAAAAACAAGCAAATCATTATAAGATTATTTTAATGTGTTAAAAACACAACATATTACAATAACAACCACTATGAGGTAATTTAGAACACCAGCAAAGGGCTAGGAAAAAGAAACATCAGTAGAAAATCAAAGCATATGATCCAAGTGTGTTTGCATTTCTAGGTGTTGAGCACACTCAGAATACCAGAAACCTTTATTTAGAAATCCTTTCATATAGTGCTTCCTACTCCTATTATGAGAGCAGGTGAGCTGGGGAAACATCCATACCAATTCAATCTCAAGCACCCAATAATACTTACCACAATCGTCTATTAGATAATGAGGGTGCTTGTTGGCTGTAACAAGCATTTACACAACAACAAGGTAACAGAGCATGTGCTAGATTTAGGCTGGCTTCACAGCTATGCATTGCGGTAACATCCACATTTTACTGAAGCACACAGTAACATGGATCCAGTTATTCAGAATGGCCCCCCAGCACCTATACAGCTTCAGTACAGCTCTACATGAGGCACACAGCATGTGTTGTCATCCACGGTGTTGCCAAAAATGCTGCTGCAGGTGCCTTTTACAAACGGCCTGCTTTATGCGCGCACACACGTACGTTTAAAGGGGGTCCGACTGTGTTTTAGTAAAAAGCGTTTGGGTTATCGGTCCAGAGATCAACATTTGTTTCAGTCAAAAAAATACAAACTGCCTATTAAAATAAACAAAACACCTTACTGAAATACCCCCTTAAATCAGAAGATGTCCCCCACAGTAATTTCTTTTTCACCACCAAAGTGCTCCTCCATCTTTGGTTTATATGTGCACTTTATATAATATTTATTTTTCACCAGGAAAATAGAAGCCTACTGGAGCACAAAAGTGAATAGCCGCCATAATTAGAATAATAATAATGATAGAAAACACAAGCACAATTTTCTCCAACATCTCCATTAGAAGAAAAGCAGTATTATATAAATGTCATTATATATCAAGGAACTGTGCCAAGGCTTTTCTGTTAAAGGATGGCCGAAATCCAGGTTTAAACAATGAGCGTCCGTTTTTAGAACAACTTGTTTTACGCAACTAATTATTCAAATGCTTCATTTCTAATACTGAGGGAAAGACAACTACCTGCTCCTCTAGGGTCCCTGCCCTCAGAAATGTTTTTAGAGGTGGGCGGGGAGTCTACTCCACCTACCGAGCTCCAGACCAACCCACAGAATCTGCAGTTTTTCGGTTCTTAGAACAGACAGAGGGAAGACATTTGACAGGTACGAATACATGGAGGAGGCGTGTATATCCTTATAGATCAGCACTATGGCAGGATTTTAGAAAGGATGATAGTGGGTTTACATCCACTTTAATATGTTTGTCAAGCTTGTATTGCAGTCCTGACAGCAATGGGAAGATGTCACCTCTCTTCCTGTCCCTGATGAAAACGGGATAACTAATAAAAGGGAAGCAGTGATAACACAGGGCAGAAGAACGCAAACAGTAATAGCAACTCGAAAGAGGTTCTAACCCTTCCCCATTATACTGAAAACAACTGTTGTTGCAGTTTTTGGCATGGCATCATTAGAGAGATTACCTGTTAGGACAGAAGTAAATCTAAACTAGTGAGATCTCTGACTGGAGGAGGGAAGGAGGTTTCCGGTAATTTTTCTGTTATTCTGGAACTGTAGGGTAAGTGAACATTGTCACCCTAGAACAGTAATGCTTGGTTTACATATACGCGAATTGGGATGCGTTTTTAACCAATTTGCATAACATGTGAATCTGACTGGCTTTCAATGGAGTGGTGTGGTTTTAGGTCCTGTTCACACTGCTGCAATGTGGGAAACCCTGCAAATCCAGTGCAGGCTCCTGCATCACGCCTGAAGTGCCAGCAGTTCACACTGCCCCATGGATGGGAACTGCTGGGAGTATCAATATAAAGTTAATGACACTCCCAGATCATTTTGCATATCACAGTGCAAACTGGTAATTTAGACAGGAATCGTATCGCATGTGCATTTGGCAGCCTATTGGAGTTTTTTACTCTGCATCAAACTGCACTGGAACAACAGTGCTCCACTGCAGTCAACAATAAATATTTTTTTAGTATGGAATGCATCCAAGATGTGGAAAACACATTAAAAAAGCACCGAACTCTATTGTCAATTGAAATGAAAAAAATAAAGAGGAAAAAATTCCCTGGTATGCATCAAAAATTTAATGTGTACTTGTTGAAATGAATGTTTTAGTTTTCCATTCAGAGGAAAGTAAAGCTATGCCAGCTTCTCCATTTACATTCACTCTATAAGACCTCCCTCGCATCCTTTCTCCAAGACTGTCTGACCATGATGTCATGCAAGGACAGGGTTGTTTATTAAGGCCCCTTTCACACTGGGGCGGGAGGCACAGTGGCGGTATAGCACCGCTAAAAATAGCGACGATATACCGTCGGAATTGCCGCGGGATTCGGCCACTAGCGGTGCGGTATTAACCCCCGCTAGCGGCCGATAAAGGGTTAATGCCGCAGAGGCGCATTGCAGGTGGTATTACCACGGATTCCCATTGTTTTAAATGGGAAGGTGCGGTATACATACCCAAGTCATTGCGGTGTTGGAATGGCTCTCGCACAGGCCATCCTGCTAGCCCAGCAGAACATTCCCAGTTGGAACAAGCCCCAGATTTTTCCCACAATTGAAAAGAAAAGCGGCTGCCAATACAGCAGATTTGTTTCTGGAGAGCTGTATATTAAAGTGCTTGTTCAGTATTTTATCATTCCTGGTCTGTAAAAATGGCACAAAAAAAATTCACCCTCGTTAAGCAGGAAAGGCCCTGGTTGGTATCTCACCTAGATTCTCTGTGCAGCAGCACAATTTTCATTATCATATTATAGTGAAAACATGGCGTAATATTCCCTTTGTTTTTTGTATGCTTTCATAAGTGATGCTTGGCCAGTATATCACACACACACACATTATATATATAAATATATATAATGTGTGTGAGAAATGGCACTCTTGTTGTTCAAGCACCTAGAATTGATGCAGAATAAAAAAAACTCGATGGACTGCATGTGGTGTGAACCATGTGTATGGAAAGCATCTGGGACGTGGCAAAACACATCAAAAACACACCTGAATGCATCAGAATACACAGATAAACTGAATTGAGAAGAATAAAAAAAAGGGGGGGGGGGTAAATAAAAAAGGGGGGAAGTAAAAAAAAAAAAAGGAGGGGGAAAATGCACCAGAATGCATCAAAACGTGAATGCAGAAATTGTGGTGTGAATCTAAGCCTCTCTTAGTTCCATGTTCACACTGGTGCACTGTGTTTTTGGTGCATTGCCTAAATAAATTAATGGCAGGTGTGTGCAGCATGCATGACTTTTCAAAACGCAGCACAGCAATGTCAACAGTTACATAGGATTTAAAGGGAAAAACGTTTTCATGCATGTTCGCCGCTCTGGAAAGGTGTTTTACCTCAGCAAAAGCGCACCAGTGTAAGAGGGTCCTCATGTAGTGCTGTGATAATATTTATTACAGAGCATGAGCAAGTTCATACTGAGACATGTTACCCAAAAAAGTACAGCCAGGGCTATACGATACTTACAGGCTTGTGAATAATCAACAGCATTTACTAAGGCAACTCCTTCTATACAGATTAGATTTCTCTCCTGTGGTTATCTGCCAGCCTGGGTTAGGATAAAGCCTCCTTGTTCTCAGGCTAACCTTTTCAGTTTCATTCCCTTCATTCCCTTAAGCCAGTGGTCACCAAACTGTGGCCCTCTGCTTGCCCTTTTCCGGCCCCTTGGGCACTATTCCTCCCACTGATAGAAGACACTATTCTGCCACCAACAATGGGGCATCATTACTCTCACTGACACCAAAAATGGGGTACTATTCCTCCCTATAATACCAAGGACTGGGCACTTTTCCTCCCCCTAATACCACTGATGCCAGGAAAATGTCCACTCCCGCTGGCCATAGTCCAGCCCTTCTAGAGTCTGAAGGACATTAAACCGGCCCTTTGTTTAGAATGTTTGGAGACCCCTGCCTTAAGCCTAGGTTCACATTGAAGCAATTTTGGCATGCGATTTGATATGCCAAATCGGCGGCAATTGCACAGTTCCAAAAAGTAGTTTCTGTACTACTTTTGGCGACTTCAGGGTGTGGCTTCCATAGACATCAGGTGTCTCTGAAATCGCCCCCAAAGTCGGGACTGACATGGGGAATGAAACTTGCATTGCAACATCAGCTAAACTCACACAATTTCATTCCCACGGTCAGTGTGAACCAGGGCTTAATCAAAACCAATGAAATTTGACTGCACCTAATGACATACTGATGCCCCACATGTGAAGACACTAGGCTGCCATCAATGAAACCTGTGTGTTGGGGGAAATTTCTATCCCTTAATGGCCCATACACACGATCCAAATATCGGCCGATGGATCGTACGACTTTTTTCGCTTAATAATCGCAAGTAAAATAAAATAGGTTATTAAACTCACGAAAATTCTCGTACAACAGAAAAAAAGATCGGAAGTGATGTCACGTGTTGTAATGTATTTGTATTGTATTGTCGGACAACGGCTGTACTGACTTAACGAAAATCGTACGATCTGACATCGTACAAGGAAAATTTTCGTGCTTGTCCAATCGAAAAATATCGGATGAACGGTCGTGATCGGCTCTCGAAAGTAGTGTACACACGATCCGAAAATCGTACGATCCATCATCGGACGATTGTTTTCGTCCTATATTCGGATCGTGTGTATGGGCCATTAGGAAAGTTTTCTACTCGACATACTGCACTCAATGAGAGCCAAAGATTGACTGAAGCTGCAACAACAAGAAGTATCAGAAGAAAAAGATAACATTGTCAACATACAGGCAGTAATTTACCATGTCAGGATTTAACATGAAGGTCTTATTTTTAACGGTAATACACAAAGTCCAATATAAAGAAAATATGTGCTTAGAAGGCCGGTCATAGATGGTTCGAATATAGGTTGATTTAGTAAGAATAGAATGAGATTTCGAACCGTGTATGGACTGGCTGACTGTACCAAGTTGATCGCAGGATTTACTTGCAATTATCACTAGCAATCAATGTCTTCTTCCCAGTGGGGACGGCTCGCAGCTATCCCCCCAAGTGCCGATTGCCAGATCAAAGGTCCTGGTTGATGTCTGCACTTAGCCAGTAGGGTCAAGGTCATCAAAATCGACATCTTCCATGACATAATGCAACATACATCTCTGACATGCAGGCTTAAAACTCTAGGCAATATCAGCCATGTTACAGCTGAATTCTGGGTACAAACCTAGCTTGTACCATTGCCAGTAAGCGTATCTTCTGGGGAACCACTGTGAAACTTTACATTGTTGTGATGTTCTGGGTCCTGTTTACCGAGTGCTTGCTCAGCACCGCCAACATTTCTAGAACGTTTTGTATTTTATTTCTCAATAAATATGAGGTATTCGGCGATTGGATGAGGGGGAGAGAAGGAGCTATGATGTCCCAATTTTCACCACATCCAGTCAGAGAATGGTTTCCTGTGAATGGTGAAAGTGCCGAGCAAGCAACTTCTTGTGGTAAGTGTGCAGAAGAGAAAGAAGCACACATAACCCGAAAGATTGTAGTGATCACTGAAGTAGCATCTACTAAAGCAGGGGTGGCCAACCAGTGGCCCGGGGGCCACATGTGGCCCGCGGAGCCCTCTGATGTGGCCCACGACCTCCTGGTCTGGAATGGCGGGTTGGCAAGTCCAGATCACAGGTTGCCGAACAGCCATACCACAGCATCAGTGTTGTGAATGAAGCTGGTGGTAGAGGAAGAAAGTGGCTGCGGAGCAAAGCCCCATAAGCCAATGCTTCCTCTACACTGCTGGCTTTTGCCACAGGCGGAGTCTATGGCAAAGTTCAGCTAACCCGCAGGATAGACACAGGTGCACTAAGCTAGACCGCAGCACATCAGTGTGAAAGCAGTCTTAGGCCCTTTTCACACGACCAGCCTGACCAAATGGGACCCTCAATTTACCTCTATAGAGAGACAGATGTCCGTTTACGCCCGCCTACCTCCAATCCAAAAAAACAGAAGCAAATTTGTCCCCTTCCATCTGGGTGGATCAGAGGGCCTATAGAGTAGGCGTGACCTGTCATCCGCCCGCTATGCTCATTGTGGCCCCCGACTGTTTACCAAGTTGCTTAAGTGGCACTCGCTCTTCAAAAGGTTGGGCACCCCTGTACTACAGCAATTGTCTGCTTCCCCAGCAGCCCCTAAGGTTGGGGTCACACCATCGCCACATGCGGCGCATGTCCTGTAGTTCAGCTTTAAAGCTGCAAACCCCCACACAAGACTACCACACAGCAATGTATTTAAGAACTCCATATACAACTTCTAAGAACAGTGAGGTTAATTTACTAAAACGGAAGACTGCAAAAGCAGCTTCCATTTTATTTATTTTTTGCCAAAACTTAAGGCTGGGTTCACACCATCTTCATATAATAGCAGGGGTTCGGTGTGTCCCCATTCACAGTATTAGGTCTGGTTTTACCCCGAATTCGAACCCGAAATGGACCAAAAGACGCACAGGACTCCTGTGCAAATTCACAGTGGAGATATGTGAACCAGCTCCATAGAGAGTCAGTCAAAATCTCCTGCTATTGTGAATTGGATGCATCCAATTTACAATAGTGTGAATCCAGCTTAAAGGCCCATACACACGATACAAAAATCAGAAGTAGAATTTCGTCCAACGATCTGCTGATTTTCGAATCTTTAGTACTGTGCTTGCAACAGCCGATTTCCAGTTTTCCGTACTACAAAAGCTGGATGTTCACGTTACCTCCAAGTTCGTTGTCAGGGGAGAAAGTCTGTAAAAACTGCAATGTCCACACAAGATGTAAAACCTTCAACTGTTAAGTTTTATTTTCATTGCATAAAACTTGTGAAGAAAAGTGGAGAGTATAGAGAGAAGGTGAAGGTTCAGGTACGCGGTACAGAATACACAAAAATAATTCAGTTCCAGTATTCACCACTCTCTTTTAGTGGGTATTGCTCACCCGTATAGACCCCTCTCACATGGCCTAGCAGCCGGGATGATGCACAGACAGTATGGAAACAGTCTCTGCCACAGACCGTCTGAGAACGAAATGGATAGCCAAGAATCCCCTGCCACAGGATTTTAGTCCCGAACTTCCAGCAAAAGAGCCTTTAAGCCGACCCGGTGTACAGTATGATTAAAGGAATAGTGGATTCCTTGTTAACAAAGTCACCAGGCCTATCCCGAGACATTAGCTTGCTTTGCTTGGTCTCCTCCAGGGTAGGTCCTCCCCCGGTCTCCTCCGTTAAGCAGCCTCCCCCTTTTGGACGGACAGCTTGTGATCCCCTCCAGAATCATAGGCCCCAGCCAGCATAGCTGGGCCTACTGAACAGCGATGCAGCCTCGGATCAACGTGGTTCCGGGGCTGGAATCACACACACATACACACACCTCGTGCCAGGAGGGCCACGAGGCAAAGACAAACCCCGAAAACAGCGTCTGCCCCTCAAGTATCCCCTCCCAGCATGCACAGCGGGGCACCACTCCCACTGGGGTGCTGCCGAAAAGGGTCACTCAACACACCATGGTTAGCTTGTGTTCCAACATGGGCCTGAAATGGTAACGCCACCTACAGGCAACAGGGGAAAACGTTTATTAATCATAACCATAGCCAGAACAGAGGCTAATTTTAATGAAATTAGTAAAGTCTGAGCCCACTATTGGCTCAGACGTCCCCTAAATTTACAATAGTGCCCAATCATTGGAATACCGGCGCAACAAATACATACAAAACTATTCAACACAACATCAGTTCTGAAGTAGTATTCTGTCGTATGAGAATTTTCGTATATGTTGAGTAACCTCTTCACTTTCAACATGAGACTAGCATGCAACAAAAACGGATGAATGGTTGTAAAAAAAAAAAAATTATCGTGTGTACGAGACTTTAACCACTTAAGACCCGGACCAATACGCTGGTAAATGACCCAAGGTGTTTTTGCGATTCGGCACTGCGTCGCTTTAACAGACAATTGCGCGGTCGTGCGACGTTGCTCCCAAACAAAATTTGCGTCCTTTTCTTCCCACAAATAGAGCTTTCTTTCGGTGGTATTTGATCGCCTCTGCGATTTTTATTTTTTGCGCTATAAACTAAAATAGAGCCACAATTTTGAAAAAAAAACACAATTTTTTTAATTTTTGTTATAAAAAAAATCAAATAAACGAAATTTTAGTAAAACATTTAGGCCAAAATTAATTCAGCCACATGTCTTTAGTAAAAAAAAAAAAAAATCGCAATAAAAAAAAATAGCTACCTAGCGGGAACAGCGACACTAATACAGCGATCAGAAAAATGATCGCTTAGTGACGCTGGCAATAGGGAGTGAAAGGGTTAACTAGGGCGGTGATCAGGGGGTTAAAACTTTATTAGGGGGGGTGGGGGGGCTATCCTGAACCTAACTCTAACTGTTTTTTACACTGCCTGTCACACTGACACTAAATGCAGTGATTAGATCACTGCATTCAGTGACACTGTGACAGGGGGTGGGGGGGGGCGATCACAAGGGGTTAATTTGCCTATGTGAGTGTGTGTCAGTGTTGTGTTGGTGCACACTTACTTGTGATGTCTTCTCTCATCAGCAGCGCTGGGAAACAGCGCTGCGATGAGAGATTACATCATTTCCTCCTTCCTGTGTAAACACAGGAGGAGGAACTGACACGATGGGAGCGCGCTCCCATTGGCTGGGAGCGATCGCGGGGGGGGGCGGAAATCACGGACATCCGCCCGCTCGTTGGCGATCGCTCCCAGAGGCAGGGGGACCCCCGCACGCCGCGGAGGGGGTCCCGATGGGACCCCCGAACCGCACGAAGGCGGGGACGTAAATTTACGCCCTTGTGCCTGTACGAGCAATTCTGTGGCCGTATATGTGCGTGCGGGGGTCCTTAAGTGGTTAAAGGGACACTAAAGTCAGGGGTTTTGTTTAAAAAAAATAACAAACATGTTATACTTACCTCCACTGAGCAGTCCGTTTTGCACAGAGTGGCCCGGAAAGCTGTCTTCTGGGGTCCCTCGGCGGCTGTCTGGGTTCCTCCTCGCAAAAGCTTTCCCTCTTCATGCGAGGGCGCTCGCATGGAGAAAAGCTTTTGCGAGCGTGCTCCCGTGATACAGCGGCGGCCATAGCCGCCGACTGTATCACTCAGCTCCGCCCCCGCCGCATAGGATGCATAGGATGCATTAAGGTAAAAAAACGTGTACCTTTACAACCCCTTTAATGAACAAGCTGAAGTTAGAGGCTTTTTGGCCAACATACACGGCTGCACCAGATTTTGCACTCTCCAATTTTAGTAAATCAACCTCATCATCTCTTAGCTTTCTCATTGTTCTTCTTAGACACATACACATTCTTATCCCCTAAAGTTTTCCTCCTCCATCCCATCATTGAATCCAAGCACTCCTCACTAGCTGAAACACTTGTCACTTTTGCTAGCATTATTAATCAGTTTCACAAAATGACACATAAAGACATGCAGAAAATGATCTGCCAGTAACACGAGCAGTAAAATGCAATTTTAGCTCAGTTTTCAATAGGCTAAGCTACACTAGAACAATAAACAACTAATCCTTATGGTAGAACGGGAATGAATGTGTACACACGCTGCAGCAGGGGCCCCACTTCAAGCAAAGTTAATCTATTAAAAAGGTACATTTTATGTAAACTCAGCCCCCATGAGAAGGGCATGGAAGACTGTTCAAATATAATCAGTAAAGTGGTAGTAAGAAGCAGAGCAGCCAGCGCTGAATGATAGTGGACACTAGAGACTTGCACACAGGGACAAAACACACACAGCAATTACTGAGCTGGTTTAGTGATGCAACATCCTATCTCTTGGGATCGCTACCATAGCATCACAATTTCTGATCTGGCAAATTTAATTTATTAACACTATAACTGCCCCAGAGACCCAGATCTTCCTGTTATGTATATGTAGCTTCAGGGGTTTCAATGCTTAAAATGCTACATGGAGTATAAAAGATGGTGGAAGCGTGTCTTGGGTGAGAACTATAGAGCAGGAAAAATTCTACCTGGGTTAAAAAATCCACCAAGGAGTGGGTGGCAGATGGGGGCATCTGCTGTGGTCAAGGAGAGCTTACAGACAAACAGTCAATCAAACAGCAAGATTGGATATATGTTTGATATCTGTAGTAAATCCGGACAACACAATTCCAAGATCACGCGCCTGTATTTTCAGGCTATTTATTCATCAACCGCTCGTGTAGGACACATTTTTCCACTACTGCATTCACTTGCCAAAACTTTATAACATTCATCTCCATTTTAAGACCATTTTTACACGCCCCTCAGAAATGCTTACAAAATAGTTACTAAGTAGTTAGCTAATGAAAACCAACAGTCAAGTGCAAAGAGGAAACTATTTCTGCTCTTTATTTGGATAAAACATTGAAAATATGCTTTGAAGCAAATGTTTCCAGATGCCCTATAACACACTGTACACGTCCAAAGTATGTAGGGCGTGTAATGAACCCTACGCAATCCTTGTCAATGTTTGGAAAGATTCGAGAAACTGACTCAGGAAAAGAAGGCGGCTTAGAAAACTGGACTTGTTTAGTTAATAAACATTCCGAGCAGTGTACCTATTCCAGTTTAAATAAACCCCACTCTCAGGCAAGATCTTAAGAAAGCATCCCTCCCCCTGACAGAAACCTTCTATTTCACATGTATTATTTCCAGGCCTCTTCAATGATTTCATTGAAAACTAAACTGGTTTCTACTAAAAGGAGGTTTTAGTACTATTTGGCATTATAGAACTGAGCCTCTGACAACAGCCACTAGACTTGGGGACCACAAAGGCACAGTGGCTAAGTGGTTGGCACTTCCACCTGGCTTGTGTATCTAAACAGATCAGCGTTAGCCTGATGTAAACAAGCATAGAGCGGTTATGTGTCTGCCTGTATCTGCTGGGCACAAATCCAACCATCTACTTCGGCTTAGATTCAGCAGGAAATCTGCTCATGAACTCCATGTCATTTGGACTGGACTGCATGCTGTGCAAAAAAGGAGCCCAATAGCTAGTTTACATGGGGCGATAACATTGTTGCTCCGTACAGGGCTGTGTTCTACAGACACAAGGTTGCACAGGTGTTGCATGCATTGCATTCCCATGCCGGCAGTCTCATATCGGTCTATTGAGATGGAGAGGCTGCATGAGCATAGCTGTTGCTCCCAATAGACACTTGTGCAGGGGCACCCACATGGGTGTCATAGTAAGGGAACAGTGACCGTGTCCGCCCAGTCACTGCATCCTAATAGACAGCAATGGGACTGCTGGCATGGGGATGTATGCAACACTGTGCCAGTAGAACACAGCCCTGCACAGGATACAGACGTGTTTACCCCATGTGAGCGAGGAATGACTGCACGCACCAACAAAGATGGCAACTAAATGACAGGAACTAAACGCTGCACTAGAAATTATTACTGCATGTTTTTACAAATAATTCAGTCACAATACAACCTAATCACAACCAAGAAAGTAATATTTTGTGAATCTTATTTTTGAAAATTATGTGAACCGGCATAGAGGCTTTCCGGGGAAAAAAAATAAAAATCGAAAGACTCTGGGCACCGTGGCTAAGCCCTCGGGCTATAGTTCAAATGTGGTTCGTGCAGTGCCTTACTAGACCAGCTACTGTATATAAACACAGCCTTTAACCAGAGTGCCTTGAGGTTTCTTCAGGGGTTCCTTGGCAAAATACCTTAAAATTGTCCCAAAGCTTTGTGGTAGACTAAGAGCCCATTCACACAGGTCCGACTTGAGATCCGACTTCAGGTCGCCCCAAGTCGCACTGCATGAAGTAATCAATGTAAGTGAATTGAGCCTTCTGCAGTCAACCTGACTTGAAAAAAGGTTCCTGTACTACTTCAATCCGACTTGTAGGCGACTTGTACCCAGTGATTTCAATGGAAGTCGCCTCCAAGTCGGATACCCTTATCCGAGCACGCAGACCGGGCGGTCAGGAAAGGGGGTAGGAACGAGCGAGTGCCCCCCCCCCCTCCTGAACTGTACCAGATGGCATGCCCTCAACATGGGGAGGTGGGTGCTTTGGGGCAGGGGGGCGCCCCCCACCCCAAAGGTCCTTGGGCCCATGTTGATGGGGACAAGGGCCTCTTCCCGACAACCAACGGCCAGGGTTATGCTATGGGCGGGGGGGGGGGCTTATCGGAATCTGGGAGCCCCCTGATCCCAGACCCCCAGCCATCGTACCCCTACACATTCACCTGGAGGGTAAAAAGTGTCAAGGATAAAAACACACGACTTATGGGGTCTTCCGACTTTTCCACAGGCACCTCCACCATCTTCTTCCAGGTCTTTTACTAGCGGGGAGGGGAAAAAAAACGGAGAGCGGTAGAAGAGATCAGAGAAGTCGAAAAAAAAAACCTGAAGCCGGAAAAAGACCCCCGAAGACCCCCCAAAGTCGGGAGAAGACCAGGCCCCCGCTAGTAAAAGAGCTGGAAGAAGATAGCGGAGGTGCCCGGCAGAAGGGAAAAGTCGGAAGACCCTCAAAGTCAGAAGAAGACCCCCGGAGCTGCCTAATAAACTACTTTAAAAACCTGTTGTGTGTTTTTATTCTTGACACTTTTTACCCCTCAGGTGAATGGGTAGGGGTACGATGTCTCCCCATACTCCATTACATAGGATGGGGGGCTGGGATCTGGGGGCCCCCTTATTAAAAGGGGGCTCCCAGATTCCAATAAGCCCCCCGCCGGAAGACCCCGACAACCAACGGCCAGGGTTATCTGGAAGAGGCCCTTGTCCCCGTCAACATGGGGACAAGGTGCTTTAGGGTGGAGGGGCCACAGGGTGCCACCCCCTCCATGCTGCCTGCTATGGTTCAGGAGGGGGGAGCGCTTGCTTGTCCCCACCCCTTTCCTGACCGGCTGTCTGCGTGCTCGGATAAGGGTCTGGTATGGATTTGGGGGGAAACCAAAAAAAAAAAAAAAACCTGCACATAAATACAAACATGTACAGTATCTAAATACACCTGGAAAGTAAAAGCCCATGACTATTGGGACAGCAAATCATATAACTAAATCTGCATGTTGCACCAACTACATATTACCGCTGCGTATGATTTCTCATATATTCCTCTACTTGCATGTCTACAGTAAGCGGACATTATCTAACCATGTTTAAAATATTCATGAACATTTGTAAGTGCATCAGCAAAGCTTTCTCACTGTGCTAACAAAATGCCAGAATGGACGATGTAAAATGCACTATTCTGCATCTCAGCCCCCTGATGGGATCTCAATGATCATGTAACGCTGAATGTAGGTCATACTGTGGCCTTCTATATACATAGGAGTTGAGGGAGAAGGGCTCACATGGCACATGAAATCTATGGGCTAATAACTTTCCTTTTCAACTATTGTTTCTAGACCAACGTCCCTTAAAAGTGTTACTAAACCCAATAATATGAAAATAGTTCAACCATCCCCCCCACAGTGCCCACAGCTTATAAATCTTTTTACAGTAAAATACTTTCACCATCTTCCTTTTTGGATGATCTGTATACCACAGTTACATGATAAACTTCAGTTTCTCCAGTGCCTGAGAGTTCAGGTAGGAGGAGATTTCCACTGCAGCCTGTATATATACACATACACACACACACGTGATGCCAATATAATGTGACCTGGCTAGCTCCAAGTACAAGTAAATGTTCTCTCCAGCATAAAAGACACAACTGAGTATGCGCAGTTCGGCTACGCTGCCTGTGTTAGCTGGCCTTACCCAGACAGACACAGTCCAGGAGATTGAGGATCTATGCATACAGGATAAAACAGCTTTTTTTACACAATGCAGATGATTAACCCCTTAAGTTCCCCAGTGAGTATAACAAGCATGCTATTCTGCATATACAAACTGATTTTACTGTTGAGGGTATAGTAACACTTTGCACTAGCAAATTTAGATATACTTACAAATTGAACCCTGGTTCACACTGGTGCGACTTGGAGTAGCATGACAAGTGAAAACACATTCATTTTAATCCCAGCTATTCCAATCAATGTGACTCAAGTTGCACAAACTTTCAAAAAAATGATCCTGCACTGCTTTGATGCGGATTCAATGCGACTTAGAGCCCCCAGCGACTCTAATCACGAGAGTCGCAAGCAAGTCACACTGTACAATTGGGTCACAGCTGTGTGAATTGAGGCTTAAGCCAGACTCCAGTTAATACTTTCTTTATAATTAGTTACAGCAAACTTTTTTTTCTGAACATTGTCAGCACCTCCCCAGTGTTAAATAGGTTGCCTCATCTTTGTAACTGAAACATTCTGCTGGAGAGCTTGTTCTTTTGAAAAATAGACTCACTGGCTGGATTACCAGGTGAAAATAGAAGAAAGGAGGCCTAAAGAAAAAAAAAAAAAAACATGCAGCCATCACACCTAAGAAATGACAAGCCACAGTATAATAAATGTTTGCCTTTGTGCCCAACTGTGTATATTTCTTTCCTGCTACAGAATCATTTCAAACCAAGAATGGTGTTGTATTTAAAGATAAGCAGAGAGTGCCTAGTGTGGGGTATACTCAGGATCAGGGTAATCTGACTCCATACCCTGCTATACCCATGAGAGAATAAAAATGGCCAGGCCACTCCGAAAATGGGCCTGACATAGGATTTTCTGGGGAGTTCAGGATTGTTCCCCTGGCAGTGACTGGACTGCACAAGGTGACACAAAGTTATATACCCAAAACACAGCTCTCTAGACGCAGTAATCATGTATTTGTATTCATGGTCCAGTTTTAGAAACGTGTACCCTAAAATTCTGTACTTTTTTTAGTGCCCAGAAAAGTAAATATTTCTAAATGAAATACCCACATTATGACAAACTGAAGAGGTGGTAAAGTACACACAACCACATGTACAGCAAATTAGATGTGTAGAGGAAGGGGGGGGGGGTCATCTGCTGGGACCCCTCATTCGTGTGGATTACATAACCAATGCGGTTTACAGGTGCAACAAGTGTGCATTCCAAAGCCTGCCCAGAGCTATATATGAACCATGGTATGAATCATATCCCATCTAATTACCTAGCAATGGCTTCATTAATTGGTGGGTGAGTTTTGGTCACATCATCCTTAAGTCAGAAATCGAAATATAATAATAATGCTCTTTTCATGATGATATTCCTGAAAAGCATCTCTTTCAACAACCAGTAATCATCCTGAAAAGCTTCCAGGGATCAGATTAGAAAACGGGTGGCCTTAATACACCCTCATTACACTGTGAGCACAGAAGAAAAGATAAATACATTATTATTCTGACAATTGCCTTCCAGCCATTTTCACATGCCTGCACATTGTATATATTATGCAGATAACAGGAAGGGTCTAGGATGGCAATGAATTTGGAGAGAAATGCAAGCTGTAGCAAAATAATCTAGATACAAGAAATCACAGCATCAGCACCAAAATTCACTTTAATCAAAAGCTCAAATTGTATAACTAGCAGAACTAGGACATGCCAAGTGAGCCATGACAATAAAGTCCAGGGCATGGAGGAAACCACAGACAACCCCACTGCTACAAGCTTTTCACATGTAATAGTTATAGGCAAGAACTCTTGGGATTAAAGAACATTTCAAGAGTACATTATAAAAGGGAGACGATACAGTTACAATACAAGATGGTCAGAAGGGTCCTGCTTCTGAGAGCTTACAATCCAATAGGGGGGGAGTGGACCAAAAAGGCAATAAAAACGTGAGGTATGAGTTGAGGGGAAAAATAAAATAAAGATTCAGTCGTTAGCTGGGTGAATCGCCTAAAGTGAACAGAGTTGGCCAGAATGGGGTAGAGAGCTCCAGAGAATGGAAGAGGCTTTGGAGAATTCCTGAAGGCAAGCATAGGAGGAGGAGACAAGACAGCTAGAGGGCAGGAGGTCTACGGAGGAGCAGAGAGGATGGTTTGGGTGATATATTTAGACAAGATTGGTGTAGCTAGGGGCAGAGTTTTAAATGGCTTTGTTATATTGTTAGTATTTTGAATTGTATTTGTTTGGGCAATTAAGAGCCAGTGAAGGGACAGAAGGGAGTGGTAGTGAACAGGGCCAGATAGTTGTATTATTTATCTAACAAAAAGTATCATTGTCTTCATTAAGGCCGGGTTTACACTATTGTGTATTAGATGTGGGCTTCTTTGCATAGCAGGAGATTGTGACCGACTCTCAATGGAGCCGATTCACACATCTCCGCAGAGGCTTCGGTGCGAATTGCACAGGAGTCCTGTGCTTCTTTTGGTTTGTTTCAGCCAATCGGACATGAAAACGGTGACTGGAGACGCACCGGACTCCTGCTGTGAGCCGATGCGTTCTCCAGTGTGAACCCAGCCAAAAGGATTTTGTAATTTTAGGTTATAAAAACTGGTTGAAATTCACATAAATCTGCCTTGCGTATACATCGCACAAAAGCAGGGGTCGACAATATCCGGGGGCGCCAGGTCGCAATTGCCGGTAATTGAGGCCGCGGCTTTGCGCACGGAGGCAGAGGATCCTGTGGAATGCAGACAAACATTTACCTGTGGGTATCAATTTACTCGGTGTAACATTATCTTTCACAATATTAAAAAAAATTGGGATAACTTTACACTTTTTTTTTTTTTTTTATTAAAAAATAAGACAAGTGTATTTTTTCCCCAAAAAGCTTGCAAGACCGCTGTGCAAATACTGTGTGACAGAAAGTATTGCAACGATCGCCATTTTATTCTGTTGGTTGTTAGAATAAAAAATATATATAATGTTTGGGGGTTCTAATTAGAGGAAGGAGATGGCAGTGAAAAAACTATTTAAGAAATGCTGTTTTACTTGTAACGCCAACGGCCACCACCAGATGGCGCCAGGTCACAGAAGGAATCCATAGGCCTTTGCAAGGCTGCAAAACCGCGGCCTCAATTACCGGCCGTCGTGGGCCCGCTGCATTCGCACGGCGTGGGGGTTCACGGAGACACAGGATCCTGTGCCTCCGTGCGCCCCCACCACGCGATCGCGGCGGGCCTGCGACAGCCAGTAATTGAGGTCACATCTTCTTGTCGCAATTGCGACCGGGCACCCCGATTTTGTCGAGCCCTGCATGAATGTATATATTTCTTCCACAAAAAAAAAAAAGCTTGTCTGGAGCTATTCAGCACAAGCATGCAACAAGTGAGCGCAGATCTCCGAATCTTCCAACCTGCTTATTTCTGACAGGTTTCCTTTTTATGCTCCCGCAGGCTTAATTAAACAAGATTGCATACATAAGTCTACGTTCTTCACAGAGAGCTACGGTGTTCTGTAATGTAGCATGTTGTGAATATATTGGTTAAAAGTATTTTCGCTAAACTGTACGTAGTTTGTAATAAAAAACAAAAACATGTTTTGCTGGGTTATTCCTTCTGCAAGTATATAATATCACTTACTCCAAACACATGCAAACTACTACATGATCAACAACCAGGTAAGATCAACAAGACCTGGTGCAATGAGATGATCACCGTCAATATCTAGGCAGTGAGGCCCAGGTATCATGGGAAGTGATCGCGTCTTTTGGATGAATGCCAAAAGCCGGTGTCTAGGCCAATTTAATCACCTAGGTGAAAGCAAAACAAATGGATTTGTTGCTGTGGCTAAGCTTCCAGATTACCAGTGTGATATATAAAGTAACTGTACAAAGACATTTGGCTACCCTGGTAAAAGAAATACTTTATGAATTCCTATGAAGCAGCTATGAATAGGTGGGGGTCTTTATAGTCCATCCACTTCTTTTCTTGGCTATTACTACATCAAATATATCCACATCTTATATCATACAAATCTACTGAATATATATTCTTAGTATATTCTTTTTAGCACAAATGTATAGAGTAATTAGTGCTACTTCAATATTTTACACCATTTACAGAAGTTGGCTGCTGTTTACACTTTCACTTTAGCACTTTGTTATTAATAACTATTGTTAGAGCATTAGTACTTTATTGTTTATTTATATCATACTAGGTGACCACACAAACACTAAAAAAATGTAAAGTGGTTGGAAAGTTTTTTTTACATCCTTTGACATGGTCTTGGCCATAATGGAGAGATTGGAATCTGATCGATTGATTGTATCTGTGGAATGGTATCTTTTATACAAGTAACAAGTTTATTAGGAGCACTTCCTTTAAGAGAGTGAGCTTAGGCGGGCCATACACTATACAATTTTCCTCTAAATTTACCAAAACCATATCATACGAGGTCAAACCTAAACCCTTTCAATTTGTATGCCATCAGGCAGATCCTAGCTCTACATCAGGGGTCTCAAAGTACCGGCCCGCGGGCCATTTACGGCCTGCGGACCGGTAATAAATGGCCCGCGGCAAATCCCCGCGATTCGCGATAAATCCCCGCGATTCGCGGAAAATTTCCCGCGATTCGCGGTAAATCCCCGCGATTCGCGGTAAATCTCCGTTTAACAACTCCAAGCCGTGGAACCCCCCCCCCTAAACAACTTTGATCTGCGGACCCCCCCTAAACAACTCCGAGCCGTGGACCCCCCCGCTCAACAACTTTGATCCGCAGAACCTCCCCCGCTCAACAACTCCGATCCGCGGAACCTCCCCCGCTCAACAACTCAGATCCGCGGAACCTCCCCCGCTCAACAACTCAGATCCGCGGAACCTCCCCCGCTCAACAACTCAGATCCGCGGAACCTCCCCCGCTCAACAACTCAGATCCGCGGACCCCCCCGCTTATCAACTATGATCTGCGAACCCCCCTCGACTCAACTTCGTTGGGAGTTATGCCTGATGTGCTCTGATTGTGCCCTGATATGCCATGTGCCCCAGGTAACCTGATGTGCCTCATGTACCCTAAAAGGGCCCTGATGTACAGGGTACCCTGTGCCCTGTAGTGCCATGTGCCCTGTACTGATGTGCTGTGCCTGATGTGCTCTCATGTGCCCTGATATGCCCCATGAGCCCTGATGTGTGCCATGTACACTGATTTGCTGGGCTTTGAACCCTGATGTGCTGTTTCATGTGCCCTGTACCCTGATGTGCCATGTCCTGTACCCTGATGTGCCATGTGCCTTGTCCTGATATGTCCTGTCCTGATGTGCTGTGCTCTGTACCCTGATGTGGCCTGTTGTGCTGTGCCCTGTACCTTGTTGTGCTCTGATGTGCTGTGCCCTGTACCCTGATGTGCACTGTGCCCTGATGTGCCATGTGCCCTCATGTGCCCTGTACCCTGATGTGCTGTGCCCTGTGCCCTGATGTGCTGTGCCATGTGCCCTTATTTGCTGGGCTCTGTGCCTTGATGTGCTGTACCCCGATATGCTGTGCCCTGTACCCTGATGTGCTGTGCCCTGATGTGTTGTGCCCTAATTTGCTGGGCTGTGAGCCTTGATGTGCTGTGCCATGATGGCGAGTGGTCAGTGTGTAGTGTAGTGGTCTGTCGGCAGTGTAGTGGTCTGTCGGCAGTGTAGTGGTCTGTCGGCAGTGTGCAGTGTAGTGGTCCGTGTGCAGTGTAGTGGTCCGTGTGCAGTGCAGTGGTCCGTGTGCAGTGCAGTGGTCCGTGTGCTGTGGTCCGTGTGCAGTGCAGTGGCCAGGGTTAATAATGTGTTTGCTGACACCAATATTAGGGTTTAATAATGTGTCTGCTGACACCAGTGCTGGGAGTTAATAATGTGTCCGCTGACATCAGTGCTGAGGGTTAATAATGTGTCCGCTGACACCAGTGGTGAGGGTTAATAATGTGTCCGCTGACACCAGTGGTGGGGGTTAATAATGTGTCCGCTGACACCAGTGCTGGGGGTTAATAATGTGTCCGCTGACACCAGTGCTGGGGGTTAATAATGCGTCCGCTGACACAGAACTGGGGGTTATTAATACGTTCGCTGACACCAGTATTGTTTTTGAAGTTTGAAAGTTTGCATGCGGCCCCCCATGGCATATGAAAACTTGTCTTGCGGCCCTCAGGTAATTTGAGTTTGAGACCCCTGCTCTACATAGTTAAAGGTAAATCCATAAGAAAATGTAATAATTGTATAGTGTATGGCCAGCCTTAATCTCGGCTCACTACCTGTATAGAAGACACCTGGGAGCCAGAAATCTTGCTGATTGATAGGGGACACAGATATGAATGGTACTCATTGGAAATCATGGGGCATGACTTGTCATGCGACTTTGCAGTCCCAAGTCGCACAAGTGTGAAAGGGGCCTTAGGCTAGGTTCACAGGTACATTGCACCGCTATGCGTTGACATGCAGTGCTACACTGCACATTACACCAGCTATGTTGTATGAACAGGGAAAATAGATAATCTGCATTTATCCAGTGTGGAACAACACAGGTCACTGCAGATAGTCTGAACAAGCTATAAAAGTGTATCTTATGTAAATACCTCTCTTTTTTTGTTTTGCAAGAGTGGATTAGAACTTCTCTAGGTTTTATTTGTTTTGCAAGAGTGGATTAGAACTTCTCTAGGTTTTATTGCTACCTGATTGGTTTTTGCTCCTATCCTCTGACTGAATGCTTGGAGCTCTATTCTAGGGATCCAGTGACTACTGTAAGGCCTAGCTATTCTCCAAACACACCACCTCGTCCAGCCCCAGAGCCACACCATTCTATGCCTAGAAACTTCTCAGTGATCACAGGAGCCCATAGTCAAAATTTTTTAGATATTCCCAGTACTTGCCTTAAAAAATCTAAAACGTTTCACTCTATGGCTAAGAGCTTCATCAGGGGTCCATACAAGAAAGTCCAAAAAGTGCGATACGCGAGTCACCACATTTTAATGGCGATACAAAAAGTTTACATTTTAGCCTACAGGCATTGAGGTAAGGGTGAGCACATCCCCAACCTAACTAATCTTAAGCCTGGTTCAAATGTCAGATGGTTCATTAGGGATCGATCGACTTGATTACAACCAGCCTGTCAGATTTTTCATGCAATTATTGTCAGTGGCTATAGCCACTAGAAATAATCACTGTGTGTTCTCCCAGGCAGAGATGGCTCCCCCCCGGCTGGGAGAACACAATATCTCTGCATGAGGAATTCCACCATCAACACTGAGAAATTAAGCAATTTTCTTTTCTGCAAGAGAAAAATCACACTATGGCCGGTATTATACAGACGTAATAAGAAAATATTTACCAAGTTCCAAGACAATAGAAAATTAATGAGCAAAAGTCACCAGAAAGAAATGTATAAACCATGACAAATGCACATTATAAAGATTAGAGACTGGATGAGAAATCATATAGAACAGCTCTCCTTGTCAAACACATTCCACTGTATTGGACTTATAAAACTGCTTGTTTATTGTAAGATCAAAGCTATATTCTGTAATAAATTTGTAACATATATAGACTTAAACGTTCATCAAAACCGCCCACTTACATAAAACTAATCAGCACTGTTGGTCATTTAGAAAAGAATGCAAATACGAAGGATGACACAAAGCAATTATTAAATGCATAACTTGTTGTAATATATTCCTGATGAATAATGCTTTATTGTTTTCAAAAATCCATCACCAGTTTCACAAGGCCAATCTAAACTCATAATAATCTTATTGTACAATTAATCTACTTACAAACTACCATGCAAGGGGTAAGTAGATTGTATCGTTATTGGCAAGTCCAATCAAAGGGAGGGTCTTCCAAAGTATATAATTATTTTTTATTCATTCCGGAAGCCCCCCTTACTACTACAAACCCAAGACAAATCCGTGTGCAGTCAGAAATTGTCAACTACAGAGTTACACAAAGTAGGATTCTGAAGCCTTTTCATTGACCATAGAAGAAAAACAAATACAGTTGGCATCAATTTGTATCTTTGAGATTATCGAATCCTAAAATATGTGCAGCCTTTAATCTATAGCTTGGACCATATGAAGAAAGTGATGTGACCATCTATTCATAGACAAAGCGACAAAATAACAAACACAGAAAGACGTGTATGAAGCAGCAGGCAGCAAGTGATCATGGCAAAGGCCATTACAGGAAGAGATGCAGCTCTGTGGATGTGGCCCAAGCTGCAGCTACACAAAGAGGTTTACACATGAAGATTAACAGGATTACATCCAGTCACGTGCAACAGATCTTTTGTAATGCTTTAGGATTCTGAATTCTAAAGGCAATTAGAAAACTCTGAAAACTAGATACACACACGGATATTTTGTATTTCCAAGAAGGATACAAAGAACAAAAGAAATTAGAAGTGGTAGGGTTACAATAAATTTTGTCCACACAATAGTATCTTTGTAATACCTGCCACAGCCAATTGATACATTTCTTACTCATTCCATCCCCGTTCACCCACGCCTGCCAGTGACTCCTTTCACATGAAGCAATACCTACTCAACTAAAACAAGAGAAATGTTTATTTTCTTTTTATCACGTTTCTGTTGAATGTTATCATGCCACATTAGGAATACCAAACCTGCAGCCCAACACCTTGAACAAACTGCAAAATATTTAACTTATAAATTATTCTATCCACTTGAAGATCAGACCTTTTTCTGACACTTTTCTTTGTAAAGTAAAAAAAAAACCTTTTAAAAAAATAAAGTCAGTATTTTTTGCTAGAAAATAACCTCAAACTTCATAAACATTATATATATATTAACATACACATATATAGTTTTAGCAGAGACCCTAGAGAATAAAATGGTGGGTTTTGTAATTTATTATGTCACATGGTATTTGCGCAGCTGTTTTTTAAACACAATTTTGTTTAGAAAAAATACACTTTAATTAATGTTAATGCGCAGAAACAATATAATACAGCAAAACCTTGGTTTGAGAGCGTTTGAGACAAGCAAAATGTTTTAATAAATGTTGCCTTGCTATACAAGCGATGTCTTAATATAAGAGTAGTGTTGTGTCACAACTGAGTATAAAAAAGAAGAGAGGAGACTCTAAGTAGCAATATGGTTACATTTAATAAAAAGGTACAACATTTAGCAACTTATTGGTACACTGAGGTGCCTCTCTTCTCGTTTATACCCTGTAAAAAAATGCTTGTTTCTGGAACGAATTATGCTCGCAAACCAAGGTTTTACTGTAACCATTTTCTTAAATAGATACCCACACTTTAAAAATAAGCGCACTCGTGGAATGGCGACAAACTACATCCCCATAAAAGACACTTTACAGCTTACCTATCTGGTATTAAAATTACTGCTCTCGCCCTGACGTTCGCAGCAATACCTCACCTGTGGTGTGATCGCTGTTTACATATGCATGTGGGACCAAAGTGTGCGTTCCCCTTTGTGAGCGAACACAGGGGGGCGGGGAGCTTTAAATCGTTTTTACATTGTTTCTTTTAAACTTTTATTGCTGCGACAAGGAATGTAAAATTTACCTTTTGCCAATGCATTAAAATACATGTAAGGTATTTTGATGCCCTGCCATTGACTTCTATGGACCACCAAATGCACCAAAATGAAGAAAAAAAATATGATTTTTTTTTTTTGTAAATGTACTGGGAATGGGTTTTTAATTGCATTGCAACACACGTATTATCAGTACATGTACACATGATCATTTATAGTTGTTTTTAGTTGAGTTTAGAGGCTTTTTCAGGAACCCCCCCCCCCCCAAAAGAAAAAAAAAGGCGCTGAGAAGCTCAGTTTAGAGGCATTTCAAGCACAAAAACGTGGCTAAACGTAGTAGTTTACAGACGTTTTTCATTTTAACCCCACAAACAAATGCTTTTAGATGCAAATGCGGCGAAACACAGCATGTAAACGCGGCTAAATTTTTAGACGCCAGTTTTTAGCTGTCAAGTTCAAGTGTCCAGGAGAGGTTAAACAACATCCCATGTATCTGGTGGACCTCCCAACATAAAGCAGAGAAATAAATACACAAGAAGCATATCTCAGGGTAATATGACAAACCCTTGGAACATACAGATAAAATAAAGCGCACGTCTTTTGGCAATGAGAGATCCGTAGGACAGATAAGTCCTCCCTACACACCACTAGGGACATAAAAACACTCCACATCACCAGTAGCTTGCCAGCACAACACTATAAGCCTGTTTAATAAGGATTTGCACAGATCAGGTAATTGTGTGCTAACCCCATCCTGCTCCTGTCACAAGCAAATGCAAATTCTTGCATCCTCCACATATTACATGTCACCATTTTGGAAACATTTGTAGTTTTCCCTTCATGTTAAATCCAAGCAGTACTTTTCCTTTCAGCTGTACTCCAGAGAAATCTATGAATCACTGGCAAGTTCCCTTTCCCTGGGGGATCAGAGCAACCAGCTTCAGGAAAAACAAAGGAATGGTGAAATAAACTACCGTTTGATAGGATTCCATTAAAAATAAACTATTTCCCAATAAATGCAGGCAGTTTTTCTTTCTAGAAGAGGACTGTAAGCAACAAGCATTTTAGTTCTTACATCAAAACAATAGTTAGAAGGCATGTGGTCGTAGTATGTGGAAGATGCCAGCTATGGATACAAGGAAAGCTGGTACCGTCTGGATGCCTTATTTAGAAATAGGCACAATCTGTCACTTACCTCCTTGCCAACACTTAGAAATATAATCTTTCCACGAATTCCTAAAACACATCTTATGGGATATACTTCTACATACAGGCTACACAACTACCAGATGATTAATGAACACGGGTATTAAGCCCAGACAGAGGCTTTAGGTCTTGTAGGCAGTTACTACAATTTACTTAATGTATTTAATTAACTCCACAGGGAAAATAACGGGACCCATTTATCAAAAAAAATGCCTTTCATAGGACCAATGAAAGCCAGGCCATGTTTAGCTATGCACAAAGGACTAGAAAATCACTACCGATGATACTTGCATTAAGCAATGTGGGGAGGGGGAAATCGGTTGCAACCAGTCATTTAGAACCCTTTTACACTGGGGTGGGAGGTGCGTCTGCGGTATTTTTAGCAGTGCTTTACCGCCAATTTCACTGCGCTATTCGGCCACTAGCAGGGCGGATTTACCCCCGCTAGTGGCCAAGAAAGGTTTAAAAACTGCAGCAAAGCACCTCTGCAGAGGCAGATGCCGGTGACTTGTCAGCCTCGTTCCACTATGAGATTTGTTCCAGAACTAACTGCGCATGCGCAGTTACCAACTGCGCATGCGCAGTAATAGTCTACGGAAATAGCCGAACGCAACAGCTGATCGTCAGCTGTCTATGCTCTCGGCCACGGCGGCTGTTTAACAGATTACTTAGCAATAAAAAAAAAAAAAAATACATTCCTCCCCTCATTCCTCCCCTTTCTGCCGAGCGGCAGCGTGCATTACCTGCCATCCGCACGATCGGGAGCGAGCGCATCTGGCAGCTAACACACAGCTGTTCGCGCTCGGCAGTTTCCGTCGGATGGGCGTACTCAGCTGGAACAAAACAGATAGGTGGAACCAGACTGGCAGATCACCGGCGGTATAGCTGCGATGTCCCATTGATTTCAATGGGCAGGAGCGGTATACACACCGCTCCAAAGATGCAGCTAGCAGGACATTTTTTTTACCATCCTGCTAATGTGGAACCCCTCCAGTGTGAAAGCCCTTTAGGGTCGGTTTGCAGGCGCTAGTTTTAGCACAATAGCGCCTGCAAACCGCTCCAGTGTGAAAGGGGTCTAAGACGAGCACAAATATTTTTCTCGTACGATAACAGATTGTATGATTTTCACTTAATTGGTACAGTAGTTGTTTGAAAATACAATACAAATACACAACACATTACATCACTTCCACATTTTTATTCTGTCGTACAAGAATTTTTGTAAGTTTACTAAAATCTTAATTTTCAACATGAGACTAGCTTGCAAAAAAAACGGACAATCATTCGGCTGATAATCTCATTGTGTGTGCCAGGCATTACTGTATTGCGGTCACATTATTGGCATCCCAATGCATTAATTCAGTGCAGCTCTGACATACACCACAATGCATACATGTAATGCACTACAGATCAGTGTCAGGAGAAACAAAAGCTCCTGTGTTTAGGCAGCCCCTTAAAGTGTTAACGTGACATAATGCAAAACAACAACACAAAACACAGAAAGAAAAGTGTGAATCTGGCCTAGAAGATATGAGAATATTCACACAACAAAATGTGTGAAGATTAACTGCAATTGCCCAATCATGTAAAAAGAAAACCTCTGTTTACTTATTTCATATGCACATGTTTGTGTGAAGATTCTCTTCTGTTATCCGATGTATTGTGAACACCTGGCTCAAATCCTTTATTAGATCAGCCTCACTAGGGTTAGGTGCATTAAAACCCATCTGGCCAATACAGAGGTTGTTATTGCAAATCCTATTTCCTACGGGTTCCTTACTCACTGAACAATCTTAGAGAGAGTTATTTTGTCTTTTCATTGGCTTTCGTTTTCTGCTTATTCTGGGTCAGGGACTCAAACAAAGAGACACCTAGGCTATTTAGGAGGCCAGCAATGGTAGTCTACCTATTACTCACGACAACTGTACACTACAGATTAAGTCATAGTTTAGGGTGCATTGCCGCTATTCTGTGTGGGGGCCCCAAACACATATTATACAGTACATAAATTGTAGCTGTGCTATAATGCACCACAACACACAAATGTGAAGACCCTGAGTTGTGGTACACTTCATTGCCAAAAATAACGTAGATGTGTTTTTTTTTTATTTTATTTTTGTGCTTTTAAAACAAAGTCATAATGTACAGGCTGTCTTACAGCCCACCTCCAAGAATCACAGAAAAAATACCCTTGTGACTTGCAATGATCAAGGGGCAGAGGAATAAGGTGTAATACCCGATTCTCACTCTGGCAGGCTCCCTCCATCCATATGATCAGACACCCTGCCGACAGTTTCACAGTGATGGTATCAAGTACAACACAGGGCCAACAATCCTGCATTGTATGAAAGAATGGCAGGGGAATGCCCAGAGTGTCAGGGAGGAGGGGAGAGCACAGAAACCTGCCAGAGCCAAAAAAAGGCAAGTATTGTACCTTATTTCTCTACTCCCTAAGGTTACCAAGCAGTGTGTGGGGGCAGGCACTGTACAGATCATTGCTCTGCACTTCCCAGAGTTGCACCTCAATATGCATGAACAAATGTGCATTGACTTGCATGTGTGTAAGCTCCATGGCTGTTCAAGGTGTTAGAAGTAGCTCAACCTCCCTGGCGGTATGATTCTGTCTGGAATTACGTACCAAAAGCGGTACAATTATTTTGCATGGAAATTCTGCGTTTTATACTGTAGGCCTGCAATTCTTAGGAATAACTCACTTAAAATGTGTCCAAACAATAGTCTAGTAGACATCTCTGGTATGATAAAGTTTGAAACACAAAATTATAAAATTATAATATAATAAATAACTATAAATAATTATAAAAAATAATAATGTAATCAAGTCAAAATCACTGAAATTTTCTCAGTTGCAGAATTGTCGCTGTCATTACTTTTATTTTTTAATGACGAATTTCCCCACAAATCGCTATCGCTCAATTCTGCAAGTGATTATCATTTATTATCGCTGTTTTCTAGCTGATCTAAAATCACTTTTGACATAAAGGGACACTTTTGGTTGCTATGGACAATCTACAGTTTGCAGGCACAAAATTTTTTTTTTTAATTATGTAAAAGAACATGCAGGGCACTGGGCAGACCACTAGGATCAAGAGGGGTGTGTACTTTTTACATACAGTACTGTAATCTATAAGATTACAGTATTCTGTATGTAATGTGTTTGTTTACTTTTTTGAATTTTCCGCCGGTCTCCGCCCCCGTGCGCTGTTACGTCGCAGGGAACGGAGATCGGCGGCGCGCGGGCACTGTGAATGGAGGACGCCACTCGCTCACACTGCGTGAATGCATCGCTGGATCCAGGGACAAGGTAAGTACAGTAACCCTGCCTGGATACAAGGTAAGCCAGCACACTGCAGGCTCTGCATATTCACCCCGAGCGTGACTTGGGGATACCGATTTTTACATAAAAAAATCCACCCCGAGTCACGCTCGGGGATACCGCCAGGGGGGGTTAATGCAGGTTAAGTTACCTATTTAGTACTGGTGTTTTTATAGATCTCTCAGTAAAGAATAACGAAACATACTTAAAGCGGTTGTAAACCCGCATCAACATTTTATTTTTTTTCTCCTGCAAGGCAAAAGTCATAATGAGCCAATATGCACCGCATATTAGCTCATTATGAAATACTTACCTCGGAACGAGGTGTGTAGAACTTACCTGGTCCACGCCGAGCGAGATATCATCTTGACTCAGTGTGTCTTCCGGGTATTGCCGCTCCAACGCTGTGATTGGCTGGAGCGGCGATGACGTCACTCCCGCGCATGCGCGCGGGAGATTTAAATCCGGCCAGCGTCTGGCGGTGGCCGGTTCTTTCGCCGTGGAGTCCCCCTGCGCATGCGCCGCCGCATTGCGTGGGGAATATCTCCTAAACCGTGCAGGTTTGGGAGATATTCTCCTTACCTACAGGTAAGCCTTATTATAGGCTTACCTGTAGGTAAAAGTCAAAAAAGTGGGTTTACAACCACTTTAAAGGGGTTGTAAAGGTTTGTCTTTTTCTAAATAGGTTCCTTAAGCTAGTGCATTGTTGATTCACTTACCTGGCTGGGGGTTAGTCAGCCAGCTCGCCCCCTCTCTTGGGACTACATCCCTGCGGAGGGGCAAGCACGCTGACTTACCCCTAGCCAGAACGGCTCAGATGATGGTGATATGCTTACTGAGGAGAAACAGGAAGTGAGAAATTCAGACAAAGAAAAAAAAAACATTTAGAAGGGAAATGGAAGGAAAAAGGTAAGTGGACCAACAATGCACTAGCTTAAAGGAATCTATTTAGAAAAAAAAAACAAGCCTTTACAACCCATTTAACCACTTCAATACCCAGCCATAATGAAATGACGTCCTGGGCTTTGTGTGGTGATATCTGAATGATGGGGGCAGCTAGAGGCATCATTCGAATATCATTCTTTGGTACCGGCGATTCTGTGCACCATAAGAACGATCATAAGAACGATCATCTCGCCGCCATCCGGTGCTTCTCCGGGCTCTTCCGTGCCATCAGGGGCCCGGAGAAAGAATCATCCAGCGCAGGCTAGTAAGCATAGAGATGACTGGTGACCAGATGGTCACCAGTTATCTCTATGACCGTCAGAGGCCCGGGCACGATGTGATGACATCGCGCCCGGGTACCCAGAAGTAAACAAAGCCGCGATTTCGGCTAGTAAGCAATACTAATCATGAGATCAGTGAAATTTTTTCAGGATCTCATGCTTTCCAGCCTGGAAGAGAGATGTGGGGGAGGTCTTATTGACCCCACATCTCTCCATAAAGAGGACCTGTCACACACTATTCCTATTACAAGGGATGTTTACATTCCTTGTAATAGTAATAAAAGTGTTAATTCTTTTTTTTTTTAAGTGTAAAAAAATAGAGAAGTAAAATAAAAATAAAAAAAATAAAAATTAAATGCCCCTGTCCCCGGTAGCTCGCGCGCAGAAGCAAACGCACACATAAGTCTCGCCCACATATGTAAACGCCGTAACCTGTAAACATTTTCAAAGCGCCGCCTATGGAGATTTTTAAGTACCGAAGTTTGGCGCCATTCCATGAGTGTGTGTAATTTTAAAGTGTGACATGTTAGGTACCTTTAACTCGGTGTAACATAATCTTTCATATTTTACAAAAAAATTTAGCTAACTTTACTGTTTTGTAATTTTTTAAATTCATGAAACCATTTTTTTTTTTTAAAAAAAGGCGTTTGAAAAATTATTGCGCAAATACCGTGCAAGATAAAACGTTGCAATGACCGTAGTTTTATTCCCTAGGGTGTCTGCTAAAAAAAAAAAAAAACATATATAATGTTTGGGGTTCTGCGTAATTTTCGAGCAAAAGAATGGCGATTTGTACATGAAGGAGAAAAGTGCCAGAATAGGCCCGGTATTGAAGTGGTTAAGCGTGATACACACTATGGGCCAGATTCAGGTAGAGTTACACTGGAGTATCAGTGATTCGCCAGCATAACTCACACTTTGAGCCGGCTTATCTGTTTTCTGTATGCAGAAAACAAGATACGCCGGGATTGAGTTCAGATACAAGCGGCGGAACTGCAATTTTAAAATGGGAGCTCGGGGCGTTCCCGCTGATTTACGCCGAGAATATGTAAATCAGCGAGACACGGCAATTCACGATCGTACGCGGGCCTGACGCGGTGACTTTCCGACGTTTCCGTAAGCGATACGCGGCGTAAAGAAAAACATGCCCCCTAGGTGGAGTATCCTATGTTAAGTATGGCCGTCGTCATCGCGTCAAATTTAAAAAGGTTAGCGTCGTTTGCGTAAAACGTCTGTAAATGGGGATTGACGTCATTGACGTTCACTGACAGAATTTGGAGCATGCGCACTGACAGTCGACACATGCGCAGTACGTTCGCCGCGGGATCGCGCCTAGTTTAAATAATACACGCCCCCTACCCGCCCAATTTGAATTCCGCCGGCTCATTTTCGCTACGCCGCCACAACTTTAGGAGCAAGTGCTATGTGAATAACAGTACTTGCTCATAAAGTTTCGGCGGAGTAACGTAAATGACAAACGTTACTCCAAAATAAAGATTCGCTCTCCTACCTGAATCTGGCCCTATGAGTTTTTTTCTTTTTGTTGAATCTAACAAGTTGAAAAAAATAAAATAAAAAATGACCAGCTCCAGTCAGAGCCGCTGTACTAATCGTGTAAATTTAATATAGCCATCTTCCCCGCTGAGCTGTTGTGTTCTGACAGGGGGGATGCCCCTTGTCAGAACACTCCTATCAGCTCTCTCTGCCATTGGCTGAGATCGCTAATCAGGAGTCGGTCAGCTGCTGGTTTTCCAGCATGCTCATCTGACAGATGCAGTCTTCTGTTGGACAGGGTTGCATACACGCGGGCTGATGTCACCTGACGTTCGGTCCATGTGTACGGGGCTTTAACATTTGTACACATGGATCGAAATTTGGCTGGTTTAGCAGGAGCCAGATACATTATGATCTGTGTGTAGCTGTTTCTATTCAACAGAAGCCAATCGTTAGAACAGAATTTGCTGTCAGAATATTACAGCACAGCAAAGGCAATCCCTGTATCCACCTCGCTTGTGTGGATGTGTTCCCAGCTATACACGTTGTGACTCTCCCTCACAACAATGAGCAATGCAGCATTTCTTGTGTTGTGAGTAGTTTCATTCAGCATTGATGTGTTTAATACTGCTGTCCACAGGACCAGGCCTTATACCAACACTTGTCTTCAGTTGCATTTAGAGCAGACTGTCCCTGTGATAAGTAACATGAAACATACAACAAATCTTGAGAGGAAATGATAGAGATAAGATGAGTGTAAAGAAGTGTTCCTAAACCACAACCAACTTATCTGTGTGCTAACACTCCAGGCCTCTCTGTAGAATTGTGTCAGTGCAGTCTTGTAGGAATATCTATAAATAACCAAGTGCCAGACTACATGTCAGATACACAACACATGTACACAAATACACTACATGGTACACAGCTGTATATCCATATAGCTTCCACAGCAGGACATGGAGCATAGGCAGCCTTTATTAGCCACATAGAAAGAGAACCTGTACTGACAGATATACAGCCTGTCACTGACAGCCTCCTTGGAAAAATGCTTGTTGTCCATCTGCCTTTGTCTTCAATACTTTATAAGCCACAGACCTGAGACAAGCATGTGGGTCAAAGCAATCAGAATCTGCAAAAGTACTACAGCCACTGGATCAGCACGACACCCAGGGAGCGATGTTCCCATAGGCGAGATCAGCAATGGCTGGTTCCATAGGGGACATAAACACTGTCCAAGGCAACTGGTGTCATTGCTCATAGCAACCATTTGGCTTCTTTTTAATTCCCATCCCCCTCACACAGCACAGCATAGAAAATAAAATATCAGCTGATTGTCTGCGCTCCAGTGGAGACGTTTGTTTCAGACACTTTTTATTAGTCCACTCAAAGTGTGTAATTAGGTTTACTTGTCACCCATAGCAGAGCTAAATGTACAAATGAGGTTAGAAATACTTAGGGATGTATGTGGAAGGCTGGGGATGTGACATTCAAACATTCACTACAATTTTGCAGAAAATCTGTTTCCATATCCAGTGAATGTGCTTTAGAAATATGATCTTATAAGACATTGGGGGTTATTTACTAAAGGCAAAACCACTTTCCACGACAAGTGCAGTCGCTGTAGATCCAAGGGGGACATGCAAGGGTAATAAAAAACAGCATTTTAGCTTGCACATGCTGTAGATCCAAGGGGGACATGCAAGGGTAATAAAAAACAGCATTTTAGCTTGCACATGATTGGATAATAAAATCAGCAGAGCTTCCCTTCACTTCAGAACTACCCCTCACAATTACAGCATAAATAACCCCCATTGTGCCTAGGAATCAGGTGTGAAAAATTGTGAATTAGTATACACCTGGCAGCTTAAAACATTTTGAGCATCCTAAAGCGTTTGTTCCCCCCCCCCCCCCAAAAAATGGAGTAGACTACATAAAGTGGAAGTGCCATCTACCTTTATTATTCTACAGCCCTGGTGCCCAACATACAGGGAGTGCAGAATTATTAGGCAAGTTGTATTTTTGAGGTATAATTTTATTATTGAACAACAACCATGTTCTCAATGAACCCAAAAAACTCATTAATATCAAAGCTGAATATTTTTGGAAGTAGTTTTTAGTTTGTTTTTAGTTTTAGCTATTTTAGGGGGATATCTGTGTGTGCAGGTGACTATTACTGTGCATAATTATTAGGCAACTTCCTTTCCTTTGGCAAAATGGGTCAAAAGAAGGACTTGCCAGGCTCAGAAAAGTCAAAAATAGTGAGATATCTTGCAGAGGGATGCAGCACTCTTAAAATTGCAAAGCTTCTGAAGCGTGATCATCGAACAATCAAGCGTTTCATTCAAAATAGTCAACAGGGTCGCAAGAAGCGTGTGGAAAAACCAAGGCACAAAGTAACAGCCCATGAACTGAGAAAAGTCAAGCGTGCAGCTGCCAAGATGCCACTTGCCACCAGTTTGGCCATATTTCAGAGCTGCAACATCACTGGAGTGCCCAAAAGCACAAGGTGTGCAATACTCAGAGACATGGCCAAGGTAAGAAAGGCTGAAAGACGACCACCACTGAACAAGACACACAAGCTGAAACGTCAAGACTGGGCCAAGAAATATCTCGAGACTGATTTTTCTAAGGTTTTATGGACTGATGAAATGAGAGTGAGTCTTGATGGGCCAGATGGATGGGCCCGTGGCTGGATTGGTAAAGGGCAGAGAGCTCCAGTCCGACTCAGACGCCAGCAAGGTGGAGGTGGAGTACTGGTTTGGGCTGGTATCATCAAAGATGAGCTTGTGGGGCCTTTTCGGGTTGAGGATGGAGTCAAGCTCAACTCCCAGTCCTACTGCCAGTTTCTGGAAGACACCTTCTTCAAGCAGTGGTACAGGAAGAAGTCTGCATCCTTCAAGAAAAACATGATTTTCACGCAGGACAATGCTCCATCACACGCGTCCAAGTACTCCACAGCGTGGCTGGCAAGAAAGGGTATAAAAGAAGAAAAACTAATGACATGGCCTCCTTGTTCACCAGATCTGAACCCCATTGAGAACCTGTGGTCCATCATCAAATGTGAGATTTACAAGGAGGGAAAACAGTACACCTCTCTGAACAGTGTCTGGGAGGCTGTGGTTGCTGCTGCACGCAATGTTGATGGTGAACAGATCAAAACACTGAAAGAATCCATGGATGGCAGGCTGCATGAGTGTCCTTGCAAAGAAAGGTGGCTATATTGGTCACTGATTTGTTTTTGAATGTCAGAAATGTATATTTGTGAATGTTGAGATGTTATATTGGTTTCACTGGTAAAAATAAATAATTGAAATGGGTATATATTTGTTTTTTGTTAAGTTGCCTAATAATTATGCACAGTAATAGTCACCTGCACACACAGATATCCCCCTAAAATAGCTAAAACTAAACACAAACTAAAAACTACTTCCAAAAATATTCAGCTTTGATATTAATGAGTTTTTTGGGGTCATTGAGAACATGGTTGTTGTTCAATAATAAAATGAATCCTCAAAAATACAACTTGCCTAATAATTCTGCACTCCCTGTATGGCCTCTCTATGTGCCTCATATGCCCGCCATGTGTTAGGCTGGGTCCCCCACCTGTTGGGGAGCAGAGGATTGCAGTAGTAGCACTGCCCACTAGCCCTGCCACCTTGTCCAACCACATTGCCTGTCACAGTTGTGCCTGCTAGTCCCACCCTTTGTAACCCACCTTCCCATTTCCAGCTTGCAGAGTCAGTGTACTGTATGCTGTGCCTGCAGTGGGGCAGGCGTGTATGACGGCTGGATTGGGGCAGCTTAGAGACGACTGCAATGCCTGCAACTGCCTTACCTGAGATGGCCTGGATGAAATCATTAAACCAAAAATGTTATATATTGCAGCTTATCAATCATTCGATTTGGTGGCTGCATTTTTTTTCCCCCCGTTTTCACCTGGTGATCTGGACAGTAACAAGCCTCCTGTACTAGAGTGCAAACCCCCCCCCCCCCCCCCCCCACCATGGATGAAAGTGCCCACCTTTGGACAGCAGCATTGTTAATCTGGGGGGGAGGGGGGAGATGTGCTAGCCGATTTAGATACACTAACAAATTGACGGCAAACTCCAGCAAATAATTTATAATCAGTTACAGCAAACAGTTTTGTTCTATTCATTTATGTAAAACCTTTTAAAAGGAAGCAGAACTCTCTAAGCACAACTGAAATTTTAAATGGTTTGTCTCAGCCCTGTAACTGATACATCTGCAGAAGAGATTATTCTTTTCAAAAACAACAGACCTACTGTCCAGATCACCAGGTGAAAATAAAGGAAAGAAAGCCTAGAAAAGACAACAAATGCAAACCATCAAATTTAAGAATTGGTAAGCTACAATATAATAAATGTATGCTTTTGTATTTAATAACGTTTTAGCCCTGGTTCCCAGACCAGCTTTGAAATTGTGCTGCCTCAACGTGATTTCAAAGCCGCCAATCAGTGCGATTTTGATATTTTATTGAAATTGCAGAAAAGCAGCGCAGGAACCTCTTTCAGAGACAACGATTTGAACAGTTCTATTACCGGAAATAGTGTGCATCTTGTAATGCGATTTTGAACTGTAAAAGTCGCATTGGTGTGAGCAGGGCTTGAAGTGAGTAAAACTACATTCTTCACAGACCAAATTGGAGTTCACTTTGAAGTGCTTCCGGTGGTCAGCCAAATGTCCCCTTACATTGAATGAAAGTGTGTGTGTGTGTGTCCCCACCAGTATGGGAAAGAAAAGGGGGTTTAAATAATACTGCCACTGACCATCAATGCAGGAATGGGTTGAGGGGGCTGACAGCATTGCCAGACTACTAATGAAGGAAGGTTTAAATAGCTGACAACTGTACAATGCTGGGGGTTATTATTGCATCGGCTGGCACCAGTGCTGGGGGTTATTATTGCATCGGCTGGCACCAGTGCTGGGGGGATTGGTGCCAGCGGATGCAATAATAACCCCCAGCACTGCTGCCAGCGGATGCGATAACAATGCTGGTGCTGGGGGTTATTATTGCATCCACTGGCACCAATGCTGGGGGGGGGGGGGGTTTATTATTGCATCTGCCTACACCAATGCTGCACAGTATTATTGCATCCGCTGGCACCAATGCTGGTGGGTATTATTGCTGCCACTGACAAAAAACTTTGGGGGTTATTATTGAATCCGCTAGCACTAATGCGGGGGGGTTTAATATTGCATCTGCTGGCATTAATGCATCAGCTGGCACCAATGCTGGGGGGGGGGGTGTTATTGCTTTTACTGACAAAAATGTTGGGGGTTAATATTGCATCTACTGACACAAATGCTGGTGTTCCTAAATGGTCACCGTAAAAAATACGGGAAGATACTATTGCGGCCAGTGACATCACTGCTGGGAGTAGCCATTACTGCCACCAACAATGGGGCTTATTTTATTCCCCCCTCGTGTAAGTCGCAGTAACAAAAATATAGATGGAAATTTTCAGGTGTAGAGCTGCCTAACACAATGCACTTCAATGCATGAAAATGAGCTGCTGTCATGCAGCCCTTTATGATTTGCAAGCTGACCACCACTGCTCTAGATAAGTAGGATAGCCCTGAAATGAGGGACTAGCCAACAATACACAGGTAGAAGGAATACAATTACAAGCCAAGGAGAGGGTCACAGCACACTGCTATCCTGACTACTCCAGGGTGACAGCCCTGTACATCTGCTGTGCGATTCTGTTACAAAGGAAATAACTACATGTGACTGCAAAATGTCCCAAGCAGCCCACCAACACAAAGTCATGGGACCAATAAGGACGCACCAATAAGCTAACGTTCGAATACATTGGTTCTAAGTGAAGATTTGTCAGCTTTACCTAACAAAGGATCAGAAAGAATTCTTAAATACAACAACAGTAAAGTAATCTCTTTCATTGTTTAGGCTTTGTGGGTTAAAAAGAATCATGTGGTGGTCAAAGTTTCTATGTGATAGTAAGAATCCCCGGGCCTGGACTATCACAGAACTCTATGGAAAGCTCACCTAAACCAATAGTGAGTGCCCTGAGGGCCACATGTGAGTATCAATGAGGAGCTGCACAGTATCCCAGTCTCCAGAGCTGGACTGGAATTTCAATGCACCTTCCAGAAGAGTCCAGTCCTCGGGAGGGGGAGGGGGGAGAAGTGGGCTTCCTATGGGTGACACTGACAGCTCCTCTGCTGCAGCTCACTGACAGTAAACATTACACAATGACAGCAGAATCTGACAGTGTACACATCACACAATAGAAGGAGGATCACACAGGAAACAGAGGTGGGAGGGGGAGGGGAGGGCTTACCGACAATTTGACAAATGTGGCCCAACCACAAATACACTTTATATGAGAAGTTTAGCTGAACAATCAAAGTCAATCCCTAATAAAGTCCGCAGAGGTCACCACACATACACATCACAATCTGCCCACACAATCAACTTCAGATTTATTAGATCTTTGTAATAAGACAGGCTGTGCAGTCTACCCAATCAGGAGAAGGCTTGTACTACAATGGTGCAGGCAGATCTAAAGGAGATTGTACAATCAGATTGTACTGTGTGTGGTGAACTTTACAAGAATACAGATACTAGAGGTAAACAATACTGCTTCTTTATGGTGATCAATGAAGACTGACACCCAACCGGGTACCACAAGGAACGGGACTTGCAGCACTCTGGAATGAAAGAGCCACATTTAAGGGGCCCCCACCCTATGACATGACTTATCCATCTTAGGGGAGTGGCTGTGCGGTAAGTCTGGGCCCCCACAGGGGAGTGGTCAGGCTGTAAATCTGGGGCTCCTCAGGGGAGTAGTCGCACTGCAGGGCTCCTCAGGGATAGGTTGCATTCCAGCTCTGGGGCCCCAGAGCTGGAGTGCGACCACTCCCCTAAGGAGCAGCAAATTTACAGCCTGACCACTTCACTGTGGGGCCCCAGCCTTACCGCACAACCAGCCACTCCCCCAAGGGGCACCAGATCTGCCACACCCCCGAGGGGCCCCATATCTGCCACTCCCCCAAGGGGCCCCAGATCTGCCACACCCCCAAGGGGCCCCAGATCTGCCACCCAGCCACTCCCCCAAGGGGCCCCAGATCTGCCACCCAACCAACCACTCCCCTGAGAGGCCCCAGATCTACCACACACCCACTCCCCTTGGGGGCCCCTAGATCTACCGCACAACCAGACACTCCCATGAGGGGCCCCAGATCTACAGCACACCCACTCCCCCTGAGGGGCCCCAGATCTACAGCACACCCACTCCCCCTGAGGGGCCCCAGATCTACAGCACACCCACTCCCCCTGAGGGGCCCCAGATCTACAGCACAATCTAAGGGGTTGGTGTGACATCTAGAAGGTGAGCAGCCCTGCCCTAGTCCCTATGGTCCATGCCCCCCAGCTGTCAGTCGGTCCCCCCCTCACAGGACACACAGACAGTTCAGAGTTCATACCTGGGGGCTCCTGTCAGCCGGGGGCTTCATGACAGCCTGTCGGAAACTGTTATCCACATAGGACGCCATGTCGGTGGAGGGAAGTCCCGGGAGGAGAGCCCGGAGTCCGCTACACCGCCCTCCCCGACACCAACTAGTCCGGAGTTATCAGCTCTATTGTGCGGCGCTGAAAGTGCGGGAAAGAGGCCCGTCCTGGCACTCATAGACTCCCGGGCGGGCACATCCCCCCCGCGGGCACACACTGGGCTCTCAACACTGCAGCCATGGTGAGAGGGGCACACAGGAGCATCACACAGGGCAGGAAGAGGGAGGGGGAGGAGCAAGACGGCCACACCGCCCCTTCCTTCCCCTTCCTGTCTCAGCCTTGGAACGCACTTGTCGGCTCTGTGCTGCCCTCCGGCGGAACACACTGGGAGTGCAGGCATCCGCCGTACACTAGACACAGGTGGGGCGGGCTGATGCTGAGGTGGGAGACTCCTGAGGGGAGCAGAACACCGCATTGTCTGATCCACACACAGCCGTCCTGGCTTGTGTACACCGTCACCGAATAATGTACACACACTAATGTACAACGACTAATATACACACACACTATGTTACTTGGCTTCATTCACTGAAAGAAATACTATTCAATCCCTTCATTAATAGACATATGTGTCCCTTCAATGGCAGCCATACAGACTCCACATTCCTCTATGAGGGTGGCTTCCTTCACTGTTCACTGTTAGAAATTCGCACATTCCACAAAAATTCCATGTCCCACTCCTTCGAATTCTCTCATTACTCGATATTTCCATTTGATCCCACTAATGATAGAACGACAAATGAATGTTCCAATGTTTGAAAATTCTGAAGGAAAGTCTACTAGACATGTGCAATTTGCTTCAGTCTGAATGTAATTTTGCTGAAATTCGCTTAATTCAATTTCGTTTTGTTTATTCATTTTCTATCAAATTCCACATTTTCAGAAGGATTTGAATTCGGATCAGTCAATAAATGATCGCCTGATTCAAATTCTGTGTGAAGAATAACTGTTTTATAAAGCGGTGTTCCTCCCATTTTCTGCAGTTTGTATGTATTGCATCTCCTTAGCGTATCCTTTTCACTAGGGTTGTCCCGATACCTTTTTTTTAGGACCGAGTACAAGTACCGATACTTTTTTTCAAGTAGTCGCCGATACCGAATACCGATACTTTTTTTAAATGTGTCCCCAAATGCAGCCATGTCCCCCCACATATTGCAGCCATGTCCCCCACACATGCAGCTATGTCCCCCACAAATGCAGCAATGTCACCCACAAATGCAGCCATGTCACCCACAAATGCAGCCATGTCACCCACAAATGCAGCCATGTCACCCATATATGCAGCCATGTCACCCATATATGTAGCCATGTCACCCACAAATGCAGCCATGTCACCCATATATGCAGCCATGTCACCCATATATGTAGCCATGTCACCCACAAATGCAGCTATGTCACCCACAAATGCAGCCATGTCACCCATATATGCAGCCATGTCACCCACAAATGCGGCCATGTCACCCACAAATGCAGCCATGTCACCCACAAATGCAGCCATGTCACCCATATATGCAGCCATGTCACCCATATATGCAGCCATGTCACCCACAAATGCAGCCATGTCACCCACAAATGCAGCCATGTCACCCACAAATGCAGCCATGTCCCCCACAAATGCAGCCATGTCACCCATATATGCAGCCATGTCACCCACAAATGCAGCCATGTCACCCACAAATGCAGCCATGTCCCCCACAAATGCAGCCATGTCACCCATATATGCAGCCATGTCACCCACAAATGCAGTCATGTCACCCACAAATGCAGCCATGTCACCCATATATGCAGCCATGTCACCCATATATGCAGCCATGTCACCCACAAATGCAGCTATGTCACCCACAAATGCAGCCATGTCACCCACAAATGCAGCTATGTCACCCACAAATGCAGCCATGTCACCCACAAATGCAGCTATGTCACCCACAAATGCAGCCATGTCACCCACAAATGCAGCCATGTCACCCATATATGCAGCCATGTCACCCACAAATGCAGCCATGTCACTCACAAATGCAGCCATGTCACCCACAAATGCAGCCATGTCACCCATATATGCAGCCATGTCACCCACAAATGCAGCCATGTCACCCATATATGCAGCCATGTCACCCATATATACAGCCATGTTCCCCACAAATGCAGCCATGTCACCCACAAATGCAGCCATGTCACCCATATATGCAGCCATGTCACCCATATATGCAGCCATGTCACCCACAAATGCAGCCATGTCACCCATATATGCAGCTATGTCACCCACAAATGCAGCCATGTCACCCACAAATGCAGCCATGTCACCCACAAATGCAGCTATGTCACCCACAAATGCAGCCATGTCACCCACAAATGCAGCCATGTCACCCATATATGCAGCCATGTCACCCACAAATGCAGCCATGTCACTCACAAATGCAGCCATGTCACCCACAAATGCAGCCATGTCACCCATATATGCAGCCATGTCACCCACAAATGCAGCCATGTCACCCATATATGCAGCCATGTCACCCATATATGCAGCCATGTCCCCCACAAATGTAGCCATGTCACCCACAAATGCAGCCATGTCACCCATATATGCAGCCATGTCACCCACAAATGCAGCCATGTCACCCACAAATGCAGCCATGTCACCCATATATGCAGCCATGTCACCCACAAATGCAGCCATGTCACCCATATATACTGCCATGTCACTCATATATGCAGCCATGTCACCCCTACCTAGCCACCGCCGCCTGGGGAACATCACAGCGTTCATTTGAATAGCTGTAGTGTTCCCGCCCGCATAGACACTCCCCCTTGCTTGAGAATGAACCAGATCACGATCACCCATCCAATCCCGAGCAAGGGGGAGTGTCTATGCGGGCGGGAAGACTACAGCTATTCAAATGAATGCTGTGATGTTCCCGCACGATGTTTAACCCGTGCGGCGGCGGGTTTTGATGCGGCGGCAGCGGCGGCAGCGGCGGCAGCGGCGGGGGGGGGGGGGGCGGAAAAAGTATTCTATTCTGGTATTGGGGGTATTTGCTGGAGTACAAGTACTCCCGCAAATACTCGGTATCGGTCCCGATACTGGTATCGGTATCGGGACAACCCTACCATTCATCTCCGCTCGCATGTTCTTCTGCCTTGGCTCAAATCCTTGGCCAGCCACCTGCCTGTTTAAATCCTTTCCTTCCCTGGTAGATTGATCTTCCTCCGCTCCCCACCCTGTAGTAACCAGGGCCCGCAGAGTAACACAGGCTGTGAGGCGGGCAGCGTGGCGATGGGCAGAGAGCCGCTGATTGCTGGCATTACTAGTTAAAAAAAATAAAAGGCCCGGATTTTCATTTGGTCACCTTATCTAGCAATGGGGCGGAACTTACACTGACATTGCCATGGCAATTTGTCAGGAAGAAGGATGGCCTCACATCACGCGAGATTTCAGGAGGTGCATGCTGGGTAGCCAGCTGCACAGAAATCCAGAAAATTTGCCTTGGAAGGATTCAGATGCCCACAGTTAAAATGGCACCTGCCTGCTTCCAAGATCTGTGAGTAATAGTGCTTTTACTTTCTTTAGAAATAATGTAACAATATGACATGTAAATAATGTTCAAGTTCAATATTTGACAATTACAGAGCAATGTTTAAAAAAAAAATGTGGCCCTTCGGGTCTGGTATGGTTTTTAAGGTAAACCCCATGCCAAAATGTAAAAAAAAAAAGGCATGACCCCCACACCCCCCAAAAAAATCCATACCAGACCCTTATCAGAGCATGCAGACTGGCAGGCCAGAAAATTGGGGGACACGTGAGGTTCCGATAAGCCCCCCGCCCTCAGATCCCCATAACCCTGGGCAGGTTTATGAGGAAGAGGCCCTTGTTGTTTTCTATTTCCGACATTATTTTGTTTACATTTCAGCTCTCAGCGGGGACACCCACTGACAGCTGTTAAATTTCATCAGTTGTTAAAAAAATTAATGTTTCTCCTTCGCTGATAAGGCAGCACTGGTGGCCACTGGTAGGCTGCACCAATGGGCACTATTGAGGCGACACTGATGGGCATTGATTGAGGCTGTGCTGAAATTTGGCACTGATGGGCACTGATAGGTGGCACTGATGGGCATTGACAGGCAGCACTGATGGTCACTGACAGGCAGCACTGATGGACACTGATTGGCAGCACTGATGGACACTGATTGGCTGCACTGATAATTAGGAAACTGATTATCAGTGTAGATGTAGATTTGCCAGTTACTGGTAACTGGTCTTCATACAGCGCTGCCAGTACAGGCCAGATGGATTCTGATTGATAAGCACAATCCATGTGGCGGTGCTGACCAATTAGAACCTGTCTGATCTGTACTTTTAGTATTGTATGGAGAGGAGTAGAAGTGGGGATTTTCAAATACCTGGACCTTAAGAGTGGCTTGCAGGAGCCTTGACAGCTCAGGAATGCTGGATTTCTATCCGAACTGAAAAAAAATGTTTGCCTTTAGTTCTACATTAAGGGTTTCTTGTCCACATTTATTCAGCAGGGTTACAGAAAAATGCAATCAAAACAAAAGGTTCCCTTGCAGGGGTAATCATCACAGTCCAAAATCAAACAAAAATTATTTAGCCTCCTGACTAGTAGTGAGACCACCAGTGGAGGCTGGTGCTTAATTTTCTTGGGGCCCTCCCCCCCAGCTAGCCAACTAACTAACCACATAACACCCCCCCCCCAGTCGCTCGCTTGATCGACTGCACTTACCCCATCCAGGTGGTGCCCCCCCCCCCCTGAGTCTCCTCCCGAATCCCGGCGGTCTTTCTCCTCCCTGACAATCAGGAGTTAGGACTTGTGGCCAATCCTGTCCTAGTACTCCCTTCTTGATTGGCCTGGAGGAGAAACAGGAAGATATTAGTGAATATTAATTTGATAACGTCATACAACTGGGTGGGCTCAGTGCTCTGTGCTCCGAGTCCACCCTTTTTGAAGCCAAGTTAAACCTTCCAGCTCCGATCATGTGCTACTGGATGGGCCACCAGTGCCACCACTGGAGACCACACTGGGTCTGCTCAGACATGCAGACATATTCCATCAAATCCTGCATGCATCCTTTCCCAACAACAGTGATGATACCAGGGTAAAACAAATTTTACTCCAGATGGTGTGGCCAGTGCTTAAAGTAGAAGTTCAGCCTAAAACTAAAATCTCTAAGGCCGCGTACACACAATCGAATTTGTCCGCTGAAAACGGTCCGATGGACCGTTTCAGCAGACATCTCCGATCGTGTGTATGGGCTAGCGGACAGGTTTGTCCATCGGACAAATTTCAAAGCATGCTTTGAAATTTGTCCGCTACAAACCTGTCCGTCGGATATGTCCGCTGGTTAGTACGGGAAACCAGAGGACATATCCTCCCGCACATGCGTCGTATCCTGTGAATGGATCCGACGCATGCGCACGGAAGTGTTTACTTCCTGGTGCGTGATGTAGCGGTGACGTGGCGGCGTCAACGTCACCGCCGCGTCACCACGCTGTCTGCCGGTGGGGATTTTGATCCGATGGTGTGTACACGCCATCGGACCGAAATCCGATGAGACATGTCCGCTCTAAACTGTCCGTCGGACAAGTTTGAGCGGACATATCTCATCGTGTGTACGAGGCCTAAGGCCACGTACACACGATCAAATCTATCTGCTGGAAACAGTCTGCCAGACCGTCCCAGCAGACAGATTCGATCGTGTGTACGGGCGAGCTGACGGATTTGGCCAGCCGACAGATTTTAAAGCATGCTTTAAAATCTGTCGGCTGGGAATCCATCCGCCCGACATGTCTGCTGGTTAGTACGCTAACCAGCAGACATATCTTCTCGCACATGCGTCGAATGGATTCGACGCATGCGCGGAAGTAATTTACTTCCTGGTGCGGTGACGTGGTGGCGTCAATGTCACCGCCACGTCACCGCGCTGTCTGCTGGCGGGGATTTTGTTTTGAACGTGTCTACAGCGATCAAACCAAAACGGCATGCAGACAGATCTGTTCAAATCGGTCTGGCCTTAATCTACTTGCATCCACAACCTAAGACTAACCTATCTAGCCCTGTAAAGCAAAAATTCGCTATACATACCTTTTCTGAAGCCGCACCGGTCCCGTCTCCAGCATCAGAAGCTGTGCAGAAGAGACAGCCGACAACGGTTGGCAAGTGTCTGGGAAGTAACGTCATCTATAAACCTACTATGGGGTTTCCGTTGTCAGCTGCCTCTACTGCACACGTCTACACAGAGAAGTTGTCCGCTGACAGCTCAGCAAGCGTCTGGACTGGGGCGGCTTCAGAAAAGGTATGTATAGTGATTTTTCGTTTACAGGACTAGATAGGTTAGTCTTAGATTGTGGATGCAAGTAGATTTAGACCGCTTTCACACTGGAGCTGTTTGCAGGCGACCCTAAACAGCTGCTGCCGTTTCTCCAGTGTGAAAGCCCTCGGAGCGGTGCACTAGCAGGATGTGAAAAAAAAGTCCTGCTAGCCGCATCTTTGAAATGGTGAAAGAGCGGTGTGTATACCGCTCCTTCACCGCTCCGTCCATCGAAATCAATGGGACAGCGCGGCTATACCGCCAGAAATCTGGCTCTGCAGAGGCACATGGCGGGCTGTTTTAACCCTTTCTCGGCTGCTAGCGGGGGTAATAGCGTCCTGCTAGCAGCAGGGTAGCGCTGAAAAATTAGCAGTAAAGCGCCGCTAAAAATAGCGCAGCTTTACCGCCACCGCAAACTCCCGCCCTAGCCAAAACCTATACGGCAGGCACACTCCATCCATACATAACCTTTCCCTGGACGAATGTGTCACATGACATTCTTGACTTTGGGTGAAGTAACATAGTTTGTATTTGGCTGTAGAATGATTATTATGTTGCATATTTTGGATATGTTATATTTTTTTATTTTATGTGATTTTCTTGAAAAAGACTTAGCAGCAAGTTTCATTGTATCAGACTGATTAGCTGGTGTTTGGAATCATTCACACAAATATATGTCATTCAGTTGTAATAAAGATGTCCTGTCCTACAATCCTCACTCTATGACTAAGCTCCTAATTGAATGAACAGCGTAAAGGGCTCATGCACACTGCAGCCCAAAAAAAATCAGCTTTTACAGGCGTTTGAACTTTTATTTGTCTGCCACTAAGAGAACAACTAGATTAGATTACACCAGTACTGGATAATGTTAATAATTCTACATCATACTTTCTGAAGTTGAACAGTTTCACTTTAGTTTTTTTAATGCTATAACTACTAGCGGCCCGGGTCAAAGATTGCCTGGAGACAGCATTCTTCAGAGCCAGTTTACATAACATGCATTGCATCAAAAAGTAATGGAAAGTAGGCTATACGTGTTCCAATGGCATAGTTTACACCAGCGTTGTAGTGCGCTCCTGTGCTTTTCAGTTCCAGAAAAAAAAGTACAACATGCTGCTTTTTTCCTACACAGAACTGTACTGGAATGTAATAAAAAACTTAAAAAATGCATCAAAAAAAGCACTGCAAACGCTGTACAGAAAAATAAATAAAAATAAACTGTCTGGAATTGCACCCGAAAAGGCATCAAAATGCAATAAAAAAAAGCCCATACTGAATATCCCTGTTTGCATTATCCCTACATCACTGTCCCATTTCTGAGCTCAGCTGGCCACTGGGATGCCTTGCCTCCCGATATACCGTAAGAGTCTTATTTGGTTACATAGTTTTACATTTATGAATATATGTTTTGGGTCTCTCATGTAGTTGCATGTATGCCTTCCCGACTCTATGCGCCGACAAATGTTTTCTAAACGTGCTATTTCTTTGCGCCATCCATATAGTGTATTGCCAGGCCAGCTTATATGTGGATCCCATTGTATGACCCATCTGCTACTTGTTTTTTTTTATACATCTCTGTTACTTACTTTGGCTGTAAAATGTGCCTTCTATGAAAAATAAAGAAATTATAAAAAAAAGCCTATGCAGAAAAGCATCTGGAACGGATCTAGAGGACTTTTTTTGTGGTGTGAAGTCAGTCAGGGGAGCAGTGGTGGAAAGCTTTTAGTGCAGTGATTGGGACTGTCTGTAATACAAGGACATCTGCCGTGTCCATGCATAGGGACTGTGTTGGTCAATGCAGTTTAAGGCAAGTGGTATGAACAAGCCCTAAAGTTGTCATTTAAAGTGGAACTAAACTCTCTCAATCAACATTTTTAATTCCCTTTGATTCTAGCCTTAGTAAATAGATAGGGAAGTATATTATATTAACTTTTTTACATTTCTTCAGTTGCTTCCTGGTTTCTGGTCTAGGCCAAAATGATGTCTATCAGCAGTCTCCATGAGCATTTTTTTCCTATATCTGGTGGAGGGACGGAGGAGCATTCTCAGCTAAGCACACCCTGCTGCCTGCATGCCTGAGCTAAGGGCAGATGGATTCCAGGAAGTAAATGCTACATGAATCTGCCCTTACTCAAGATGACTAGAAGCAAATTCTCAACAAAATAAAGCACATAGAGATGGATGGATTTGTGAGTTTGCTTTGAATATTAGACATAAATTATAATTGTATTAGAAATAAATAGGGATGAGCCGAACACTCCCCCATTCGGTTCGCACCAGAACCTTGGAACGGTCCGAACGTTTGCACAAACATTTAGAACCCCACTGACGTCTATGGGACTCGACCGTTCAAATTAAAAAGTGCTCATTTTAAAGCCTAATATGCAAGTTATTGTCGTAAAACATCTTGCCCCAGGGAACATGTATCAATGGAAAAAAGTTTTAAAAACTGTTGTTTTTTTCAGGACTTTTTTCAGGTTTTTAAAACCAGTAGTGCAGACCTCAGATGGTAACCCCCCCAGTAATGCAGACCTCAGACAGTAACCCCCACATAGTGCAGACCTCAGACAGTAACCCCCACCATAGTGCAGACCTCAGACAGTAACCCCCACCATAGTGCAGACCTCAGACAGTAACCCCCACCATAGTGCAGACCTCAGACAGTAACCCCCACCATAGTGCAGACCTCAGACAGTAACCCCCACCATAGTGCAGACCTCAGACAGTAACCCCCACCATAATGCAGACCTCAGACAGTAACCCCCACCATAGTGCAGACCTCAGACAGTAACCCCCACATAGTGCAGACCTCAGACAGTAACCCCCACCATAGTGCAGACCTCAGACAGTAACCCCCACATAGTGCAGACCTCAGACAGTAACCCCCACCATAGTGCAGACCTCAGACAGTAACCCCCACATAGTGCAGACCTCAGACAGTAACCCCCACATAGTGCAGACCTCAGACAGTAACCCCCACATAGTGCAGACCTCAGACAGCGGCGTGTGTTTCCCTCAAGCGTGGGCTCCTACTCCTCTGTGGGTGTGAACAGAGAGGAGGGCCGCCGCCGGTTGTACCAAGATGGCCGTCGCTCCGGAGCTAGGCCGAAGCCAGGGACTTTCCTAGGCTGAGGCTCTGGAGTGCTCCGCGGATCGCGGGGTGTGCCGATCCGAACGGGGTGGCCCGTTCGAATCACGGATCGGTGACGATCCGTTGCACCCCTACCCAGCAGGTACAATATTTACCGATTTATGAATCAGGAGCAGTGATTTTAATGATGCTTAAATAAAAAAAAATAAAAAAAATCCTTTAAATATTGTACCTGCTGGGTGTCTATAGTATGATTGTGAAAACGTCTTTAAATAGCACAATCACCTGCCTGCCAGTAAATTAGGAAGAAGTGATCTAGCTAAACTATACAGTGTATAAATATATGTACAACACCTGGGATGTATATATATTCTCTACACACTGTAACATTAACTGACTAGTCTGCCTGCTCTATCTACCTGCAAAAAATAACACTCTCTCTGTCTCTCTCTGTTCTCTCTAACGACCGCCGCAACACACAACACAAGGCCGACCTGCAGGCGGCCTTTTATAGTGTGGGGCGCAGGGCTTTTTTTCAGGGGGAACTTGGGGGAACTCAGTTCCACCACCTTTGGCTCAGACCCTTGTAAACATAAAAGTCTGGTTTCTGTGTTTACAAGTGACAGCTCTGCACTCTGTGTGTAACCCCCCTGAACTCTGCACTCTGTATGTAATGCAATCCTGGTATTTAATGCCCCTTTAACACCCTCCAACTGTTTGTGAAATCTGAACGGGGTAGTGGTTGAGTTCCTGCACCTATTTTCTGAGAAAAAAAGCTCTGGTGGGGCGTGTACTAAACCCCCTGAGCCATAATTGGCCAAAGCCACCCTGGCTTTGGCCAATTATGGCTCTCCGTTTTTTGCAAGCTGTGATTGGCCAAGCATGCGGGTCATAGTGCATGCTTGGCCAATCATCAGCCAGCGATGCCGCAGTGAATTATGGTCTGTGAAACGTAACTCGAATTTGGCGTGAACGACCCGTTTTGTTCGTATTTCGACGAACGGTCGAACATATGATGTTCGAGACGAACATGAGTTTGACTCGAATACGAAGCTCATCCCTAGAAATAAACTATCATTTTCAGTTTGTGGTGCTTAGATACAGCTTAGTTCTGCTTTAAGTTCATCAGACTTAAATAGGCATTTGTATGCCTATTCCCTGTTATCTGCCACCATTACATGCATCATTTATAAAGAGGATTCCACTGCATACAATTCAATTCAAAATTCAAACACTGCATTTAATAAGGAGCAGAAATGTTTCATAATCCTATGTCAGAAGAAAAACAAAAATGCATATAGTGAGTGCCCCTGAAAGCGAAGTATCATCCCCAAGGGCCATATTAGTTAGCTGGCTTTGCCCACTAGTGCCATTTTTATTTTTTTTTAAATTCAATTTATTGGGTTTCAAGTTTAGATACAAAACAGAGCCTATTGGAAATACCCAGGCTTGGTCCACATACAACACAATAAAAAACAAAAACAAAAATTTATGTAAAAAACTCTTAACAATAGTGCCATTATTGGCACTAGAACAAAACTCCATGCTCCAATGACTACTGTGATTGTCAGAGTACGATAGGCATCAGCTGCTCAGGGGTAGTAGTAAACCACATTTAACAAAAAGGAAGTCACATTCCTTAAATGTGTGGATTGGACGTGGGTTCAATTACATACAGTATACGTGTCCACCTTTTGTACAGTAATGTACTAATCAGGAGATTCAGGGTCATTATTGGTAGATAGATCCTCTACCCAAATGTCCCAGACCTGTGGAACTTTTTGGGGCAACCTCTCGCTAGGTAGGTGGCCTTGTACAGTGGTAAGTTGACATTGATTAATTTTTTCCACAAAATTAGGGTTGGAGCTGATGGGAATTTCCATTGGAGAAGAATAATTTCTTCTAGAGGCCACCAGTGCCATTTTTGACTGGGTGAAAATGATGAGTCCTGTTTCCTTTGCTTCCTGGGATATCCCCATCACATCTTCCAGGAGGCTGCAGGAACATCGGTGCACAGCAACCAGTGAACAGAGCTGGAATATGTCATCAGGAGCTGGCTGCAAGAACACAGAAAAGGCAGCTCACTTCTGATGACTGAGAAGATGGCACAGGAACTGGGCTGTGGCACCAGAGCAGTGGATTGCAGAACAATGTATAGTAGGTGAGTGTCTGAATTGAGGACAGCCCAGCATAACATGGGTGGGGGTGGTAGATAAAAATGTTGACGGGTGAATGAAGTTCCTGTTTGCACACAATCAATGAACTGAAAGGGGCCCCATGAACTGAAAACAGCTTTGGGCCCAAGATATAACATAAGTAATCCATAACTGTTTGGCTTCATTACTTCAGTCAGTGACCTGAAACAAACATAGGGATATAGATTACCGACTGTTAGTGAATTAGACCAGTTGTGGTCAACTCTTGATGTATAGAGGTCTATAAAGAGAATGTAATGTATTAGAAAGCTGTCAGATACTGCAGACAGGCAACAAGAAATGCCCAAAGACTACAGGGATATGACAAGAAATAATCACAGTGTGCTGAGATACTGCAAGAGATGGTCAGAGACCTACAAACACAGTAGGATTGGGGACATGATTCTAGGCATGGACTGAAGAAAAACATTACATGAGACTGTTTGAGATTACCGCTCTGACAGGCCCTTTACATATCATTGCCAGGGCCGCCATCAGGGGGGTACAGGCATTACACCTGTAAGGGGCCCGGGGGTCCCCATGGCCCCAGATGGCAACCCTCTCTTTTTTTATTTATTTTTTATAAAAATATATATTTTTTAATATATTTTTCTTTTCTTTTTTATTAAAGGGCCATTTTTTTTCTTTTATTTTTTTTTAGGGGTCCGGAGGTCCCCAGGGGCACGGAGGCCCCCAGGGCCCCAGATGGCAACCCCCTCTTTTTTTATTTTTTTTTTATAAAAAAATACATTTTTTAATATATTTTTCTTTTATTTTTTATTAAAGGGACAATTTTTTTTCATTTTTTTTTTTGTAGAGGTTCGGAGGTCCACAAGGGCCCGGAGGCCCCCAGGGCCCCAGATTGCTACCCCCTCTTTTTTTATTTTATTTTTTTATAAAAATATATATTTTTTTAATATATTTTTATTTAATTTTTTATTAAAGGGACAATTTTTTTTCTTTTAATATTTTTTAGAGGTCTGGAGGTCCCCAAGGGCCCGGAGGCCCACAGTGCCCCAGGTGGTAACCCCCTCTTTTTTAAATTTATTTTTGATAAAATATATATTTTCTAATATATTTGAATTTTATTTTTTAAAGGGCCAGAGGTCCCAGGGCCCCAGATATTAACCACCCTCTTAAAAAAAATATATACATATATATAAATTTTTTTCTCTCTTTTTTCTTTTTATTAAAGGGCCCAGAGGTCCACAGGGCCGTGGATGGCTACCCCCTTTTTTATACATATTTCCTTTATTTCGTCTTTTTTTGTAAAGGCCCCCCTCTCTTCTCAATTCGCAGCAGCCAACCCCCCCCCCCCCCCGCTTTCAGGCGGCAGCACCCCCCCCCCCCCGGTTCTCCAGGGGGCCCATGCCTGAAGCTGTGTAAGGGGCCCCCCATCATTCCTGATGGCGGCCCTGATCATTGCTTCCACATTTGTGCTTCCTATAGTCCTCTTACAAATGTATTGTGCCAAATTTGATATTTCTCTTAGCAATATCCATTATAAAAGATCAGAGGGTAAAGGTAAATAAACGAGAAAAGAAAACAGCATGGACAGCACAAAATATTATAGTGTTTAAGAAATAAACAATACAATGTAACCAACTAGAAGCCAGTCTAATGCCCTGTACACACGATCGAAAATTCCGACAGCAAAAGTCTCTTTTAAATGGAAATTCCGACCGCATGTATGCTCCATCGGACTTTTGCTGTCGGAATTTCCGCCAACAAAAGATTGAGAGCTGGTTCTTAAATTTTCCGATGGAAAAAATTCCTATTGGAAAATCCGATCGTCTGTAGCAATTCTGACGCATGCTCAGAAGCATTGAACTTAATTTTCTCAGCCCGTCGTAGTGTTGTACGTCATCGCGTTCTTGACGGAGAACTTTTGTGTGACTGTGTTTGCAAGCCAAGCTTGAGTGGAATTTTGTCGATAAAACCATCCACCAGCCCCTTTTACACTAAGGCTCCTCTCATACTTATACGTCTTGTGCCACGATTTTGGACTGCAAAATCCCATGACAAGTCATTCTACATGATTTTAGAAGACTTCCATTCATATTGGCATGACTTTAAATCATGCCGACTTCAAAGTAGTTCCTGCACTACTTTTTTTCTGAAGTCGAATCAAAGTCGGATCCCGTATTAACAGATCAGACTTTGGCATGCGACTTATTCCTTCCCCCGGGCGGTGACATCATAAGGGGACGGGGGCACCTGATGAATCACCCCGGTGACCCTGCCCCATGCCTATATAAGTCGTTGCGCACTGCGCACACGGCATTACAGCAGGAGAGAGCGTCGAGCCAACATCGGAAGAAGAGCAGAAGGGAATAAGACAACAGAGAATACCGGGCAAGAGCTAGCAAAAGAGCGAGCAAAAGAGCAGAAGAACCTGGCAGAAGACACAGGACAGCGGGAGAAGAAGCAGAGAGCGGGGAGAAGAGGCTGGAGAGAGCGGAGAAGTCGGAAGAGACCCCCGGAGCTGCCTAATAAATTACTTTAAAAACCTGTGTAGTGTGTTTCATTGTTGACACTTATTTTCAGGTGAATGGATAGGGGTACAACATACCCCATACTTATTCACATAGGGTGGGGGGCCGGGATCTGGGGGTCCCCTTATAAAAGGGGGCTCCCAGATTCTGATAAGCCCCCCACCCACAGACCCCAAAAACACACAAGAAACACATATAAAACACATGTGAAACACAGTAAACACACCTCCAAGGTGACCACTGCCTTCCTAAAGAAGCTAATGGTTGCTGTGCACCGATGTGCTATGAATAAGCACTGTATTTTGGTGTGAAACACGTCAGCTCTTTTCTGTTTTTTGCTGTGACATGTTGATGTTGTAATATGTTTTATTATAAAGGAACATTTTTTGGAGTGCGGCCGTCCTGGTTTTTCTCCACACAATTTTGCAAGCTGAGGGTAAAGGTGATGGAGTGGCCAAGCATTTCTCCAGACCTAAACCCTATTGAGCATCTGTAAGGCATCCTCAAATGGGAGGTGGAGGAGTGCAAGGTCTCTAACATCCACCAGCTCGGTGATGTCATCATGGAGGAGTGGAAGAGGACTCCAGTGCAACCTGTAAAGCTCTGGTGAACTCCATGCCCAAGAGGGTTAAGGCAGTTCTGGAAAGTAATGGTGGCCACACAATATATTGACACTTTGGGCCCAATTTGGACAATTTCACTTAGGGGTGTACTCATTTTGGTTGCCAGCAGTTTGGACATGGCTGTGTGTTGAGTTTCTTTGAGGGGACAGAACATTTTCACTGTTATGCAAACTGTACACTCATCACTTTATATTGTAGCAACGTGTAATTTCTTCAGTGTTGTCTAAAGATAGAATAAAATATAAAAATGTGAAAGGTGTACTCACTTTTGTGAGATACTGTATGTACGTTGATGCAGTACTATTAACTTGTGAAAAAAATCCAAGTGCACAAGGGTAATGTGATAGAGGAATGTCACCTAGTTAGTAATAAAATCTAATCCTTGAACACCTGCACCATGCAAAAGTCATGCACACACCTGCAAGGAATGTGCTTCATTGCCTTTGTAAGGAAATGTATGCATTAGCAATAAATCCTTACTACAGGTCAGGCTGAGCTAAGCATAGCGCAAGGCATTAAATAGTATGATTATTTTCATTAGTAAAATTAATCATATATAATGTTCTTATACAGTATATGTGTATTTATTGTGTTACATAAACACAGAACAGTAATTACAGGGTAAAATAGCCCACACAGCAACACATTTATCAAAATTTTAATATTTCCATCACCGTTTAAAATTGACTAGATGGAGGCATCTTTTTGAATACAAATCAAAAAGTAAAAATCAATTTTCCAACCTGTAAAGCATTGATTAATATCTTGGTGGCAGAAAGCAAGCAAAAATAAATTAAAGGACCATTGCAAAACAAATATGCAATTTAAAGGGGTAGTAAACTGTGCTTTGTCACTTTTGTCTAAAGGTGAGCTTATAAAAAAGGCTTCTTCAAGGCTTCTTCCCAGTGGTGGATCATACATTAGGGTCGCCCGAGCGCCGCCCACTCTATCCACGGCCGTCTATTTATGCTCTACCCCCTATTAATGCACCCGGCCTCTTGCAGGGCACCGGGCGCATAAATTACTGTGGCGGGGGTGTTTTTTTGAAGCATGTGATTAATAGACTACAATAAAGGGTGAGCTCCTGGCGCAGAGCATTGCACTACGAGCCCACCCAGGTGTTACAACAGCGAATTAATATTTGATATTGTAACACTGATCATCAATCCAGCCAATCAATTAATTGTCCAAAAAAGAGAATTAGCCACTGAGAAGGAGGAAGGAAACGGAAGCCACCACAATGCCTGTGGAGAGCAGGGGAAGCCGTCACCGAGCAGGGGAAGCCACCAGAGAGAAGCGCTGCCCACCATAGCTGGGATGAGTTCTCCAGACCTGACTGACCAACTGGGGTGGGGGTTTTGTGTGCCACCCCCCCCCACAAAAAAAATTACCCACCCCCAAAAAAAAATTACCATCGGCCGCCACTGCTTCTTCCTAATCAAGGCTCCTCAAAGTACATCATTGGTTGCTAGAACGCAGGCAGTCCTAGCAACTAATGACATAAAATAAGATTGAGGGGGGACAGGGAGAGATAGGGAGAGAGTGCAGACATGTAGGATCAGAATAATCTCACTGAGTGGAGTACAATCCATGACTTTGGGAGGTATGCAGGTAATTAAAAAATACAAATTCCCAGCAAGTGACTGAGAATTTTGATTTTACTGCTCCCCCTCAATGTTGGTGTCCTAAAGTGGCTGCCTAAGCCACCTTATGGTTTTGCCGGCCCTGGCCAGAACCCAAAAACCCGGAAGGAATACCAGATGAAGATGGAAGCCCTAGCAACGGTGACAGCGCGCCGCTGGAGGGCTTCGTTTTCAGGTAAGTCTTTCATAATGTGCTACTATGAATGGAGCTCCTAGCTGGAGCCCCATTGTCAATACCTTTATGTCATGCAACCTCTGTTTGATTGACTGGAGCTCTTAGTAGATGCCTTATTGTCAATACACCAGCTATGGCTAGCAAAGTAGTAAGATTTGACACAGAGAACATGACTGAATTAAAGTTGAATTAAAGTTGGCAAAAAAGGTACCAGCTGCTTTTTTTAGAAGAATGCTGCATCATTTCACAATACTAAGAGGTGTTGGAATTTTATATTGTGATTCACATTATACGTGTTCCTACATTATAAGACTGAATAATACCATAATTACAACTATTAACCACATAAGACTACAATATTTTTTATAGCGGTTTTACACAAACAGCCTGGTATCTTATTATTAAGCAATGATTAATCTATTTCATAAACATAGTTTATTAAGCTACAATAATCTGGATGTGTTTTGTTGTAATTTTGTTCCAATGAATCTGGCTGTCAGCCTGATTCATATTGATAAAACTCATTTTGACATGATTCTGTTTATTCACTTTAACCTTGATTGGCTAAATAACAAATGAGACCTTTGTAAGGTCTAGTTTACACTTGCAGTTGGAGAGGTAGTAAAAACAGGTGACTGAGCTGTGTTTTACCACCCTCCAACATCCCCTTCAAGCTGCAAAGAGCGCTAAATAGGGATATACACATGTCAAGGCAAGATTGTTCCTTATTCATTTAGGGCCCATTTACACCATGTGCATTGGGCTAATAGTTAAAATTATTTGTTTCCAATAGACCAAGTCCACACCAATGCAGCACAGCATCCTACAACACAGCACAGTGTGCTGCGATGCACATTAATGTGGTTCTTTAATCTGTTCTGAAAAAAATTAAAAGTTTAATAAAAAGTCACTTACCTGTCCAATTTTTTCAAAGAGGGTTTGATTTGATAAAGTGAACATGCCTGACATTCTGTGAACCATTAAAATTCGGTCTAATGCTGGCCATACACTCCACGAAAAATCGTCCGAACGAACTTTCTAAAAACAAAAGTTCTGTCGTGAGTGCAAACGATAGTGCCATCATTTAATGACCGATAAATCGTTCAGTGGACATAAAAAAAAAGGGTTAGTTTTTTTACATATACCTAGTGCAGAAAGTTCGGACGCGAAACACATTAACCTTCCGATTTATCGTTCGTTCGGCAGAAAATTTCCAAACTTGTCCTTCGTTTTTTCGGCTCAAAAATGTCCAAACGATTTTCGATTTTGTGCCCATTAACTGGCCGAAAAACAAAAGATCTTTCTTAACGACCGTTTTTCGACCAAATTTTCGTATAGTGTATGGCCAGCATAAGTGTGTTCGTTCGAGCACTAATGCACAATGCCCAACAAGAATTCCCATACCTTTGTGGCTGCGTGTGGTGAAGAGATGAGCTCAGGCGTGTTATTTGGATATGCCGTATTTATCGGTGTATAACACGCACTTTCACTTTAAAAAATCTTACATTTTAAATAAAGAACTGTGAATCAAAATAAGGGTCACTGCCCATCAATACAGCCTCACACGTGCCATAAATGCAGCACCCCCATTGCCCTGAATGCAGAGCCCCCGTTGTCATGAATGCAGCAACCCTGTTGTCATGAATGCAGCAACCCTGTTGTCATGAATGCAGCACCCCCATTGTCATGAATGCAGCACCCCCCATTGTCATGAATACAGCACCCCCCATTGTCATGAATGCAGCACCCCTTGCCTTAAATGCATCACCCCCCTTGCCTTGAATGTAGCACCCCGTTTGTCCTGAATGCAGCACCCTCTTTGTCCTGAATGCAGCACCCCCTTGTCCAGAATGAAGCACCCCCTTGCCCTGAATGCAGCACCCCCTTGCCATAAATGCAGCACCCCCTTGCCATGAATGCAGCACCCCCCTTGCCATGAATGCAGACTCACCATTGCAGCCTGATTCATCCATCTGCAGCATTAGAGGGGGCGGGACAAGTGCCGACAGATATTCAGGAGAATTTCCTGTTTTATCGGCTGCCTCTTTAATCGAAAGTCCCACCTCCTGTGATGGACAGAACAGTCATCCAATGGCAGCGCAGGAGACGGGACTTTCTTTTACACAGGTCGTCATGTAAACAGGAAGTACACCTGGATGCACATCGCTCGTCCCGCCTTCTCCAAGGCAGCCAGCATGTATTTCTTTTGTGGCCCCTGGCACTCTGGGATTCGTTGTGGGCCACAAAAGACATACATGTCAAAATGACCAGGCGGGCTGTCCAAAACCGAAAGGCGGGCCGGACTTTGGAATGTCCACTTGGATGGAAAATATAGGAGAGGGATGGGCTCATACTAGTTATAGTTATACTCATGGTGTAATGTATTATGGTGCTACCAATATCAGTATTTTTATCAGTATTTTTTCCTTGAGGTGCATTCTACCTTTCCTTTCCCTTTTGTCTATACACGGTTTTGTATGGCTTAAAATGTAAAATAAAATAAAAATTTAAAGGATAAATTCACCTTTTGACAAAAAATAATAAATGCAAATTTTTTTGCAGGTGAAAAAATGTGCATTTATTATTTTTCGTTTTTGGAGCCTGGAAAGCCTGGAAATCGTTCAGTGGACATAAAAAAAAAAGGGTTAGTTTTTTTACATATACCTAGTGCAGAAAGTTCGGACGGGAAACACATTAACCTTCCGATTTATCGTTCGTTCGGCAGAAAATTTCCAAACTTGTCCTTCGTTTTTTCGGCTCAAAAATGTCCAAACGATTTTCGATTTTGTGCCCATTAACTGGCCGAAAAACAAAAGATCTTTCTTAACCACTTAAGACCCGGACCAATACGCTGGTAAATGACCCAAGGTGTTTTTGCGATTCGGCACTGCGTCGCTTTAACAGACAATTGCGCGGTCGTGCGACGTGGCTCCCAAACAAAATTTGCGTCCTTTTCTTCCCACAAATAGAGCTTTCTTTTGGTGGTATTTGATCACCTCTGCGATTTTTATTTTTTGCGCTATATACAAAAATAGAGCGACATTTTTGAAAAAAAAACACTATTTTTTACTTTTTGTTAAAAAAAAAATCAAATAAACTAAATTTTAGTCAAACATTTAGGCCAAAATTTATTTAGCCACATGTCTTTAGTAAAAAAAAAAATCGCAATAAAAAAAAATAGCTACCTAGCGGGAACAGCGACACTAATACAGCGATCAGAAAAATGATCGCTTAGTGATGCTGGCAATAGGGAGTGAAAGGGTTAACTAGGGCGGTGATCAGGGGGTTAAAACTTTATTAGGGGGGGTGGGGGGGCTATCCTGAACCTAACACTAACTGTTTTTTACACTGCCTGTCACACTGACACTAAATGCAGTGATTAGATCACTGCATTCAGTGACACTGTGACAGGGGGGTGGGGGGGGGGGGGGCGATCACAAGAGGTTAATATGCCTATGTGAGTGTGTGTCAGTGTTGTGTTGGTGCACACTTACTTGTCATGTCTTCTCTCATCAGCAGCGCTGGGAAACAGCGCTGCGATGAGAGAATACATCATTTCCTCCTTCCTGTGTAAACACAGGAGGAGGAAGTGACAGGTTGGGAGCGCGCTCCCATTGGCTGGGAGCGATCGCGGGGGGGCGGGTATTCGCCGACATCCGCCCCCAGATCCCGGATCGCTCCCGGAGCCAGGGGGACCCCCGCACGCCGCGGAGGGGGTCCCGATGGGACCCCCGAACCGCACTTAGGCGGGGACGTAAATTTACGCCCTTGTGCCTGTACGTGCCATTCTGTGGCCGTATATGTGCGTGCGGGGGTCCTTAAGTGGTTAACGACCGTTTTTCGACCGAATTTTCGTATAGTGTATGGCCAGCATAAGTGTGTTTGTTCGAGCACTAATACACAATGCCCAACAAGAATTCCCATGCCTTTGTGGCTGCGTGTGGTGAAGAGATGAGCTCAGGCGTGTTATTTGGATATGCCGTATTTATCGGTGTATAACACGCACTTTCACTTTAAAAAATCTTACATTTTAAATAAAGAACTGTGAATCAAAATAAGGGTCACTGCCCATCAATACAGCCTCACACGTGCCATAAATGCAGCACCCCCATTGCCCTGAATGCAGAGCCCCCGTTGTCATGAATGCAGCAACCCTGTTGTCATGAATGCAGCAACCCTGTTGTCATGAATGCAGCACCCCCATTGTCATGAATGCAGAACCCCCCATTGTCATGAATACAGCACCCCCCCCATTGTCATGAATGCAGCACCCCTTGCCTTAAATGCATCACCCCCCTTGCCTTGAATGTAGCACCCCGTTTGTCCTGAATGCAGCACCCTCTTTGTCCTGAATGCAGCACCCCCTTGCCCTGAATGCAGCAACCCCTTGCCCTGAATGCAGCACCCCCCCTTGCCATGACTGCAGCACCCCACTTGTCATGAATGCAGCACCCCCCTTGCCATGAATGCAGCACCCCCCTTGCCATGAATGCAGCACCCCCTTGCTATGAATGCAGCACCCCCTTGTCCTAAATGCAGCACCCCCTTGTCCTAAATGCAGCACCCCCTTGTCCTAAATGCAGCACCCCTTGCCCAGAATGCAGCACCCCCTTGCCCTGAATGCAGCACCCCCTTGCCATAAATGCAGCACCCCCTTGCCATGAATGCAGCACCCCCCTTGCCATGAATGCAGACTCACCATTGCAGCCTGATTCATCCATCTGCAGCATTAGAGGGGGCGGGACGAGTGCCGACAGATATTCAGGAGAATTTCCTGTTTTATCGGCTGCCTCTTTAATCGAAAGTCCCACCTCCTGTGATGGACAGAACAGTCATCCAATGGCAGCGCAGGAGACGGGACTTTCTTTTACACAGGTCGTCATGTAAACAGGAAGTACACCTGGATGCACATCGCTCGTCCCGCCTTCTCCAAGGCAACCAGCATGTATTTCTTTTGTGGCCCCTGGCACTCTGGGATTCGTTGTGGGCCACAAAAGACATACATGTCAAAATGACCAGGCGGGCTGTCCAAAACCGAAAGGCGGGCCGGACTTTGGACATGCCTGCCCATAAGTATGAGGGGAATGTCCACTTGGATGGAAAATATAGGAGAGGGATGGGCTCATACTAGTTATAGTTATACTCATGGTGTAATGTATTATGGTGCTACCAATATCAGTATTTGTCCTTGAGGTGCATTCTACCTTCCCTTTCCCTTTTGTCTATACACGGTTTTGTATGGCTTAAAATGTAAAATAAAATAAAAATTTAAAGGATAAATTCACCTTTTGACAAAAAATAATAAATGCAAATTTTTTTGCAGGTGAAAAAATGTGCATTTATTATTTTACGTTTTTGGAGCCTGGAAAGCCTTGCATCCGTGATCAGCAGATCACTGATGCCATGCAGGTCTCTTGCAGACCTGTCAGTGTATTGATACATTTTGACAGGAAGAATGCATGAATGTAGTTCACTGAGAACTACAATCCAACAGGCGCAAAGGCTGCCGGACCTTGTAGCTTTCCACTCACAGAGCGCTGTAGATCACCCGCTAGCTGTCACAGCGGGGGAGTGGGTGGTGCGGGGCCTGGGGCATTCATAACATGTTACACCCCAAATATGGGTGTAAGATGTTATGAAAGGTGAACTTTTCCTTTAAGGAAAGAAACCTGCACATCAATGTGTAGCCAGGGTCGGCCATTATGCTTATAATTTAGAGACATTTTCTGTGATGTTAATGTGGGGATGGCTCCCTCTAGTGTTTGCTGGACTATATGTGTTAAATTCCCTTTTCCTGTGTGAGGATGTAGAGAAAAGCATCATGGGACGTGTAGTTCAGAATGCTGAAGTGACTGTGCCAGCAGGACTGATCTGAACTACAAGGAACAGACTGCTGGGAGAGGATATAAAAGGGGCTGGCGCGGCCTAAATCAGAATTTCTGGATGTCGTTTTGACTCTGCCAGCAGGAGGTCTGTGTGACAGGGAGTTTGCTGATGATTCGTGGCCTACACAGAGGGGAATGTGAAAACGAGAATGGTAAGGGAAAGGGAGGGATGGACTGGGGGAGTAGAAGGGATAAGAAAAAACAAAGGGATTGCACTCACATGGGCCACATCTGTATATGGAATCAAAAATGGAAAACAATAACTGTGGAGAGGTATTGAAGGTCGGACTATCGAGGCCAAGGAAGTAGTTTAAAAATATAGTTTTAATATAATCATTAAATAAAACAAATTAAGCATATACATAAAAATAACAATGGTACATATATACAGGTAAACCACTCTATACACAAAATCCCTAAAGTCGCCGACGCACGTTTTGCCGTGGGGCTTCTTCAGGACGGATGTTAAGGATTTTGTAAGGAGATGTATATAAATAGTTGTCTGTAATGATACAGGGTTACATGTTATTCATATTACCACCATAATAAAAAAAGAAAGACATTTTTTGAAATATAAAACAAACAACAATGAAAGAGAAAGAAATTGCAACATATAATTACATGGCCGATGACTCTGCAACCAATGCAAGACAGGGCACACACCACGATCGGATATTCGATAGTATATAAAATACTGGATTCAGAAAATTCTTCAGAGCTTGTTATAGATCTGTTTAATGGAAGAATATATATGTATATATATTTATATATTTTTTTATATTTTTTTGTATTTTATATCGCTTGATGTTCTGACAAGAAAGAGTAGAGAGCGAGAAGGAGGGGGGAGGGGAAAAGATAGGGATAATCAGTGTGTAATAGAGAAAAGTGTAGATGGTATTAAGGAAGTTACCTGTTAATTGACAGTAGAGTCAAAGTAAGGGTATTTCCAACATTCATAAAAAAAATTGTATAGTGCTATTAGCAGCCTCCATTCTATGTGAAAAATAAAATAAATAATTTTTTTAATAAATGGAGAAAATTATTGACAAGTATAACAGGTGCCTACATATATCCGAGATATAAAAAGGGCACAGATGAGAAAGATTTACCCGTGATAGAAGACCATGGGGCCAACTGGGACACATAGCCAAAAAAATGTATTGAGCTTCAAGTTCTCGAGGGGTACCAAGCAGCCAATCAGCGCATAGACTTTTAGACTTCTAAGTGTGAGCCAGCCGATCTACATAGTGACAATAGAGAAGTACCATGAGCAAGAGTTAGCTCTAACAGCATGAATGTCTCAAATAAAGAAAGAAGGCAGTGGTGAATACTGCATAAAGTGTCTTACCAGGGGGTTGATTCGTACGGGCGTCCGTGTCCCAGGGTGTACATCTGCATGACACACAGCGTATAGTGTGGGTAAGGGCTTTAAATACCCTGTAGACGCTCTAATCGCGTATAGCGTGATTGCGTCATCATTGTGCGCCATTCGCAAATAGAGGCGCATAAACAAGGGGGAAGATAGCAGGGCGGAAGTGAGCAGAGACGCCCATACACCACCTCATACCTCAGTGTCAGACGCGCATCGCGTCACCGCGTCGCGACGCCCATCTAGGCAGTCGCCATACGCTTCGAACGAATGGGAGGGGCGGGAGGGGGAAGCGTAGCCCTACCCACCCATCACGCACCCACCTCACCAGTGGATAGATGAAAATTAGCGTGATTACGTCATCGTTGTACGCCATTCGCAAGTAGAGGCGCATAAACACGGGGGAAGATGTCAGGGCGGAAGTAAACAGAGATGTCCATACATCGCCCCACACCTCAGCATCAGACGCGCACCGTGTCATCGCGCCAAGATGTCCATCCAGGCGATCGCCACACGCCTCCAACGAATGGGAGGGGCGGGAGGAGGAGGCACAACTCTACCCACCCATCACGTACATATCTCATCAAAAGATGGATAAATGAGGCAAGAGCGTCACTCATCCTAACATCCCATGTGGAAGAAAAATATATTTTAAATATATTTTAAAAAAACATTCTTAATATATTTTTCCCAAATATATTGCAATATATTTGAAATGCTACAATTTTGGCCAGATTCAATATATTTCAAAAATATATTTCAATATATTTGTGAATATATTATTGAATATATTGGGAAATGCATTGTGAAATATGTTGCAAATATACTCATAAATATATGTTAAATGTACTTCTGAATGCATTTAGCAATATATTTATGCAGCCATAAATATATTGCAACATGCATTTTGAAAAGCATTGTGAATATATTCAGACATATATTGCTAAATGCATTCAGAAGTACATTTAACATATATTTCTGAATACATTCACAATGCATTCCAAAATGCACTTTGCAATATATTTATGGCTGCATAAATATATTGCTAAATGCATTTTGAAGTGCATTTAACATATATTTATGAATATATTTGCAACATATCTCACAATGCATTACCCAATATATTTAATAATATATTCACAAATATATTGAAATATATTTTTGAAATATATTGAATCTGGCCAAAATTGTAGCATTTCAAATATATGTCAATATATTTGGGAAAAATATATTAAGAATGTTTTTTAAAATATATTTTAAATGTAAATGTACTGAATGTAAAATAAAACAAAATACATTCCTATTACATTTTGAAATGCTGTGCATTTATATATTGTATTTTATATATTGTAGGCCTATAAAACCAGCAAATATTTGGAAATAAAAATAACAACACAGTACAATACACACAACTTTATTATCATGTAAATATACAAAAACTACAACACAGAGAATAGAAAGTGGTGTTAACTGTGGTAAATGACAATTAATGACATAAAAGTTTATTTGTGGTATTCTGATGAGGTTCCTGATGTTTCCCTTCAGGTGATATTTCAACGCCGGAATTTTTCTTGTAACAGCGTCACTGATCACACCTTTTGAAGTCCCAGGAAACTTTGCCAAAGTGGCAGCTTTAAAAAGTAAATGGAAAATATTAGACTTATTCGATTTTCCCTGTGAATCAAAAGCCATATAAGACCCTTTTCACACTGTAGCGCTGCTAAAGCGTTTTTTTTAAAGGGAAAAAGTACAGTTTTTAATGCGCTTTTAAAGTGCTTTGGAAGTGCTGCCCATTCATTTCAATAGGCAGGTGTGTTTTAGGAGCGCTATTTATAGCGCTCCCAACCCGCCCCAGATGCTGCTTGCAGGACTCTTTCTAATGTTCTGCAAGCGCATCGCCCCAGTGTGAAAGTACTCATTGCACTGAAAGGGATGCAGTTTCATGAGCTTTTTAGAGGCTATTTATAGCGCTAAAACGCCTGAATACTGGCTCAGTGTGAAAGGGGTCTAATAGATGCAGCTGAGTAAATAAAACTAACAAAATTAAGCATGTAAAAAAAAAACATCAAAATATTGTAGACTTTTAAAAAATCAGTATAAAAATCAACATCTTGCCTACAACTTGTCTTATTAGTTCACACTACTACCAGACTGAGAAAGATATCTTATTTTGACACAACAGTCAAATTGGCTTACAGTCTACATATGAATAGAGGTTTTCATAGGGTCTAACTGTACCCGCCTTCTCTCCATCTGTCAGCCGCTTGGAGGCACCGCCTTAAAGGTTACTTTTTATTCAAGTGGTTGTAAAGGTACAAGGGTTTTTACCTTCATGTATTCTATGCATGAAGGTAAAAAAAAAACTTCTGTGTGCAGCAGCCCCCCTATACTTACATAAGCCCTCTCTTAATCCAGCGATGTCCACGAGACTCTGGTCTCTCCAGGGACTTGCACTGCTGATTGGCTTTAAGTAGTGGTGGGAGCTATTGGCTCACGGTGCTGTCAATCACAGCCAGTGAGCTAATTAGGAGATGGGGTCAAGGCAAGGCTCAGTGTGTGATTGGACACACAGAGCTCTGGTTCAGGAGCACCGGCATGGGACCTGAGAAGAGAAGGATCTGAGCTGCTCTGTACAAATACCCTTACACAAAGCAGGTAAATAGGAGTAGGATATGTTTGATATTTTTAAAAAAAGACAACGTTTTAATGTTTCGATACCAAAAGAAAACCTACCTGATTAGGCTTTGAGTGCGACACTTGACAAGGAGATGAGCTCAAGTCTTCAGATGGGACAGAAGGTGATGCACACGATACACCCACACAGGATGAACTTCCACAATCATTCTTCAGTGCTTATTGTTTTCAAAATATCCATTACACCAGGCAACTCTATGGAAATGCATAAAAACTTTTTATGTAACATAATGGCGTATTTTCTCCCTATATCCATTAATTTCATTTGTTAGAAATTGATGACTTGTGGAACAATGTACTTAAATGATTAGAGGGTTTCCTCCAGTCTGCTGCTGACCCCCCCAGGAGGGTTTCTCCCAAGGTAAAAGTAAGGATGTTCCACAAAACAAAAATCCTACTTGTGCATATAGTATGTAGTTACCTCAGTGCACTCACTGATACTATAATGAATACTATAATGAATGTAGTACAGTAAACTCCCAGTTACCCAACGATCCCCATTGGTACTGTTATTTCTGGTTGCTTGAGATCTAATAGTAACTCTCAAGCATCCACCTCCCATGGCACCCTGACCCCCTCCCACTTAGCAGCTAAAGGGGGTAGGGATTGGGGGCAGGGTTTTACAACCCCCAAATTCACATGTGAATGAGCCTTAAAAGTGCTATTGCCAAATGCAACTAAGGTTTCATTCACAAGTGCGGTATGCAATGCTCCAATGCGCCTCTGAGAAATTCTGCAAGGTGGTGAGGAGGCAAAATGTTTACACCAATAATTGCAGTGAAAGGCACACGATTGCAGCGCGGTAGTACGCCAATTATAGGTTTTAGTCAGGTGTGGGGAGGCAAAATTGGAGGAGACTGTGCCCTGTGATCTTTGACTTCTCCCATGTTGTTCAGGTAGGTCTCCACCTCTCTAAGGTTGCCTACCTCTGGCTTAAAACACTGTAGAATGAAAGGGCAAACGATTGTTCAAACAGAAAATAAAGATAAAAAAAATAAATAACAAAGGCAGCAGTACTGGTGGAATAACACACAATAAATAGATAAAAAATGAAAAGACTGCGCCAATATAAAAAAGTCAATGACAATTAAAATTGAAAAATGTCACCAATACCAATTCACATCCAGGGGCTGATATGCCAAAAACGGTGCACAATAATTAACCAAAACAAAAAATCAGAGTGCACGCAAAAATTTGTATATATATTCACAAAATGAATGTCCAATTATATGTATAAACAATGAGAGGTTAATACGCCAAATCGGTGATCTCAAATTGTATGCCAACAGCACACAATTGGCAAACCAAACCTCAAAAGTTCTTAATGATATCACCACAAAACGCAAACACTGATGACCAAATGAATAATGAAGGATGATGCAGATATTAGGGTTGTCCCGATACCGATACCAGTATCGGGACCGATACCGAGTATTTGCGGGAGTACTTGTACTCCCGCAAATACCCCCGATGCCTAAATAGAATACTCGCGCCGCCTCCGTCGCCACCGCATCCCCGCCGCTTAGTTAATACAGACGGGGAAGATAACAGCTTTCATTTGAATAGCTGTATCTTTTTCCGCCGCGCCGCACATAGACACTCCACCTTGCTCGTGATTGGACAGATCCCGAGCAAGGGGGAGTGTCTATACACGGTGCGGCAGGAAACAATACAGCTATTCAAATGAAAGCTGTTATCTTCCCCGCCCATATTAACTTAGCGGCGGCAGCGGCGATGCAGGATCTAGGTATGTGGGAACTGGCTGCATATATGGGGGATATGTAGGTGACATAGCTGCATATATGGGGGTGACATGGCTGCATATATGGGGGTGACATGGCTGCATATATGGGGGTGACATGGCTGCATATATGGGGGATATGGAGGTGACATATTTGCATATATGGGGGGGACATGGCAGCATATATGGGGGTGACATGGCTGCATATATGGGGGATATGGAGGTGACATAGCTGCATATATGGGGGTGATGGAGGTGACATAGCTGCATATATGGGGGTGACATGGCTGCATATATGGGGGATATGGAGGTGACATAGCTGCATATATGGGGGGGACATGGCTGCATATGTGTGGGGACATGGCTGCATTTGTGGGGGGACATGGCTGCATTTGTGGGGGGACATGGCTGCATTTGTGGACACATTTAAAAAAAAAAAAAGTATCGGTATCGGCGACTACTTGAAAAAAAGTATCGGTACTTGTACTCGGTCCTAAAAAAGTGGTATCGGGACAACCCTAGCAGATATGATGATCAGATACAGTGCCAGTTGAATGCGGTATTATAAAAAAAGGAAAGGTGCCCACCACCGTAATTAAGTTGTCTGCTTACCAAAGGCAAGTTGTCTCAGTTGTTGGTTTTCTTATTCCAAGTGCTTATTCCGGTTTTCCATTCACCAGTTGTCAGTCAGTCTTGGTCAGGTGCTTTGACAGCGGCTGGCGACCCATCTGTCAGAATCCCCCCAAAAAAATTAAAAATGTAGCTTTCCACCTCCACACACCCCCAGCAACCCAGACACACACACACACACACACACACCGCTAACCTCGTTCTGCACAAGTTATTTGATGTCAGCTGAATGTAAACAGCAGGTAGTGGGGGAACCATAGCCAGACTGCCATTGGCTGTTTCAATTTTAAAATTAGGCTGACTATTGCGCCCCCTTCCCACTGCCTGTTGTCAATCAGCAGAGGAAGATCTAAAGAAGAATGTTCTCCTTCAAATCCTATCCTTTGCTGATTGACAACAGGCAGTGGGCGGGTGCAATAGCCCACTAGCTATTGGCTACTGCAATTTAAAATAGTCAATAGCAACCTGGCTATTGATTCCCCTGCTATCTGTTCTTTTTTCCTGTATTCTGACAGTGGCCAGTGGCTGTTAGAATACAAAAAAAGGCCTGGGTGTCAACTGACATCAGGCTACTTCTGGGGCAGCTGGATGTAAACAGAATATCATTACCTCATATGCAGCATCAGGGGCGGGCTGCTTTCTGCTCATTGGTCGCTGCCAGAGCCAATGCGAGGGAGGAGTCAGCAGGAGAGGATCATGGGACATGTAGTCTCGAGTACCAGTGGCCAAATGGTGATTGCTTGAGAGTGGACTGTAGTCCGCAGCATGCCCGGGGGAAGGTAGAGAACACCAGGAGGCTGCAAAGGAGATCGAGGGAAATAAGAGGGGATCATGAGGTGGTAAGGACAAGTTGGAGGGAGTCTGAGAGGGAAGAATTATTTCCCTTTTCGATGCTGGGAAGACATTGCAGCTGGGGACCCTTTCATGGAAGCAGCAACACGGTCGGCCACAGGTTACTTGTCGCAGACCCCCTGATCTCCTGTGCGGGGCAACAATACAAATGTGGCATTGTGGGCGAGTGGGCATGGGTCCCCAAATCCCTGCCGCCAGCACCCATCCATGCGCCTGACCCCTTTCAGGATGCCGGGTGCATGGATTTCAATGGGGGGGGGTTATTTTTTTTAGCTCTATTAGGCTTTAAAATAGGGTAGACTCGGGGTGCAGAGAGTGCAACCTGATCCCACCCAATTGTGTGACCATAGTGAGTGAATTTTATCTATTTTAACACTAACGTTCTTCCTCGCCAATCAGGAGGCAGGTGGTGAGACCAGTTACCCGATTGGCCAAAGCATATGGCGATCCTATTGATGCCTAGTGCTTTGGAGCAACATAGAGGAGGTGGACACCAGAGCCACTGCCTGCACAAACGGAGGAGAGGACACCACAGCCCCAGACCTGGATCGGGTAGGTTCCAACATGCTGGAAGCACGAGGGGGTGGGAGTTGTTAGGGCTGGCTGGGGGGGTTGTAAATCTGGTGTTTGCATGCGGGGGGAGGTGTGAGCTGTATACCCTGAGGCTATGGAAATAGGGTGGAGTTCAGAGTGAATTTCTACACCCAAGTAGAGCACTTTACAGACGATTTGAGGATTTGGTTAAACAGAGACATACGGACGTAAGCCACCATAGACAGATCAACATTTCTGCTAAACCAATTGAATTTCTATCCATGTATGGACAAGCTGGCTGTACTAAAGTGAATCTATGAATTGACTTAAATACAGCCAGCCTGTCTTTTTTTTCCCAATCATTGCTGGCTGTGAGCACTGACCTGAGTGAACTGGCAAGGGGCAGTCCTCATCAGAACACAAAAGAGCAGCAGGGGAGATTGCTGTACTAACACCAGATCCTTAGTACAGCAGCTCCAACTGGAGCTGTCTGTTTTTTTTCCCATTTAACTCACTGGGTTGAGCAGAAAAAAACAATAGTGGTGTGTACGAGGCAAGCAATTTTCTTAAAGAGTGGTCTCCCTGTGAGGACAATTTCAGGGAAATGTGAAGCAGGGTCTCTTTCTGTGCAGGCAATGTGGAGCGGGGTCTCGCTCTGTGTAGGGAAATGTGGAGCGTTGTCTCTCTCTGTGTGCCACAGAGGGTGACCCAGCCGGCCGAGACCCATCTGTTCCACTGCTGGCCTCTATTGTCTGCACTAGTTGCTAGGATCACCTGCTGTCTGGTGTCTAGCAACCAATGACGTTGCGATCCCGAGGAGAAAAAGAGAGGCTGAGACCGCAGCATTCAGAGCGGAGGAGGATTTTCTGCCTCCTCCATGTGGCGTCTACTAATGTTTGACTCCACCCATCTTCTCCTGCACAACGGCATGCACCTCGGAGCCTGCCCGATGGAAGGGAACTGCCACTGACTGTGCCAGGAGCACCTCTTTAGAGTCAACCTGCCTGAGGTGAGGTCGGGAGCAGTGGACCATGTATGTCATGGGAGCATGAGCTGGAAGCAGAGGTAGTCATATCCTTAGATGCCAGCCAGGGGTCATGCTGGGAATTGCAGTCACTTACTTTTGGGGATGTGATACCCCAAAAGTGAAGGACTACAGGTCCCAGCATGAACCCCTCAAATCTCAGAATGTGTCTCATACCCCTGCACCCTCCCCCTAGTGAGGGACTACAGGTTCCACTGTCCCAGCTTAAACCCCTCAGAGCTGAGGACGTGTCCCCGTCCCTTCAACTAGTGAAGGACTACAGGTCACAGCATGAACCCCTCAGCTGAGGATGTATCGCACCCCAACTAGTGAAGGACTACAGGTCACAGCATGAACCCCTCAGCTGAGGATGTATCGCACCCCCAACTAGTGAAGGACTATAGGTCACAGCATGACCCCCTCAGCTGAGGATGTATCGCACCCCAACTAGTGAAGGACTACAGGTCACAGCATGACCCCCTCAGCTGAGGATGTATCGCACCCCAAACTAGTGAAGGACTACAGGTCACAGCATGAACCCCTCAGCTGAGCATGTATCGCACCCCCAACTAGTGAAGGACTACAGGTCACAGCATGAACCCCTCAGCTGAGCATGTATTGCACCCCCAACTAATGAAGGACTATAGGTCACAGCATGAACCCCTCAGCTGAGCATGTATCGCACCCCCAACTAATGAAGGACTATAGGTCACAGCATGAACCCCTCAGCTGAGGATGTATCGCACCCCAAACTAGTGAAGGACTATAGGTCACAGCATGAACCCCTCAGCTGAGCATGTATCGCACCCCCAACTAATAAAGGACTATAGGTCACAGCATGAACCCCTCAGCTGAGCATGTATCGCACCCCCAACTAATAAAGGACTATAGGTAACAGCATGAACCCCTCAGCTGAGCATGTATCGCACCCCCAACTAATGAAGGACTATAGGTCACATCATGAACCCCTCAGCTGAGGATGTATCGCACCCCCAACTAGTGAAGGACTATAGGTCACAGCATGAACCTGTGGGATATAAGAGACCACACCCTTAGATCTCAGTGGTTCATGCTGGGACTTGAGGATGTAACACCCAAAGCGAAGAACAACAGGTCCCAGCATGAACCCCTCAGTGTTCAGGATGTGTCACAAACCCCCTCCTCACTAGTGAAGAACTACGGGTCACAGCATTAATCCGTGAGAACTAAAGGGGTCACATCCTTAGATCTCAGGGGTTCATGCTGGGACTTGTACTCCATCATTAATTGGGGGTCACATCCTTAGATCTCAGGCGTTAATGCTTGGACTTGTAGTCCTTCACTAGTTGTGAGGGGGGGGGTGTCAGGTCCTCAGCTCTGAGGGATTCATACAGGGACTTGTTTGCACTTTAGTTACTGGAGGCCATGATGGTACAATCCCCCAGGGGCCATGGAGGGCCACATTGTCCTCCCTGCCCCTCCCCCACCTGTGTGATAATGTAAAACTTTAGACTGTTTTACCTGATCCATGGGCACCTTGACTGGACTTGCTCACCAGGCCTAAGGCTGCAGATCTCCACTGTACAGCATGGTGACATGTTGTGGAAGAGGAGCTATATATAACTTCCTTTTAGCACTGTGCACATGCTGTATGGTAACTGGGAAGATACAGAATGAGAACTATTTAGCAGGGAATAGACAAATAAAACTTAACTCATGCACCAACCTTTCACAATTCTAATGTTATTTGATAAAAGACACTTACCTGATACAGAGAGTTCTATCCAGCATGCTTCCAGCCTTCCACACTCCACAGACTAGGCCTTACCAGGAACAGGAAGTGAGAGGTGAAAGTTCACCCCTCTGGTTCCCACAGGTCACTTCCTGTCACAAACCTCCTGTATTGATTCTGATTGCAGTCTCTGCTATAATCCTGTTTAATGAATTTTCCCCCAGAGCTGGATTTACATATTAGGAGATTGTAGGCACAGAAATCATCCCCATCCCAATAAAAGGAACAAGAAATGGGGACAATATTTATACATTTTTGTAAGTAAGTGATGGGAGATGCATACATAGGGCCAGATTCAGGTAGAGTTAGGCTGGAGTATCTGTGATACTCCAGCCTAACTGTCACTTTAAACCGGCGTTTCTGTTTTCTGTAACCAGAAAACAAGAAACGCCGGGTTGGAGTTCCGATGCGATCGGCGCAATTGAATTTCGCCATCGCATCGCAACTTTAATTTAAAAATGGCGCCGTATTGACACTCGACGCATGCGCAGTACGTTCGCCGTGGGATCGCGCTTAGTTTAAATAATACACGCCCCGTACCCGCCCAATTTGAATTCCGCCGGCTCATTTGCGATGCGCTGCCGCAACTTTAGGAGCAAGTGCTTCATGAATAACAGCACTTGCTCCTAAAATTTCGGCAGAGTAACGTAAATGAGAAGCGTTACTCCAGAGCAAAGATGCTCCCATCTACCTGAATCTGGCCCTAGATATATATATATACTGTACCTTCATTCTGCTATATATACTATGTGTGTGTATACACTGTGTATATATATATATATATATATCACACACACACGAATGCAGCTCTCATCACTTACATATTTATCTTCCAGCCCAGCCTAGTATTGACACACGGCAGCAGTGCAGCTTGAGCAGGGATATGACACTTAAAGCGGAGTTCCACCCAAAAGTGGAAGCTCCACTTATCTGCCTCTTCCCCCCTCCATTGTCAGATTTGGCACCTTTCGGGGGAGGGGAGCAGGTTCCTATTATTCGCAGCGGGGAGATCAGTCAGAAGTTCGTCCCCCTCCTCCCCCCGCTGCTGGGCCAGTAGGGAACTGGCTGTGAAGCTGCAAGGCCAGTTTCCCCTAGGGCCAGTTCACACCATAGAACCGCAGTCCGCATGCATTCCAGATGCTTTTCTGCATGTGTGTTTTTGATTAATTCCAGTGCATTTTCCCCCCTCTTTTTTCTTAACCTAAGGAATAAGGACATGTGTGTTCCAGTGTGTTCAGGTGTGTTTCAGTGCGTTTTTTTATGTGCTTTACAGTGTTACAGTACAGTCCAGTTCAGGAAAAATGAGCATATTCTACTTTTTTTTCTGGAACTGGAACTTCAAGCACTGGTGTGAACTATGCCATTAAAAACCATATAACCTCCATGCAGAAAAAAATGCACTGGACTGCATGTGGTGTGAATTGGCCCTTCTAGGCAATGGCGGTGGCAGCACCCGAGAGCCGATGGAAACATTGGCTGGGGTGCCAACATCGCCGGATTCCAGGACAGGTAAGTGTCCTAAGATTAAAAGTCAGCAGCTGCAGTATGTGTACAGTATGTGTGTGTACAGTGTGTGTGTACAGTGTGTGTGTACAGTGTGTGTTTTTGTGCTGGGGGGAACTTTAATATCCCAATTTCTTTTAATTGGCTGCTGGAATTACCCTTCGGCAGGTACCAAGTCCAAACAATGGACTAACTTAGTAAAAAATAATATACGGTATATATACTATATTGGCAAAAGTATTGGGATGCCTGCCTTTACACACACAGGAACTTTAATGGCATCCAAGTACAGTGCCTGCCGCCGAGAATGTGTTTTTAGCACGACAGCATCGCGCTGATTCTCGGCGACAGGCTGCCGACATCTCGCACTCGCTGGAATAGTAAAAGCACATTCCAGTGCGTCATAGAAGCGACGGGTATCCGACGCGGATTCCCACCAATTCTACACGTGGGCGGAGTTTGTTATGAATCCTGAGAAGGAAGTCCCCGCCGGATTTTAAATAAAAATCCGGCATGGGTTCCCCCCTCAGGAGCATAACGGGCCCTTAGGTCTGGTATGGGTTGTAAGGAGACCCCCCCACACCGAAAAAATCGGTGTGGGGGTCCCCCCACATTCCATACCAGACCCGTATCCAAAGCACGCCGGCCGGCCGGTCAGGTAGGGAGTGGGGGCGAGCGAGCACCCCCCCTCCTGAGCCGTACCGGGCAGCATGCCCTCAACATGGGGGGGTCAGGTGCTCTGGGGCAGGGGGGTGCACTGCGGCCCCCCCACCCCAGAGCACCCTGTACCCATGTTGATGAGGACAGGGCCCCTTCCCGACAACCCTGGCCGTTGGTTGTCGGGGTATGCGGGCAGGAGGCTTATGGGAATCTGGAAGCCCCCTTTAATAAGGGGGCCCCCAGATACCGGCCCCCCACCCTAAGTGAATGAGTATGGGGTACCCATTCACCTGCAATAAAAAAGTGCAAACACAAATAAACCACACAGGGTATTAACATATTTTATTAGTTGGCCGCCGGGGGGGGGGTGTGTATGATCGCTTTTATAAAAGTGCCCCCCTCCGGCGGGCTTCTGCGGGGGGGTGGGTGCCGCTGTTCTTCGCCGCCGTCTGGTTCTCTTCCGCCGCCTTGGGGGGGTCGCTTTGATAAAAGCGCCCACCACCCGGCGGGCTTCCTTTGACATCTTCGGCGGGGGGGTCTTCTCCCACTCTCCGGGGTCTTCTCCCACTCTCCGGGGGTCTTCTCCGCTCTCCGGGGGGTCTTCTCCCATTCTCCGGTGTCTTCTTCTTCAGGACTCGCCGCCGCTATCTTCGTGTGTTAGCTCAATTACTAGCGGCGGCGAGTCCCCTCTTCTGTGAAGTCGTCTTCTTCTTCTCTTCTCCAGATGTTGACGCGACGCTTCCTTCCGCTGTTATGGCGGGCGCACGGCTCGCAGCGGGTTATATATGCCTATCTTGTGACGTCGCAGTCCCATCATGCTCCGGTAGGTACCACGTGGGTAGGTACCACGTGGTACCTACCGGAGCATGATGGGACTGCGACGTCACAAGATAGGCCTATATAACTTGCTGCGAGCCGCGCGCCCGCCATAACAGTGGAAGGAAGCGTTGCGTCAACATCTGGAGAAGAGAAGAAGAAGACGACGTCACAGAAGAGGGGACTCGCCGCCGCTAGTAATTGAGCTAACACACGAAGATAGCGGCGGCGAGTCCTGAAGAAGAAGACACCGGAGAATGGGAGAAGACCCCTCGGAGAGCGGAGAAGACCCCCGGAGAGTGGGAGAAGAACCCGGAGAATGGGAGAAGACCCCCCCGCCGAAGATGTCGAAGGAAGCCCGCCGGGTGGTGGGCGCTTTTATCAAAGCGACCCCCCCGGCGGCGGAAGAGGACCAGACGGCGGTGAAGAACAGCGGCACCCCCCCCCGCAGAAGCCCGCCGGAGGGGGGGGCGCTTTTATAAAAGCGATCATACACACCCCCCCCGGCGGCCAACTAATAAAATATTTTAATACCCTGTGTGGTTTATTTGTGTTTGCACTTTTTTTTTGCAGGTGAATGGGTAGGGGTACGATGTACCCCATACTCATTCTCTTAGGGTGGGGGGCCCCCTTATTAAAGGGGGCTTCCAGATTGCGATAAGCCTCCCGCTCGCATACCCCGACAACCAACGGCCAGGGTTGTCGGGAAGGGGCCCTGTCATCAACATGGGGACAGGGTGCTCTGGGGTTGGGGGGCCGCAGTGCGCCCCCCTGCCCCAGAGCACCTGACCCCCCCATGTTGAGGGCATGCTGCCCGGTACGGCTCAGGAAGGGGGGGCGCTCGCTCGCCCCCACTCCCTTCCTGACCGGCCGGCCGCCGGCATGCTTTGGATACGGGTCTGGTATAGGCTGTGGGGGGACCCCCACGCCGTTTTTTTCGGCGTAGGTAGGGGGTCTCCTTATAACCCATACCAGACCTAAGGGCCCGTTATGCTCCTGAGGAGGGAACCCATGCCGGATTTTTATTTAAAATCTGGCGGGGACTTCCTTCTCAGGATTCATAACAAACTCCGCCCACGTGTAGAATTGGCGGGAATCCGCGTCGGATCCCCGTCGCTTCTATGACGGCTTTGTCTCCATCGCGGCAAGCCAGCTCGGCGCTGGCTCCCGCGATGGGGCTCGCAAGTGCTCAATCTCGCCGAGAAAGGGAGCGAGGTTGACACAATATCCCAGTCACCTACTGTATATAACGGCTTCACAATCTTCTGGGAAGGCCGTCCACAAGGTTTAGGAGGGTGTCTATGGGAATGTTTAACCATTCTTCCAGAAGGGCATTTATGAGGTCAGACACTGATGTTGGATGAGAAGACCTGGCCCGCAGTCTCCACACAAATTCATCCCAAAGGTGTTCTATCAGGTTGAGGTCAGGACTCTGTACATGCCAGTCAAACCAATCCAAACCCAAACTTGCTCATCCATGTCTTTATGGACCTTGCTTTGTGCACTGGTCCAAATCATTTGGTGGAGGAGGGATTATGTTGTGGGGGGATTATGGTGTGGGGTTGTTTTTTAGGGGTTGAGTTGGCCCCTTAGTTCCAGTGAAGGGAACTCTTAAGACGTCAGCATACCAAGACATTTGGCCAATTTTTTGCTCCCAACTTTGTGGGAACAGTTTGGGGACGGCCCCTTCCTGTTCCAACATGACTGCCCACCAGTGCACAAAGCAAGGACCATAAAGACACTGATGAGCGAGTTTGGTAATAATAGTGCAACTTCTGATTCATGGATTAAACAGAACATTGAAGATTTATATCCAGAGTTTATCTCGGTACTCTGTAAGCAGACAAGATCATTGGACTGTGGATGTGGATGTCTGAAGGTTCTCATTCATTCAGGTCAATCAATAAATCAAGGTAACTGGACATGCTGTATTTTAAGACATTTTGCAGGTCAGCCAACAAGCTTTCTCAATTCAGAATGACTTGTACGAAAATTATTTGGGAATAGAAAGTGGATGCGAGAGGTTTATCTGCTTTGTATTAAATGGATTATGTGCTTAAAATCTTATAAAAAAAAATATATTTTATTTGAATCGTTTGGTTTTTATTTGTATTTTATTTTAAAAGAGTAAAACAAACCAAATTAAAATGGGAGTGGGTCTCTTATAAATGTATTCAGAATGTTGTCAATGTTATAGTTTTTTTTTTTTCAAGTCAATATTACAAAAATATCAGAAAAAAAATCAGAAAAAAATATATATTTTCTGATAGATATCTTTGGAAAATACATTTAAATTATATTTTTGGAATGCATTTACAAATATATGTAGAAATGTATGTTGAAATTACTTTTGTATATGTTAAAAAAGTCTCAAGAATATATTTAAAAAATATATTTTCCAATATATGTGTTAGGAAATACATTTTAATTATATTTTTGGAATGCATTTACAAGTATATTTAAAGATATATGTTTAAATGCATTTTTTATATGTTCAAAAATATCTAGAAAATATATTTACAAACATATATTTTCAAATATATGCCTTTGGGAAATATATTTAAATTATATTTTTGGAATGCATTTACAAATGTATGAAAAAATATATGTTGGAATTACTTTTTTATGCATTTAAAAAATATATGGAAAATATTTCAAAAATATATTTTCCAATATATGTGTTTGGAAATACATTTAAATTATATTTTTGGAATGCATTTACAAGTATATTTAAAAATATATGGTTAAATGCATTTTTTTTAGATTTTCAAAAATATCTGGAAAATATATTTAAAACAATATATTTTCAAATATATGCCTTTGGAAAATATATTTTAATTTACATTTTTGGAATAGATGTAAAAATATATTAGCGTAGGCCAATATATTGTAAATATATTTAAAATATATAATTTTTTTTAATAAATATATTGCAAATATATTTTTCTTCCGTATGGGATACGCCATGTACATGTAAGCAACCCGCTGACTAAAGGGGAAGTCTACAAAAAAAAAGTAGCATACCACAAGTATGGCATGAGAAGCCTGGAAGATGTGAGATATATGATTAATACAAAGTAAACAAGAAGTAGGGTTTATATTTAACTAAGAACAAAAAGGAATTTGTAAGTGGATGTCCAATGACATGGGTCCACATAGCCTGCTAATTAAAGCGGAGGTTCACCCTAAATATAAGATCTCCCATGCGATCCAGCATACTGGCGTCAGCGCCAGTATGCTGGGTTTTTTTTTTTTTAATCGCACACTTACTGTATTATTGTGGAATTTCTTTTTTGTCCCCCGCGGTGGACGGCTGTAGTATAGCGCGTCACATCTTCCTAAAATACCCGATATGGACTCGGGTAATCTCGGCGAAAATGCGGCGCCTGCGCACAGACCTAGGAGCTGACTGCGCAGGCGCCGTATTTCTCCGAGTCCTATTTCGGAGGGCGTGACGCGCCATAGCCGTAGGACTCGGAGAAATACGGCGCCTGCGCAGTCAGCTCCTAGGTCTGTGCGCAGGCGCCGCATTTTCGCCGAGATTACCCGAGTCCATATCGGGTATTTTAGGAAGATGTGACGCGCTATACTGGCGCCGTCCACCACGGGGGACAGAAAAGGAATTCCACTATAATACAGTAAGTGTGCGATAAAAAAAAAAAAAAAAAACAGCATACTGGCGCTGACGCCAGTATGCTGGATCGCATGGGAGATCTTATGTTTAGGGTGAAATACCGCTTTAAGGATTAAAGATTAAACAGAGAAGTGTTGGATAACAGAGTTAAACTGAGAGGTAAACAGAACGAGAAAGTAAAAAGCCAGAAAAGCGATAAATAGTCCGTATTAGGGGAATACATATTACATATTCATTTGGTGGTGTGCCTGAACTACATCATGGAGAGTCATCGGGATGAAAAACATGCAAGCAGAAGAATCTCTCTCTCTCTCAAACGTTGCATATATACATAATATTACAAACATGTTAATAAAATCAATTACTTCCTGAATAGATAAATAATTTTTACTAGAAACAAAAACAGCATCTTATAAATATACAAAGAAAATATAATGAAAAAAGAAAATGAAAAAATATATATGTATAAATTTGGTTGTACATAGTCTATGTCTATTGTGGAAAAAGAAACACATTGAAAATTCTTTTTCAGTATTTTCCACCTTTCATTGGGGATATCTGTGTCATACCAGATTCTTGGGTGCAAAATGCACTTACCCAACCTTTGTATTTGAGTCGCCTCCATGCTCGTGTGGAAATGATAGATTAGGTCAACCTCCAGATATACTATGGGGATAGCAAAAGCAGACTAACATGTCATAACAAAGAAGTATTGCAGATTGGCAAGGTATATTTAGACATTTAAAAAGGATTTAAAGCTTAAAGACTCATTGAGGCCTGGGGCTTGGTTGGCCTTTAAGCGATAAATCCATTGGGTCTCTCGCTGTAGAACCATCTGATCAAAGTTACCGCCTCTCTTGTCCTCATGAATGCAGTCAAGGACTGCAAATCTAACAAGAGGGATCTCGTATTTATGCATAAAAGCTACATGGTGGCCCATAGTTTTATTCAGCAGTCCATTAGTAATATAGTACATGTGGTCCTTAATACGTTTCCATAGTGGGCGAATGGTTTTGCCCACATAGAAGCTGCCACATGGACAGAAAATGATATAGATCACCCCTTTGGTCTGACATGTTATATGTGTACGCAGCTTATGTGTTTCACCATTAGGGAGATGAACATTAGATCCTTCATTGAGTAGGTGACAGTAGTTACAGTGGCCACATTTAAATAGGCCTGGTGTCTCTCTCGTGTCTAGTGTTGGTATTTGGTAATTACTTTTAATTAGAAGATCCCTGATGGAGGTGGATCGTCTAAAAGTAATACTTGGGTTTAGGCCTACGTATTTAGATAGAGTAGGATCAGCAGTAATAAGGTGCCAATGTTTTTTCATTATAGATCGAATACGTGGTGATAAACCACGTCACCTCATTGCTTAGTGTCACTTTTGAGTAGAGTAGTGGCTCTTTCTTTGCCTGCGACTCTATTATAGGCCTTCTTAAGGCAGGACCTACTGTATCCTCGGTTAAGTAGTCTAGCATATAGCATATCAGACTCTACTTTGAATTTTTCATTGTTGGAACAATTTCGGCGTAGCCGAAGATATTGGCTGTACGGTATACTTCGGATAAGTGGGGCCGGGTGAGCACTGGCTGCATGCAGCAAGGTGTTTCCAGCTGTTGGCTTCCGATACAATGATGTTTGAATGCCATTGGCCTCGTCGACATAAATCAAGATGTCGAGGAAGGCAATGGCAGACTCATTGAAGTTCATGGTGAACTTTAGGTTGTAACTATTCGTATCTAGGAGTTGCATAAAGCTAGTTAGATCCTCTACTGATCCTGCCCATAACATGAACACATCATCTATATACCGGAACCAACCCAGTATTGGCAAGAGCAAATGATGTTCCAAAGAAAAAAGTTCCCGTCCCCACCCCCCCAGGTACAGGTTCGCGTAAGATGGTGCACAGGATGTGCCCATAGCGACTCCCTGTACCTGGAGGAGGTGAGACCCATCAAAAGAAAAAACATTCTTGGTAAGGATATGGCCCAATGTTTTTAGCACAAATCCGTTGAGTTTGTCCATTTTGGGACCCCTTTCTGTCAGGAAAGTGGAAACTACCTGTAATCCTTTACTATGAGGAATCGATGAATAGAGGGCTTCCACGTCTATAGAGAAACGAGGAGGCACCCGGGTGGTACGGTAAGGCCATCCAGGGTTCTTAGTAGGTCAGGTGTGTCTTGTATGTAAGAGGGCAATGAGGTGACATGGGGTCTCAAATACTGATCAATGAATCTGCTAGCGCGTTTGGTTTTTGAGCCCATACCGGACACTATTGGGCGTCCCGGAGGGTGTGTTAAGTTTTTGTGCGTCTTCGGTAATGCATAGAATGTGGGTGTTTTAGGGTGAGGGACTTGAATTCCATCAAAGATGGATTTGGTAATAGAACCATCAATTAGAGCTGCCTGTAATATGTCGTTGAATTGTTGGTTAAATCTGTCAATTACGTCTTCATTGATTGGTCTATACCAGGTTTTGTTTTTTAGTATGTCCCAACACATGTTTCTATATTTAAGATCATCCATGATAACTACATTCCCCCCTTTGTCTAATGGTTTTATAATGACTTCTGCCCTTTTGCTTAGTGTATTTAGGGCCCTATGATGTATGGAGTTGAATTTGTGGTTGTTAAGTCTAACGAGTGGGATATTTTCCACTTCCTTGATGGTCTGAACGAGGAACGCCCATACATTGGAGTTGGTATGTAGTGAGGGGAAATTGAGTGACTTCTTTTTTACAGCTCTTTCTAGTATTTCAATATCTCTTCTATATATTGATAATTGTACCCTTTCCCTTTAATTCGGGGGTCTCAGGAATTACTTCCTGAGGCGGGAATCCCTCGTTTTCATCTAGTAGTGAGATGAGGGTTTTTAAGGCCCTGAAATCTGCTACTGTGAAGTCTTTCCAGATTTCCTGGTTAACGATCTCGTCCTGTTTCTCCCTCCTTTCCTTGTCATACATAAACTTTAGGGTTAGTTTTCTAGCAAAAAGATATAAATCCTTGATAAGATTGAATTTATTAGTAACTTGGTTGGGGCAGAAGTTTAGGCCTAAACCAAGGAGTTCTTCCTCGGATTGGCTCAAGGCATAGGATGACAGATTAATGATTTCCAGTTTGAGATTGTCATTAGTCACTACTGGGGGTCTTGATAGAGCTAGATGAGGTGTTGTCAGTTTACTGCAGGTATTGATACCTTCTTTATCACTAGAGTCGTTCGTCGCTATAGGTCCAAAGAAGTGATCGATTTGTCATTTTCTGGTGTCTTTGGGAATGGCACCAGGCTCATTGCCACTGTGTGTTCTGACTAGCGTCTGGGCTGATTCCAATATGCTCTGTCGAATGTTAGGAGCTGTCTTTGGAGGGATAGAAGAGGAGTTGGTAGAGAGCTCAGTTGAGGCACCCAGTGACTGAATAGGAAACATAGAGGTCAATCTTGGTGTGGGCGGTGCTTGGTCAGAAATATCCCCTTCTACCGGGGTATTTATATTATGTAAATCATTATTTTCTGTCATACGTTTCTTATTTTGTGTGCCATTTGAGTACCCACCACCTTGTTGAGGTCTTTTCCTGCTGTTCCTTCCTTTTCGTTGTCCTCTGTCACCAGTTCTGGAGTGCTGTGAGGTATAAGAATTGGTAGATGAGTCAGAGTCATTATTTTTATCTCTACTATTGCTACCCCTTTTGTTGTTGGCCCTCGATTGACTGGGATTTATCCGTCCCGTTCTTGGGCCATTGGTTGCTGGCCAATTAAACGCATATTGTCCTGCGAAGGCCAATTTGTCCCGTGACATTTTTTCTTCTTTTTTCATCAACAAATCTCGTGTGAACCCTTGAATGTTTTCTTTGAGTCGTGCATCATATACTCCAAAACCCTCTTTGTGCAACGTAACTTCATTCTCGTCATAGATTCTTTTGATTTCGCAGTCTACTAGTTTTAACTCTTTCATATAGTATTCTACCATCAATTCCATCATCTTTTGTGAACATCCCATAAGGTTTTGCTCCCAACGAGTCTTAAAGTCTGGATCCATAGACCAGATATTGGGAGCCGACGCACGTTTCGCCGTGGGGCTTCTTCAGGACGGATGTTAAGGATTTTGTAAGGAGATGTATATAAATAGTTGTCTGTAATGATACAGGGTTACATGTTATTCATATTACCACCATAATAAAAAAAGAAAGAAATTTTTTGAAATATAAAACAAACAACAATGAAAGAGAAAGAAATTTATATCTCGGATATATGTAGGCACCTGTTATACTTGTCAATAATTTTCTCCATTTATTAAAAAAAAAATGTATTTTATTTTTCACATAGAATGGAGGCTGCCAATAGCACTATACAATTTTTTTTATGAATGTTGGAAATACCCTTACTTTGACTCTACTGTCAATTAACAGGTAACTTCCTTAATACCATCTACACTTTTCTCTATTACACACTGATTATCCCTATCTTTTCCCCTCCCCCTCCTTCTCGCTCTCTACTCTTTCTTGTCAGAACATCAAGCGATATAAAATACAAAAAAATATAAAAAAATATATAAATATATATACATATATATTCTTCCATTAAACAGATCTATAACAAGCTCTGAGGACTTTTCTGAATCCAGTATTTTATATACTATCGAATATCCGATCGTGGTGTGTGCCCTGTCTTGCACTGGTTGCAGAGTCATCAGCCATGTAATTATATGTTGCAATTTCTTTCTCTTTCATTGTTGTTTGTTTTATATTTCAAAAAATTTCTTTCTTTTTTTATTATGGTGGTAATATGAATAACATGTAACCCTGTATCATTACAGACAACTATTTAAATACATCTCCTTACAAAATCCTTAACATCCGTCCTGAAGAAGCCCCACGGCGAAACGTGCGTCGGCGACTTTAGGGATTTTGTGTACAGAGTGGTTTACCTGTATATATGTACCATTGTTATTTTTATGTATATGCTTAATTTGTTTTATTTAATGATTATATTAAAACTATATTTTTAAACTACTTCCTTGGCCTCGATAGTCCGACCTTCAATACCTCTCCACAGTTATTGTTTTCCATTTTTGACTACACAGAGGGGAGTTGAACAGCTATGCCCAGAGGCATCTCTGCTGACAGCATCGCTTCTTCAGTGCAGTGGACTGGAGGGTGTTCCAGGTCATCCAGAAGAGCCTGAAATTCAGATACCAGTGGGCTGCAGCGTGGCACGGCTGACGCCATTATCCAGAGCTAAGATACAGAAAGAGAGTTCTGGCTGAAGTCTTCTTATCATCTGCACTGTTATCGAGAGTGGTGAGCGGGCATAGCCCATGTTATAGTTAAGGACACTGCTGTTAAATATCACCCACACAGTTAGCTGGTGGTACTTGTAGTCCCACAGAAGTTAAATCCTATTCTACAACGGACACAGCAAGCAGATCAGTACACAATACTGATTTCAGTAGCCACATCAGAATGACCCGTGACACCCAGAGACTTTTGAGGGATGGGGGGTACTCCTGTGCCAGCGTCACTAATGACTCTTGGGTCTAAGGTCACCCTGTGCCCCTTTTAGGCATAGGGTGACTGATAAAAGATAATTCATGTTTTGCAGGAGATCTGGACATATTACAAGCTGTAAAGGTCAATGTTTCATTCAAGGTGGGGACACATGCTTTTGAGGTGTTAATTGCGTCTACTCCTAGACATTCCATTGTGAGATGCTAATAACACTGTTTAAAGCCTATTGACAATCAGGTGTGAATAGCTTATTATCGGAGACAGAACGTCTGACATAGGAATGCAGAGTTGGGATGTCTGGGGGATAATTAACTCACCTGAATGTCATTATCTAAAATGATGTGTATGAAGCCCATTGTGTGATGTATGGATGGAGTGTGTCTTTGTTCCCTTGATAACTGTAACATGGCTGTACTGTATATAAGAGAGCTAACCATTAAAGGGTTTGTTCATTCATACATTTTGAAACCAGAACACAGAGCTGTGCGAGTCTCGTGATTCTGGGAAATAGAATGGGTCGTGTCTACATGGATTGTCGGACTGTCGGATAAGCTGTCTTGGGTTGATGGAAGATCGTAAACGATGGTGACCGTTACAAGTGGTGGCACAGCAGTGGGATGATTGCATCATCAGAAGGACTGCTACAAGGACACAGGACAATGAAGACGCTGTATGAACGGCTGAAGCTCTTTTCCCTCAAGGACTTACTGGAGAGCCGGGGCAGATCGGCCAGCAACCGTAAGAGAAGGGACATTATTGCAGAACTTGTCAAAATGGATAGAGCTGAAAGGCCCAGCGTAACAGACAGGACACCCGAGGAAGAAAGTTTTGATCGGGCTGTTAAACGTGGACTGGCACAGTATGGACCTAATCCTCCACCGGAGATCATAGACCCGGTTATAGTGGCTGTGGATGCCACTTGGCTACATCAAAGAGGTGCTGCAGCAGCAGAAGTCACAGCAGCACCAACTTAAGAGAGAGGAGAGGTAGGTACAGATGCCAGTCGCCATGGAAGTGGAGTCTCCAGCAACAAGCTGAGGTGGTAAAGCTTTTACTCCCAGCTGAATCACTGGCAGCAGGGCAGGATGCTACGGGCTGCTGCACACAACTGCAGCTTGAGCTGACATCGGGGGGTGGGACTGTGGTCTCCCCTCACTGCAACCCAGCAGAAGAGCTGGCAACAGAGCAGAGTGCCACGGGCCTCTGCTCCCTACGAACAAAAGAGGGGGTTCCTGTGGTAGTGGATGGGACTGTGGTCTCCACTCACAGCAACCCAGCGGAAGAGCTGGCAACAAAGCAGAGTGTCACAGGCCTCTGCTCCTAACTAACAGAAGAGGGGTGTCAGGACGGGGTTTTGAACCTGGGACCTCAGCTGTGTCTGGCAGTGAGCATTCTCACTGAGATATCTGGGATGCTGGACAGCTCCCTGTCTGTTCTGCTGGAAAAACTCATCTGATCCATTGGACCTTGCTGCCTTGTGTCTTAATTTGTCTTGAACCTTGAACCCCTTGCTCCTCCCATGAACTTCTTGATATAAGCCATGTCTCTGCACTTCCTCCTTGCCAGAATATTGTGCTATCTCCAGCCTGTATCTCGCTCCTGTCTTCTCTGCTGCCATCCATATTTGCTACTGCTCGTTATTGACCCTTGGCTTGTTATCGACTACGCTTCTGCCTGATCCCAACCTGTTTTTCGAGATTTGCTTGATCAGTTTGTAATAGCATACTTGGATGACATTCTCATTTTCTCTGATACTTTGGAAGAACACCACAAGCATGTCTGTATTGTTTTTGAGAGATTAAGGCAGAATAAACTTTACATCAAACTAGAAAAATGCGAGTTTGAACAAACTCAGATCCAGTTCTTGGGATACATAATCTCTTCTGAAGGGGTAAGCATGGATCCTGATAAGGTCAAAGCAGTGGTGGATTGGCCTGTCCCTAGAAATGTTAAGGAGATACAGCGATTTGTTGGATTTGCCAAATTTTACAGAAGATTTATAAGGAATTTCTCCAAGGTAATTGCTCCAATTACACAGCTAACAAAGAAAGGGAAGCCCTTTTTTTGGTCTTCTGAGGCACAGGCTGCCTTTAATAAACTTAAAACTCTCTTCACTTCTGCGCAAATACTTGTAAATCCAGATCCAGAACTACCTTTCATCGTAGAAGTTGATGCTTCTAATTCTGCTGTGGGAGCTATCCTTTCTCAGCGAATTGGAGAAAAAATGCAGCTTCATCCTTGCGCTTATTTCTCTCGACTGATGTCTTCTGACGAGAGGAATTATGACATTGGAAACAAGGAGTTGCTGGCAATTAAGGAAGCATTTTCTGAGTGGAGGCATCTGCTGGAAGGGGCTAAGCATCCTGTAACCGTTCTCACCGATCATAGAAATTTAGAATTTATTAGGTCTGCTAAAAGGTTGTCATCTAGACAAGCACGTTGGACCCTTTTCTTCTCCAGGTTCAATTTTGTTATCTCGTACCGCCCTGGATCAAGGAATGGTAAGGCTGATGCCCTATCACGGATGTTGCCTGGGCCCCTCCAGGAAAGAAACTCTGAATGTACAATCCTGCCCCAAAAAAAACTTTCTAGGGGCCACAAGTTCAAAGACATTTCTTAATCTCCTCAAGGAAGGGTATGAGAACTTCTTAATAATCCTCCTAAAGACATTAACCACAAGTACAACAATGGTTTTTGGACTCAAGGACATTGCCTCTATGTACCTGAATCAGTTCGGGTAGAAGCCCTCAGGCTGGTACACGACTCTAAACTTGCTGGTCATTTTGGGGTTTCTAAGACAGAAGAACTCTTATCACGTTCCTTTTGGTGGCTTGGGTACAAGACAGATGTAAAGAAATATGTGGCTTCATGTCTAACCTGTGCTTGCAATAAGACACCCCGATCTTCTCCTCTGGGGTTACTTCTACCACTGCCTGTTCCATAAAGACCATGGGGGTCAATTTCCATGGACTTTGTGGTCGACCTTCCTCTTTCGAAAAGGAATGACCACCATTCTAGTAGTCGTTGACCGTCTCACTAAGATGGCTCATTTTATTCCAGTTAAGGGGGTACCCTCTGCCGAACATACTGCTGAGGTAATGGTTAGAGAAGTTTTTAAACTTCATGGAATTCCTGATGATGTGGTGTCGGACAGAGGGGTACAGTTTACCTCAACATTTTGGAAAAGTTTTTGCTCAGCTTTGGGTGTAACAATTAATCTGTCCTCAGCTTTTCATCCACAGTCTAATGGTCAAACCGAGAGGACCAATCAAACTCTGGAGCAATATCTTCGATGTTTCGTGAGTTATCTCCTACGGCTAAGTTTGCTTATAATAACTCTAAACATAGCTCCACTTCCCAAAGCCCTTTTTTCCTAAACACCGGGTATCATCCAGTTTTCATTCCTGATCTCCCTATCTCAATTTCAATTCCTGCTGTTACCAACAGACTAACTTCATTACATGAGATCCAGGAGAAATTGACCGATACATTGAAGGAGGCGCAGGAATATTACAAGAAGGCTGCTGACAGACACCGTAGGTCTATTCCCACCTTTCAGGTCGGTGACAAGGTTTGGTTATCTACCAAAAATTTAAAGGTTCAGGTTCCATGTGCTAAGTTGGGTCAAAAGTTTATTGGACCTTTTGAGATTTCTGCTCAAATCAACCCTGTCACTTTTCGCCTAAAACTTCCTGACAATATGAAGATTCACCCTGTTTTTCATATATCACTACTCAAACAGTTTCATGAAAATACCTTTTCTGGAAGAATCCAAATCCTCCTCCACCTGTTGAGGTACAGGGTGAAGAAGAATTTGTGGTGGGAAAAATTCTTGACTCCAGGATGTCTAGAAACAAACTGCAATATTTGGTTCAATGGGAAGGATATGGACCAGAAGAAAATTCTTGGGAGCCTGCAAATAATGTCCATGCCACTAGATTAACAAGGGAATTTCACCAGAGGTTTCCTCAGAAACCTGGCCCTAAGACGTCCAGTGGACGTCCTGGAAGGAGGGGAGTACTGTCAGGACCGGGTTTTGAACCTGGGACCTCAGCTGTGGCAGTGAGCATTCTCACTGAGCTATCTGGGATGCTGGACAACTCCCTGTCTGTTCTGCTGGAAAAACTCATCTGATCCATTGGACCTTGCTGCCTTGTGTCTTAATTTGTCTTGAACCTTGAACCCCTTGCTCCTCCCACGAACTTCCTGATATAAGCCATGTCTCTGCACTTCCTCCTTGATAGAATATTGTGCTAACTCCAGCCTGTATCTCGCTCCTGTCTTCTCTGCTGCCATCCATATTTGCTACTGCTCGTTATTGACCCTTGGCTTGTTATCGACTACGCTTCTGCCTGATCCCAACCTACAGATACTCATTACCGACCTTTTGGCTTGTTTACCGACCACTCTTCTGTTTGATCCTTACCTGCTTATCTGCTATCGTACCCCGGCTTTCTCACCTCCTGGTGGGGCGATCCTGAGGACCGCGACCTGGTGCTAACACGCTGCAAAATCCATCTCCACCTTCAGGAGCTCTGGTGAACCCTGGTTAGCGCTTAGATTCCGCACCTCAGACCGTGTCATCAGCCAGGGTGACCTGCTCTGCTCTGCTGCTATAGCTACTGGCCTCTGAGCCTGACCCCAGACCGTGACAGAATATTCTGGCCCAAAACATGGAGGCCGTTGTAGCAGCTGCTGTAGCCCCTCTCAGAGTGCTCAGAGTGCAGATCGGTGAGTTGCAGACATTTGCTGTTAACTCCCAGGAAAAGATTTCTGAGTTACAAATTGAACTGAAGGCGCTACAAGAGGAAATCCTTGATCTGAATAAACAATTGCATGACTCTCGTGCCCGAGATACTACTGCTGTAGATTCTAATGCACGAATGCCCCTACCACTTAAGTTTAACGGAGACCGCCGCAATTATGGAGGGTTCCTTAATCAATGTCGTATATTCTTTCAGATGCAACCTGCTGCATTCCCTTCTGAAAGGAAAAAGGTGCTGTTTATTATAAATCTCCTGACTGAGGAAGCTTTAGCCTGGGCCTCCCCTTATGTGGAGAAAGATGATGTCGTCCTGGATGATCTAGATTCTTTTGTAAAAGCAATGAACCAAGTTTTCGATGATCCTAACCGCTGCGCTACTGCTGAGGCAAAATTGCACAATTTACGGCAGGGTAGACGCTCTGCTGCAGAGTACACAACTGAATTTCGACGCTGGATCTCAGATACCAATTGGAATCCAGCAGCACAAAAGAGTCAGTTCCGTCAAGGACTCTCGGAACAAGTAATAGATGAGCTTGCCAGAGTAGAAAGTCCTGACGACCTCGAGGCTTTCATTAAATTATGTATTTGAATTGATCAGAGACTTACTGAAAGGAGAAAGGAGAGACTGGGAATCTTAGGCAGTAATGGTGGCATGCGTTTTTCTACTACTCAGTATTCGCCTAAGGGTACAAGAGTTTTTCCTGATTCTGACACTCCTGAACCTATGCAGGTGGATGCTATTAAAAGATCTATTACTACTCAGGAGAAAGAAAGACGACGTTCAGAGAACTTATGTCTGTATTGTGGAGACTCCGGACATTATGCAGTTAATTGTCCCAATAAATTTAAAAGAACAATTGCAGCAACGGATGTTACCGTATCTGAACAAATAAACTCAATTTCTCAGTCCGTCTCGCCTTTGATTCAGGAAGCAATAAAGTTAATTCCTTATCAACTCATTTTGTCATCCCAATAAGGCTTATCGTTGAGAGCAATGAAATACCTTGCTCTGCTATGCTGGACTCAGGGGCTGGGGGAAACTTCATGGACATAGAATTTGCCCAAAGTAATAACATTCTAATAAGAAATAAACTCGCCCTATTAATATGGAGACTGTGGATGGCTCACCTTTGTCTTCCGGACCAGTTACCCACGAGACCATCCCACTGAAGCTCTTAATTGAGGCTGACCATCAGAAGCTTTGAGCTGATCACATCACCCAAATTTCCTATTATCCTAGGCATTCCTTGGTTCTCTATCCATAATCCCTCCATCAACTGGGAGACACGTTCTTTAAACTTTACATCTGACCATTGCAAAAGACATTGCAAAGAATCTTATCAAATAAGCCCTCCACCAACCCAAGATTTACAAGCAGCTTTGGCAACCATTAAGTCATATGACAAGCTACCTCCACAATATCTTGAGTTTCGGGACGTTTGTGATAAAAAGGGTGCAGATCAGCTGCCTCCTCATCGCTCTTATGATTGTCCCATTGAATTGCTTCCAGGGGCAGAAATACCATTTGGGCGCCTTTATTCTTTATCAGAGCCTGAACTGAAGGTGCTTAAAGAGTGGATTAATGAGAATCTAGAGAAGGGTTTTATCAGACACTCTACCTCCCCTGCTGGGGCAGCCTTATTCTTTGTGGTAAAGAAGGACTCCACCCTGCGTCCGTGTATTGACTACAGAGATTTAAATAGGATCACAATTAAGAATCGCTATCCACTCCCGCTCATTCCAGAAATGCTTGAGAGACTCCGCTCCGCCAGACTCTTTACCAAATTAGATTTACGGGGGGCATACAACCTTGTCCGCATTCGTCCCGGGGATGAATATAAGACTGCTTTCAGAACCAGATATGGACATTTTGAGTCTTTGGTCATGCCCTTTAGGCTTTGCAATGCGCCTGCAACTTTTCAACAATTTATTAATGATGTTTTTCGAGATTTGCTTGATCAGTTTGTAATAGCATACTTGGATGACATTCTCATTTTCTCTGATACTTTGGAAGAACACCACAAGCATGTCTGTATTGTTTTTGAGAGATTAAGGCAGAATAAACTTTACATCAAACTAGAAAAATGCGAGTTTGAACAAACTCAGATCCAGTTCTTGGGATACATAATCTCTTCTGAAGGGGTAAGCATGGATCCTGATAAGGTCAAAGCAGTGGTGGATTGGCCTGTCCCTAGAAATGTTAAGGAGATACAGCGATTTGTTGGATTTGCCAAATTTTACAGAAGATTTATAAGGAATTTCTCCAAGGTAATTGCTCCAATTACACAGCTAACAAAGAAAGGGAAGCCCTTTTTTTGGTCTTCTGAGGCACAGGCTGCCTTTAATAAACTTAAAACTCTCTTCACTTCTGCGCAAATACTTGTAAATCCAGATCCAGAACTACCTTTCATCGTAGAAGTTGATGCTTCTAATTCTGCTGTGGGAGCTATCCTTTCTTAGCGAATTGGAGAAAAAATGCAGCTTCATCCTTGCGCTTATTTCTCTCGACTGATGTCTTCTGACGAGAGGAATTATGACATTGGAAACAAGGAGTTGCTGGCAATTAAGGAAGCATTTTCTGAGTGGAGGCATCTGCTGGAAGGGGCTAAGCATCCTGTAACCGTTCTCACCGATCATAGAAATTTAGAATTTATTAGGTCTGCTAAAAGGTTGTCATCTAGACAAGCACGTTGGACCCTTTTCTTCTCCAGGTTCAATTTTGTTATCTCGTACCGCCCTGGATCAAGGAATGGTAAGGCTGATGCCCTATCACGGATGTTGCCTGGGCCCCTCCAGGAAAGAAACTCTGAATGTACAATCCTGCCCCAAAAAAAACTTTCTAGGGGCCACAAGTTCAAAGACATTTCTTAATCTCCTCAAGGAAGGGTATGAGAACTTCTTAATAATCCTCCTAAAGACATTAACCACAAGTACAACAATGGTTTTTGGACTCAAGGACATTGCCTCTATGTACCTGAATCAGTTCGGGTAGAAGCCCTCAGGCTGGTACACGACTCTAAACTTGCTGGTCATTTTGGGGTTTCTAAGACAGAAGAACTCTTATCACGTTCCTTTTGGTGGCTTGGGTACAAGACAGATGTAAAGAAATATGTGGCTTCATGTCTAACCTGTGCTTGCAATAAGACACCCCGATCTTCTCCTCTGGGGTTACTTCTACCACTGCCTGTTCCATAAAGACCATGGGGGTCAATTTCCATGGACTTTGTGGTCGACCTTCCTCTTTCGAAAAGGAATGACCACCATTCTAGTAGTCGTTGACCGTCTCACTAAGATGGCTCATTTTATTCCAGTTAAGGGGGTACCCTCTGCCGAACATACTGCTGAGGTAATGGTTAGAGAAGTTTTTAAACTTCATGGAATTCCTGATGATGTGGTGTCGGACAGAGGGGTACAGTTTACCTCAAAATTTTGGAAAAGTTTTTGCTCAGCTTTGGGTGTAACAATTAATCTGTCCTCAGCTTTTCATCCACAGTCTAATGGTCAAACCGAGAGGACCAATCAAACTCTGGAGCAATATCTTCGATGTTTCGTGAGTTATCTCCTACGGCTAAGTTTGCTTATAATAACTCTAAACATAGCTCCACTTCCCAAAGCCCTTTTTTCCTAAACACCGGGTATCATCCAGTTTTCATTCCTGATCTCCCTATCTCAATTTCAATTCCTGCTGTTACCAACAGACTAACTTCATTACATGAGATCCAGGAGAAATTGACCGATACATTGAAGGAGGCGCAGGAATATTACAAGAAGGCTGCTGACAGACACCGTAGGTCTATTCCCACCTTTCAGGTCGGTGACAAGGTTTGGTTATCTACCAAAAATTTAAAGGTTCAGGTTCCATGTGCTAAGTTGGGTCAAAAGTTTATTGGACCTTTTGAGATTTCTGCTCAAATCAACCCTGTCACTTTTCGCCTAAAACTTCCTGACAATATGAAGATTCACCCTGTTTTTCATATATCACTACTCAAACAGTTTCATGAAAATACCTTTTCTGGAAGAATCCAAATCCTCCTCCACCTGTTGAGGTACAGGGTGAAGAAGAATTTGTGGTGGGAAAAATTCTTGACTCCAGGATGTCTAGAAACAAACTGCAATATTTGGTTCAATGGGAAGGATATGGACCAGAAGAAAATTCTTGGGAGCCTGCAAATAATGTCCATGCCACTAGATTAACAAGGGAATTTCACCAGAGGTTTCCTCAGAAACCTGGCCCTAAGACGTCCAGTGGACGTCCTGGAAGGAGGGGAGTACTGTCAGGACCGGGTTTTGAACCTGGGACCTCAGCTGTGGCAGTGAGCATTCTCACTGAGCTATCTGGGATGCTGGACAACTCCCTGTCTGTTCTGCTGGAAAAACTCATCTGATCCATTGGACCTTGCTGCCTTGTGTCTTAATTTGTCTTGAACCTTGAACCCCTTGCTCCTCCCACGAACTTCCTGATATAAGCCATGTCTCTGCACTTCCTCCTTGATAGAATATTGTGCTAACTCCAGCCTGTATCTCGCTCCTGTCTTCTCTGCTGCCATCCATATTTGCTACTGCTCGTTATTGACCCTTGGCTTGTTATCGACTACGCTTCTGCCTGATCCCAACCTACAGATACTCATTACCGACCTTTTGGCTTGTTTACCGACCACTCTTCTGTTTGATCCTTACCTGCTTATCTGCTATCGTACCCCGGCTTTCTCACCTCCTGGTGGGGCGATCCTGAGGACCGCGACCTGGTGCTAACATGCAGCAAAATCCATCTCCACCTTCAGGAGCTCTGGTGAACACCGGTTAGCATTTAGATTCCGCACCTCAGACCGTGTCATCAGCCAGGGTGACCTGCTCTGCTGCTATAGCTACTGGCCTCTGAGCCTGAACCCAGACCGTGACAAGGGGGTTCCTGTGGTAGTGGATGGGACTGTAGTCTCCACTCACAGCAACCCAGCAGAAGAGCTGGCAACAGAGCAGAGTGCCATGAGCCTCTGCTCTCAACTAATGGAAGAGGGAGTTCCTGGGGTAGTGGATTGGACTTCTGTCTTTACTGACACAACCCCAGAAAATGGTGCGGCACTGAGACAGGAGGATGTCAGCTTTGCTTTGCAAGCACCTGGTGATTTTCACCTACCACCAGTGAATGGGACTTCAGTCTCCACTGTTATACCCCAGGGATGGGGGGCAGTTGGCCCAGATCCCCAACAGCATGATGGACTGAGCCCAGTCACCCTGTCTTCTCTCCAGCGGCTGAAAGGACTCCAGGGAGAAGGGCCAGTCCAGGCCTCTCCCCAGTGGGAGACATGTTCTCTGAGAGAGGCAGAGGTTAGCTGGGCGAGTAATGCTATGTTTGGAGCAATTTATTTGGGGTATGGTATGGATACCAGCATTGGAGGACTGGAACTACTGACTAACTTCAGGGTCAACCCGTTTGGTGTTCCCTCCTGTGTCAGTCTCCCACCGAAAGGGGAGAGATGTAACGGCATGACCCGTGACGCCCAGAGACTTTTGAGGGATGGGGGGTACTCCTGTGCCAGCGTCACTAATGACTCTTGGGTCTAAGGTCACCCTGTGCCCCTTTTGGTTATCGGGTGACTGATAAAAGATAATTCATGTTTTGCAGGAGATCTGGACATATTACAAGCTGTAAAGGTCAATGTTTCATTCAAGGTGGGGACACATGCTTTTGAGGTATTAATTGCGTCTGCTCCTAGACATTCCATTGTGAGATGCTAATAACACTATTTAAAGCCTATTGATGATCAGGCGTGAATAGCTTATTGTCGGAGACCGAACGTCTGACATAGGAATGTGTATTTTGCAGGTGAATCACTTATTGGCAGAGTCGGGACGTCTGGGGGATAATTAACTCACCTGTCATTATCTAAAAGGATGTGTATGAAGCCCCATTGTGTGATGTGTGGGTGGAGTGTGTCTTTGTTCCTTTGATAACTGTAACATGGCTGTACTGTATATTAGAGAGCTAACCATTAAAGAGTTCGTTCATTCATACATTTTGAAACCAGAACACAGAGCTGTGTCTTGTGATTCTGGGAAATGGAATGGGTCATGTCTACATTGATTGTCGGACTGTCGGATAAGCTGTCTTGGGTTGATGGAAGATCGTAAACGGTGGTGACCGTTATAATACTACCAGGATAAATCACAGCTTTGCTAACTTTGCCATTTTGGATTACTTTATTTACAACATAAAGAGGCTAGCTGAAGATATCTGGAATTCAAGGAATAGCCCTTTTCACTTGTATTTACTATGCCCTGTTGTTAGACACTGCTGTGTCACGCATTTCATAGAGCCTGTCTTCAGATATACAGAGGGGATGAGAGGAGGAGTTTCAGGAGGCGGAGTCAGTACAGGAATCATAGCTTGCAGGTACCATGGGAGATATAGTCCTTGGAAACTGCAGAGAAGAAGCTGCAAAACATAAAGGGAATTCAGGAAGTTGTAGAAAGAGATTTACAGCAGACAGGCAGTAATCACAACATGAAAGGCGATTTTTTTCAGAAAAGTTTATACTGGATTGTCAATAGTAATTATAGTTTGTATTGTTATTACAATTCTGATGTTATAAAATGCAAGTGTATGCTGTGACCAGTTCCGTACTACCCACCGCATATACACGGCTGTGCAAAATCACGTACAGGTATGTAATTCTATGCAAGTGATTCAGGGGGAGCGCGCGCGGGCACCACCAGAGCGCCCCTCCCGATGTGATTGGATCGTTCAGAGGAAGGGAGAACAGTGGTCTGCATATGTAAACAAGGCAGACCGCTGTTCTGTCCGAGACTAAAGGAAAGATCTTGTGTTTCCAAGCTAAAACATGGATCTCTTTTTTCCTCACGTGCATCTGTCCCCCACACAGTTAGAAAGAACCCTCTAGGAACACACTTAGCCCCTTGATCGTCCCTGGTGTTAATCCCTGCTCTGCCAGTGTAATTTATACAGTGACAGTGCATTTTTTTGTACTGATCACTGTTTTGGTGTCACTGGTCCCCAAAAAGTGTCAGTATCGATGTCCACCACAGTGTCGTAGTCCCACAAAAAAATGCTGATTTTGCCGCCATTACTAGTAAAAACAATAAAAAAAAAGTCCATAAATCTATCTCATAGTTTGTAGACGCTATAACTTTTGTGCAAACTAATCAATATACGCTTATTGGGATTTTTTTTTTTTTTCAAAAAAGATGTAGCAGAATACATATCGATCTAAATTGATAAAGACATTTGATTTTTTAATTTTTTAATTGGGCATCTTTTATAGCAGAAAGTGAAAAATATTGTTTTTTTTCGTCTTTTTTGGTTTATAGAGAAAAAAGTTAAAATCGCAGAGATGATCAAATGCCACCAAAAGAAAGCTTTATCTTGTGGGAAAAAAAGGACATCATTTTTTTTGGCACAGCGTCGCATGACAGCACAGTTGTCAGTTAAAGCAATGCAGTGCAATATCGCAAAAATGGCCCGGTCAGGAAGGGGGTAAAACCTTCCGAAGCTGAAGTGGTTAAATAATGCACAAGAAGACTCTGTTTTTACAGAACCTTACAGTGCTCAGTAGAGCTGCACGATTGATCATTAAGAATCAAAAATCGCGATCTTTTTTCCTTCCCAATCTTCAAAACAGCATGTCACGATCTTTCTTACAAGTGCAGAGAGTTCTCACAGCTGGGAAAAATAAAAATCTAGGCAACCTGCCAACTTTTATCACAACATGATGTGAATAAGTAGAAACAAAGTATCTTTTCATTCTTTTATGAAAGGAAAGAACTCCAGCGTGTAAATGAGTCAAGTTTAACCATTCAAAGACCAAACCTTTTCTGACATTTGTTTCTTACAAGTAAAAATCATTATTTTATGCTAGAAAAATACTTGGAACACCCAAACATGACATTTTCTTTTAGCAGAGACCCTAGAGAATAAAATGGTGATGTTGCAATATTTTATGTCACACCGTATCTGCGCAGCGGTTTTTCAAATGCAATTTAAAAAAAATACACTTTAATGAATAAAAAAAAACAAAAAACAGTAAAGTTAGCCCAATTTTTTTTGTATAATGCGAAAGAAGATGTTACACTGCGAGAATCGTGATCTTTATTCTAAGCAAAAAAATTGTGATTCACCTTTTAGCCAGAATTGTGAAGCTCTAGTGCTCAGAATTTATTTTTGTGCTCACAAGTTATTAAAAAAATTCCTAGTGCTATGTATATGTTAGAATGATATGCAATATGTATTTGTGTGAACATTTCAATCGGGTAAACATGTAAGTTAGCCTTTGTTGTGTAAATTGTGAAAGGCCTGGCAGATTTAGTTCTATAAATAGGGATATTATCCTCACGCCACACAGACTTTCCTCTAATGCTCTTTACAAAGCACACTCAGCATATGGAGGAAATAATGTAAAAGCTGTTCTCATGTTATCTGCGTACATACCAACTTTCTGTGAATGTCATAGCTGCTGTTTGTCATACTGCATCTTACTCAATATATTAGGGAGTGTATGTATATTCAGTTTTTACTGAGCTCAATCAAATGGACACTCAGCCCCATACAGTGTGAACATGGGTGTATCATGAAATCAGTTGGCCTGTGTGCAAGATAAAAAGTTGACCCTAACCATTGTGAAAAAAAATGCAGTGCATGTTTTTCACAGTGCTCTGTGGGAGAGGGGGTTGGGGCATCAATTTCCCTGTATGGCATTTCAGCTGACAGCCACGGGAGGGAGAGGAGGAGAAGTGTCTGTTTGCTAGCTGGTTCACTGAAGGCTATACAGGGAGATCGGTGCTTGCAGGTGTTCCTCCTGCCACACCAATCATCCCCAACTGTGATCCAAGGGACCATCCATGTGTGCAGTGTGGGTTAAATTGCCCCCCCTACCATGTGCAGTGAACACCCTGCATACATGGATGATGTGCCACTAAGCGTGAGGAGCCCTTTGGTTACTTTTCTGTCCTAAGGCTGAGCTGTGTGCAGGCAACCCCTATTAGTGAATAGAGAAAGATTTGCATCATGGACTCATCTGCACAGCTGAGCTTGACAGGAACGGTTGCACGGACCCTGATGCAGAGCCGTTACATCAATGGCTGTGCACCCGTTCCTGTATACCTGTCAAACTCAGCTGTGTGAGTGAGTCCATACTGCTGATGTGTCTCCATACACTAATGCATGCAGCTCAGCAATGGGATAGAAAATTAAAGTGGATCTCCACCCAAAAGATTCTCTGCCTCCTCCACCCCCCAGAGGCATTGCTAGGGGGGTGCGGGGGGTGCGGCCCGCCGCCGGGTGACACCCGCTAGAGGGTGTCACCATCTCGACGGTAAGGATTTTTTTTTTAGCTGACCTGTCATCCGTTCGTTGGTTCACCGTGAATCACGCAGACGCTGGGCTGGAACAACATTACACCACCCTGAACCCACCTGCACCCTAAACCCACCACCAACCTGCACCCTGAACGCACCACCCACCTGCACCCGGTACTCACTTGCACCCTGAACCCACCACCCACCTGCACCCTGAACCCACCACCCACCTGCACCCTGAACCCACCACCCACCTGCACTCTGTACTCAATTGCACCCTGAACCAACCACCCACCTGCACCCTGAACCCACCTGCACTCTGTATTCACTTGCACCCTGAACCCACCACCCACCTGCACCCTGAACCCACCTGCACTCTGTATTCACTTGCACCCTGCACCCACCACCCACCTGCACCCTGAACCCACCTGCACTCTGTACCTACCTACACTCTGTACCCACCTGCACCCCCCCTGCAACCACCACCCACCTGCATCTACCACCCACCTGCGCTGTGCACCCATCGCTCTGTACCCTCCTGCATTCTTCACCCTGCACCCTGTACCCACCTGCACCCTGAACCCACTGGCACCCTGCACTTTCCAACTTCACCAACCATAACACACATCCAAACCCACCTGTACCCATCCCCACCATCCATACCCTCACCCCCACTCCAATCCACCATACATACTCCCCCTGAACTCTGCACTCTGTATGTAGCACCCTTATGGTACTTAATGACCCTTTAGGACCCTGTGCTGTGGCACGCTCACCCTCCCCCACCCCCCTACTTTGGGGGAAGGTGTGGTGCAAGGTTGAGTTCCTGCACCTTTTCCCTGAGAAGAATGCCCTGGGTGACACTATCAATTAGTACTGCGGCAGGCTGGGGAACGATGACGTGAGAGGCGCGTAATGCCTTACTGCCTATCCTGCTGGGGGGGGGGGGTGACCCCACGTTTCACCGCACCGGGTGACACCAACCCTAGTGACGCCGCTGCCACCCCCCCCCCCCCTATTCCCTGCCACATTTGGTACCTTTTGAAGGGGAAGCAAACTGAGACGGAGGTTTAGCCCCCCCCCTCCCCTGCAGCCAGCCCATTCACAAAGTGCAGTGCGCATGCACAGTAGGAAATCAGCTGTAAAGCCGTAAGGCTTCAGTGCCTGTTTCCAATTCTCAAGATGGCGGTGCCAGCACCCGATAGCTGATTAAAAAATCAGCTCGTGTGAGGACACTGCTGGATTCTTGGACAGGTAAGAACCTTAAAATTGAAAGTCAGCAGCTACAGTATTTGTAGCTACTGACTTTAATTTTTTTGGGTGGAGCCTGGTGTTCTTATTTAAAGTGTAACTCCACTTTTGTGGGGAATAAAAATAGCTAATTAGGAAAAAATAATATAGCGTTGACAATTGCGACACAAGTCATATTGTAATTGAATGTTATTAAAAAATACCTTTTCTTTTTAATCTGCAGCCACTGTAATTTTCAGAAAATGCAATGCAATATGGCTACCTGGAGTTGTTCCTCACACCGCGTGTGTACTGACCACCCCCCAGAAACATCATTTCCTGCTTGTGTGATTGGCTCACCAATTTTACCAGAAGTCTGCCTAAGATACAAGTCAGATTTCAGGTAACCCCTGCAACAAAAATTTCATTTTTGGTGAGATACTCCCAATAGGAACAAGTCTGAAGGGATGCAGGCCCAGCAGATTTCCTCATTAGAGCCCTGCAGCTGCACAGCTGATAGATAACTATGAAACTACTCCCATTAGATCCACTTAGCACAGAGGAACACACAGGGATTTCTTCAGAATAACAAAGGGTAGGAATCTGGAACAAAGTTTGTTAAAATCCTTGCAATGTACATAGATCACCCAGAGGGGAATGTATTTTTCTCAACAAAAGTGTAGTTACGCTTTAAGCGAAGGGCTGTTCACATTGTATGGGGCTAACACTCAATTTTTTCATAGGTCTGTCTGTCTGTGAATTTCCTTTTTTTAATCTTGCTTTAACAAGCACATGTTACTACTGGGCTTATTCAAACATTTGACTGTTCACCTTTATCAAACTGTGTTCTGTGGTACTGAATAAGCTTCACAAGCTTGGAGAATGATTGCACAAGCAGAAATATTATTTTACATCTAGACAGCCATATATCAGCTCCAGTTACATGGTGTTATCACTGGTGCATCAAAGATGGTTGTATGTGTATAGTGTTACATTGATGCTCTCTGTATTGCAGCCCTACATCCATCATGCTAAAGAGCTGTGTATGCCTTTTGTTTTTCTATGGCCTTGTTCACAAGGACAGCTGAGGGCGCAATGAAAACAAATGGTTGATCCACTTTTTTTACTGTCCCCTGACCAACCGCTGGTGGACAGATCTGTACATATTACTATGGTCACATTAGGGCAAATTTAAAGCACCAGAACGCATCATACTGCAGTTTTTCCAATGGTGCAGGCACTTTTTATTTTCTTTGCACATTTCTTGCCATAGGGGCAGCCCATTGAAATTAATGGGCTGCCCTAAACGCGACATGCAGGAACTTTGTTGCACATTTGGGGTTGGAGCAGAGCCAAAAAGCCCAACTCCAACCAGTGCACTCTTATACTACGTTCCGGTAGTAGGCTCCACTAATTAATTCTGTCCGGTGCGCGTGGAGCAGTCTCCTGTGTGCCCCGCCCCCTCTGCGTGTGTTGGCTCTGGCCATAGGTGGTGGGATCAGAGGCTTCTGGGTTGGCTGTAGCTGCTGCCAATCATCCTGTGCACTCCCAGAAATGCTCTCCGAATGCCACCCTCCTAGTAACTAAAGATGCCATTTATGACCCCCCCCCCCGTAATGTGCTTCTGCTCCCAACTTGCCTAAGCTATTGGACAGGTACTGATCTATGGGTACACCTGATGTGGGGGGCTCTGATGGGGGACACCTTCTGGGGGGGGCTCTGATGGGGACACTTGCTGGGGGGGATCTGATGGGGGACACCTGCTGTGGGGGGCTCTGATGGGGGAGACCTGCTGGGGGGACTCTGATGGGGGACACTAATGAAGACTTCTTAGGGAGCATCTCTGTGTTGAGTTGTAGCCATAGAAACATTTGTAAAGGGGAGGAGTTAGTAAGATGACCATGCCCATGTGGGGGCACCAGCAATATTTCTGCACCCAGGCGCCTGTGACCGTAGGATCGGCCCTGGTGGCAGGAGACGTGTCTACATATACATGCCTATATACATTTGCTAGTAGGTGTCCCTCATTCCCATCTCAAAATGTTGGGAGGTATGGTGAAGCATTAAGCCTCGTACACACGATCGGATTTTCAGACGGGAATTGTATGATGGCAGGAAAATTCGACCGTTTGTACACTCCATCGTACAATTGTTGTTGGAATTTCTGACAACAAATGTGTCTTGTCGGATTTTCCGATCGTGTGTACACAAGTCCGTGGGAAAAAATCCAAAGTACAAACACGCATGCTCAGAAGCAATGCTAACCATAAGACAACATTAGCAGAAGTTGCCCAAAGGGTGTCGCTAATGAGCTGAAAAACCACGTTGTGTCGTGTTTGTTGGATGTCAATTCTTTGCCGTTTGTATGCAAGACAAATTCACGGCCAAAGCCCATCGGACAAAAGTCAGTGCAGACTCCTGCCATGTATAAAGTCGTCCCTTAATGCTCCTTGGTAGCTTTATGTTTCTGTCACTTTTGCAGAAAACCTCCTAGGGGCTCAGTTTGGAAGACTGAGGACATCCGGTAGTGAAAAAGTAGTTCAGGGAACAGCTCTAGACTGAAGGTGAGTTTTGCAGATAAAAAGTTTTCATTTTATTTTATATTTTAGTCAGCTGTTGATTTTTTGAAGGCCACACACCATCCTCATTTGCCTATTAACCATGCTGTCCTAGCAATTTGCTTCCTATCAGGAACATTTAGCAGTTTAGCAGGATTTGTCTCTTTAAAAAAAAAAGAAGAAAATTCTTAGAACTAAACAGCCATTACAGAGAATAACAGAGTAGAAGAATCATCCTCATACCACATGCTTGTCATATTTTCTTTCCCATTCTATAAAAATCATAAGGTTAGGGCAAGTCAGAAGCTGCATAACTCGATCCATGCGGACATTTAATAGCTTAGATATGCTGTAATCTCTTACACAGACATGATTTGGAATACTAAGCAGTTCTTGATTTGAATTGGTGGCTGAATGTATAACATTGACAATTTCCAGGATCTTTTTAGAGAACACAGCTGCTAGTTGTTGAAGAAAGAAGTATGTCTATTTTCTTGCACTACGCATTGGTTTTTCTGTAATCTCTCAACACAGAGGTGTTAAGAAAGCTGCCTTGTGACTTATCTGAACTTGGTTAATCAGTCTGAGGAATTTTGGACTGTACAGTAGTACAAAGCTCGACCCTCTTGGGGTTTACTGTATGTGTGTGTTGTCACATTGAACAAAACAGGCTCTATCCAGTACACAGTGTTCTAAGCAATTGCGATTAAGGTCTGTAACCCTACAGTGGAAGCTTTGAACATTGTTATAAATAACTCTGTATTAGTAAATTAAGTATTAAGACAATATAAAAAAGCATGTTCAACTTCAAAAAAAGCAGCAAGTATACTCATAACACAAAATATTATATATATTTTTTCAAATGTGTACATAACACCATTACCTTGCAGATTACATTTCAAATTGTCCAATTTCTTCTCTTTTACTGAAGTTCCTAAACTCATTTTAAAGTCCATTGCATGTGGTGGGTAGGGATGAGCTCCGCGTTCGATTCAAACGTATGTTCGACTCGAACATCGTCTGTTTGACCATTCGAAATTCGAACGTTATGGGCCGTTCGTGCCAAATTCAAATGGCGCGTCACAGCCCATAATTCACTGCGGCATTGCGCACTGATGATTGGCCAAGCATGCACTATGACCTGCATGCTTGGCCAATCACAGCGCGCAAAAAACGGAGAGTCATAATTGGCCAAAGCCAACACCTGTACGCTCTCAGCCCCCGCCCCCACACGCCTGTACGCTCTCAGCCCCCCCCACAGACCTGTACGCTCTCAGCCCCCCCTCAGCCCTTTACGCTCTCAGCCCCCCACACACACCTGTACGCTCTCAGCCCCCCACACACACCTGTACGCTCTCAGCCCCCCACACACACCTGTACGCTCTCAGCCCCCCACACACACCTGTACGCTCTCAGCCCCCCACACACACCTGTACGCTCTCAGCCCCCCCTCACACCTGTACGCTCTCAGCCCCCCTCACACCTGTACGCTCTCAGCCCCCCCTCACACCTGTACGCTCTCAGCCCCCCCTCACACCTGTATGCTCTCAGCCCCCCCCTCACACCTGTATGCTCTCAGCCCCCCCCCCTCACACCTGTATGCTCTCAGCCCCCCCCTCACACCTGTATGCTCTCAGCCCCCCCATCACACCTGTATGCTCTCAGCCCCCCCATCACACCTGTATGCTCTCAGCCCCCCCATCACACCTGTATGCTCTCAGCCCCCCCATCACACCTGTATGCTCTCAGCCCCCCCATCACACCTGTATGCTCTCAGCCCCCCTCACACCTGTACGCTCTCAGCCCCCCTCAAACCTGTACGCTCCCAGCCTCCGCCTCACACCTGTACGCTCTCAGCCCCCCTCATATGTGAATATATGACACACATACAGACAGACAGACATGTATACACACAGACAGACATGTACACATGTACATACACACACACACACAAACACCCCCTTCACTTGTACAACAGCCCTTACTTGTAAGGTGGTCTTCCTAGTCCCAGCTCTTGTTTCCACAGGTGGCTGAGATACAGATATGAACTGCAGTCCAGGATAAAGTACAGGCAGCACAGACAAGGAGTGCACATGCAAGAGGGGGGGGGGGGGTGTTCGGCTCATCCCTAGTGGTGGGCTGTCAAACTAACCTGTTTGGAAAGAGGGTGAGGATTAAATAGGCCCCTAATGCTGTATTTACATGGAGGGGGAAAACAAAACGATTTGGCTACAATAGAGAACTGGGCAAAAGGGCTTGGTTAACCTGGGTGCTGTTAAGGAGTGGAACAACATGGCTGCCTAAATGTTTTGTACAAGATCTAGGTATGGCTGCTAATGAATTAAATTCCTTGCCCTGTTGTCCCCGCATGCCAGGGCAGCCATTAGAAATTGTGGGGCCCCTTACACAGCGTTAGGTCTGCCCCTCCCCCGGCTTGACCACCAACATTCCCCAGAGCCCCCTCACACTCTCAGCTCACACCTGTATGCTCTCAGTCCCCCCTCATACCTGTACGCTTCCAGCCCCCCTCACACCTGTTTGCTCTCAGTCCCCCCTCATACCTTTATGCTTCCAGCCCCCCCACACACCTGTATGCTCTCAGCTCACACCTGTATGCTATCAGTCCCCCCTCATACCTGTACGCTTCCAGCCCCCCTCACACCTGTATGCTCTCAGTCCCCCCTCATACATTTACGCTTCCAGCCCCCCACACACCTGTACACTCTTAGCCCCCCTTACACCTGTACGCTTCCAGCCCCCCCACACACCTGTACACTCTTGGCCCCCTCACATCTGTACACTCTCAGCCCCCCCACACACACCTGTATGCTCTCAGCCCCCCCACACATTCCTGTACGCTCTCAGCCCCCCCACACACACCTGTACACTCTCAGCCCCCCCACACCTGTACGCTCTCAGCCCCGCCCCCACATGCCTGTACGCTCTCAGCCCCCCCACAGACCTGTACGCTCTCAGCCCCCCGCACAGCCCTTTACGCTCTCAGCCCCCCACACACACCTGTACGCTCTCAGCCCCCCACACACACCTGTAAGCTCTCAGCCCCCCACACACACCTGTACGCTCTCAGCCCCCCACACACACGTACGCTCTCAACCCCCCCCCCCCCCCACACACACCTGTACGCTCTCAGCCCCCTCACACCTGTACGCTCTCAGCCCCCCTCACACCTGTACACTCTCAGCCCCCCCTCACACCTGTACGCTCTCAGCCCCCCCTCACACCTGTACGCTCTCAGCCCCCCTCACACCTGTACGCTCTCAGCCCCCCTCACACCTGTACGCTCTCAGCCCCCCTCTCACACCTGTATGCTCTCAGCCCCCCCTCACACTTGTATGCTCTCAGCCCCCCCTCACACCTGTATGCTCTCAGCCCCCCTCACACCTGTACGCTCTCAGCCCCCCTCAAACCTGTACGCTTTCAGCCTCCGCCTCACACCTGTACGCTCTCAGCCCCCCTCATATGTGAATATATGACACATGTACACACATACAGACAGACAGACATGTATACACACAGACAGACATGTACACACGTACATACACACAAACACTCCCCCTTCACTTGTACAACAGCCCTTACTTGTAAGGTGGTCTTCCTAGTCCCAGTACAGGCAGCACAGACAAGGAGTGCACATGCAAGACATTGCCAGAGGTGGCAGCAAAGAGCCCGATGTGAGCTCAATGACAGAGCAGCAGCTTGGGCCCCTTACAAGTGTATGGGCTGTACCCCCTTGATGGCGGCCCTGCCCACAGCACACCTTAGTAAGAAGCAATTTGACAGCTGGTGAAATACTGACCTGATATCAGGAATCGTACTTACCAAGGCCGAGATGCTGAGGACGGCTCACCTTTGCGACCCAGCGCAGGCCGCCCTCTGGAATGGGAACAGAGGAGGGAAGGCACAAGGAGGCACCGGTACCGGAGTGGGTAGTAGCTGAGCAGGGAGATCACTGATGACAGCTGAAGAGTAGGCAACTACTGACTGGAACTCAGAGTTTGTAGACAAGGGCAGGAGCTGGAGACAAATCCGGGAAACAAGCCGTAAGTCAAGGGTTGGAGAAGGCAGAGAAAGTCCAAAAGGTACAGGTCAGGGGTCAGGGGCAGGAGACAGCAGCAATCCAGGGTACGTAAGCCAAGAGGTCCGAAGTTCCGGGTGAGAGGGGAGTCGTCAAGAAGTTCCGGGTCAACAAGGTCAGAGCAGCAGGAAGAACACACAGTAGCTGATGACAAACCAGCAGCCTGTCCAGGGCCTCTGATTGGTTCCGGGTAAGAGGCCGCGTGCGTACAAGCCCGTGCACATGGTGCGCCGCTGTACCGCGCATGCACGCTTGCAATTCGCGCACAGGCATGTGCCGCTATACTGTTCTACCGTGCATGTGCGAATCTGTTCGGAATGGAACTGGTACCCTGACACCTGACAACAGGGGCACCTGATGCCTTTGTTAATGCAGTGTCTGTGTACATGTAGCCTAAAATGCATAGTTGTCCCAGATACAGTCTTTAGCTAATACCAATAGTAATACTCATTGGAGAGAGAAGTGCCCTCTTTTATTGGTGGTTGCTTGACAAGTTTCCCCCATAATATTCGTTGTAAGTAGAGGTGTCCTCTTGGATTGGTGGCCGGTGAAGAAGTGTCTCTTTACACTGGTGGTCAATTTAGGAGTGTCACCTTATTTTGTTGGTAACAGAAGTGCCATCTTTCATTGGTCATAGCTGAGAAGTGCCATCCTACATTACGGTTTACTGTGGTGCCACTTAGATTGGAGGCTAGTGGAGAAGTGTCCCCTTAGATTGGTGGTCAGCTGAGAAATGCCATCCTGGGATTAGTGGTTGGTGGAAAAGTTCCTCCTTATAAATTGTAAGTAGAGAAGTATCCCCTTGGATTGGTGGTCTTTGGAGATTTGGAGAAGTATTTCCTTACAGCGTTGGCCAGTGAAGAAGTGCCACCCTAAATTGGTGGTAGTGGACACCTTATATTTATGATTTTTGTAGTGCCACATTACATTGACTTTTTTTTTTTTAGATCCAATTATTTTTATTTGTTTTTTTTCTTGCTCCAACAAACAATTAGTCAGGTATCATGGTTACAAAATACAAATAAAGCAACAGAATAATCATCAAGGACTAAGTATACAACTATTTTGAATGGCCGATATCTACTTCCTACTAATTCCCCCTGTGTCAATACTCTTGCATCTCCCTCCCTTCCATCCCCCCTCCCTACCCTGGACCTAAGCGCAGCCTTTGATACAGTTGATCACAAGCTGCTATTGACTCGGCTGGCTAAAATAGCCAAAGTCGCAGATCTATCCTGGTTCTCCTCTTTTTTGGAAAACCGTTCGCAAATAGTGAAGCTAGGACCCTTCACTTCTGAACAACGCACATTATCGTGCGGGGTCCCTCAAGGATCTCCCCTGTCGCCGATGTTATTCAACATCTATGTGCGTCCTCTTTTCGAAATCATCAGCAGCCAAAAACTGCTATATCACTCATATGCAGACGACACGCAACTGTACTTCCGCATTTGCAATAAAAAGGATCACCACCTCAACCTAGAGACATGCCTCTCTATGATAGAGGACTGGATGACAAAGAGTTATCTCAAACTCAACGGAGCGAAAACAGAACTCCTTCTGTTTCACGCCAAGCGTAGGAATCAATCGACAACAACCTGGATCCCCCCGCCCATTCTGGGCAAAATCATCACCCCTAGCACCAAAGTCAAAAGTCTTGGGGTCATCTTTGACTCCGACATGACAATGAACGCACAAATAGGGGCAGTAGTCAGCGGATCTCACCATCTGCTGCGCCTACTACGCAGACTCACGCCTTTTATTCCCAAGAATGACATAGCGGTCGTGGTGGGAGCAATTGTAAACTCCAGACTGGACTATGCAAATGCCCTTTACCTCGGACTCCCCAAGTACCAAATCGCTCGTCTTCAAGTCGTTCAAAATACGGCCGCCAGACTTGTGACAGGGAAAAAACCCTGGGAATCAATCTCACCTTCACTGAGATTCCTTCACTGGCTACCAGTTAAAGACAGAATCACCTTTAAAGCTCTCTGTCTAGCGCATAGATGTATCCATGGGAATGCTCCCCATTATCTATGCGAAAAATTAAAAATTCACAATCCCAATCGTATTCTACAATCCACCAATCAAAATCGGCTTCAGATACCGAAAGCCAGATACAAGTCCAAAGGAGACAGCAGATTCGCTGTCCAAGGTCCCAGACTATGGAACGCCTTACCAGCCTGCATTCGGCTGGAGGAGAACTACTTAGTCTTTAGGAGAAAGATTAAGACTCATCTCTTTTGATCTCAAAAGAGACAGGAACAACAAGCGCCCAGAGGCGATTTACTTCGCATGTGCTGCGCTATATAAGTTCCCATTCATTCATTCATTCATACCCCATCCTTGAAAAGCGTACTATCCCCGTAATTGCCCAACCGAGGAAGAGGGAAGACCCCATCGCTGTACTCTTGCCTCTTTATTTTATAACTGGGACCATCTTCCAGGGGAGTGGTGCACCCTGAGGACCCTCTAAGAGACCCTGCCCAGCGAGTAACAGGGTAAGTAAGTTATTGGAGACCGTTATTGACAGGGGGCATAGTATCTTGGTGGGCCACGGCAAGAACTGTCACCGGATCCCCCTACAAGGGGCCCCCAACAGCCCTGAACCTAGGCCCCCACAATCTAGCAAATTTCCCATAGTTCCCCTGTCTGATGAGGCACACTCTTTCACTAGAAATAGTTAACTTCATAGTCGCTGCCCAATTTTCTATGGACAGGGGAGCATGTGCCTGCCATTTTTGGGCTATTATCTTGCGTGCCTGGAATAGGCATCTCAATACTGCTTCCAAATTGCCTGGTGGGACTCTGTTGTCCTCCATACACCCCAAGAGACAGGTCATAGCCACTGGGTCGAGAGAGGATCCAAATGTCTTGTTAATCCTCTCAATTATCTCCACCCAGTAGCCATATAGCCTTGGACACTTCCAAACCATATGTATAAGATACCCTTTAGCTTTACACCTTGGGCATTCGTTGTTTTGTCTCCACCCTAGTTTGAACATCTTGTGGGGGGTGTAATATACCCTATGCAGTAAGAACAGGTGGGACAGTTTCTGCGCAGGGGCGATTGAGACCAAAGCTTCTTGTTGTAGGATCCTATCCCACTGTTCAGATGTCATTGTTCCCACGTCGTTTTCCATTACATTGACATTAATTGGAGACGTGTAGACGTGCCCCTTAAGTTGGTGGGTCAATGAAGAAATATCACCTTATATTAGTGGCAGCAGATAAGTGCCACCTTACATTGGTAATAGCTTTACATTAAGGTTTACAGTGGTTTTCACTTTACATTGGTGTCAGTTAGTTATTTTGTGGAAAAATCCTGATGTAGGAGGGTGCTGTAACAGCCAGATAGTTAACTGTTATCGTTATAATTTTGTGATGGTCATCAAATGCCTGGTAAAGGAATCCTGTGTGACCTTGAAATGTTGCACTTACACAAAGTGTGATGTGAACACTTCAATAAATGTTTGGACTTTATGTTATAGATCCTTGGGGCCAGATTCAGGTAGATGGGAGCATCTTTGCTCCAGAGTAACGCTTCTCATTTACGTTACTCTGCCGAAATTTTAGCAGCAAGTGCTGTCATTCACGAAGCACTTGCTCCTAAAGTTGCGGCAGCATAACGAAAATGAGCCGGCGGAATTCAAATTGGGCGGGTACGGGGCATGTAGTATTTAAACTAAGCGCGATCCCGCCGCGAACGTACTGCGCATGCGTCGAGTGTCAAAGCATCCCCGTGCGCATGCTCCAAATTCTGTGAATGAACGTCAATGACGTCACATTCCCATTCATGATCTTTTTACGCAAGCGACGTGATTTTTTTTTTTCCCGACGCGATGACGACGCCTATACCTAATATAGGATACTCCAACCCCATGTAGGTATATCTTCGCGCCGCGTATCGCTTCCGGAAACGTCGTACCGTCATTGCGTCGCGCCGGAATTCGCTCGTGAATTGCCGATTTCCGCTCATTAACATATTTTTTGAGCGGAAATCGGCGGGAACGCCCCTGGCGCCATTTTTAAGTTGAAGTAACGATGCGATGGCGAAACTCAGTTACGCTGATCGCATCGGAGCTTCAACCCGGCGTTTCTTGTTTTCTGGTTACAGAAAACAAAAACGCCGGCTCAAAGTGACAGTTAGGCTGGCGGATCACTGGATCCGCCAGCCTAACTGTTCCTGAATCTGGCCCTTGGTGTGCTAGCGACATATGTTGTTGTCTTAGTTCAATGGTTAGTGAAAAAAAGTCCCCTTAAATTAGTGGTCAGCAGAGAAGTATTACTTAGCATCATGGTCAGCAGAGAAGCACCCCTGGAGCAAAGTTTCCTCTTTGATTGCTTGTTACTGGAGAAGTATCTCCTTGGATTGATGGTTTGTGTAAAAGTTTTCCCTTAGGTTGGCGGTCAATAAAGAAGTGCCGCCTTACATTGTTGTTAACATTAAGATTTACTGTAGTACCACTTACATTGGTGGCCAACAGAGAAGGCTGCCATTAGGCCATACAGCTGTTTTATGCACCCCTTAGTTCAGATATATCACACTCATTCTTGGGAAAACCTTGATGAAGGTGGGTGCCTGATATCAATGTAATTAAGTGATGGTCATCACATGCCTGATAAAAAGGTATGGCTCCGAAACAGTGCCCTTATGTGAACTTTCATGTGACCACGTCAATCAAATTGTGGATTATGAATCCTTGGTGTGCTAGCAAAATATGTTCCCATTTTAGATCAGACTACATTTTTGGAGTGACTCGTGTGGAAATCAACTAATTTCTAAAAGGCTGAAAAAACTTTGCATGCAGCTGTATAACCAAGTCTGATGTGCATACTGACAAAGGGTGGAGATGCTCACATTAACTCAGATTAAAAAGCTTTTTTGGCCATACATCTTTTGTGGGTCACAGCAAGTGCACATATGTTGCTCTTTTGTGACCCAGAATCAGCTGATAGAGGGCTATTGTCTGCTGTCAGCTGACGTGGGAGATCTGCTCCAGGTTCTGGAAGGATCCTGACCTTATTGATGGAATCCACCCTAGTGCCTAATCGACAACTGGCTCTGCTAATCAGCATATGGCTGAGAGCCAAAGTCAGATGATCCTGCCTCCTCTCTAAGCAGACCAAGAGCTGAGCCATCAGTGATCATGCAATCGTTGGAGGTAAGTTTAAATGTTTCTATTTTTTCTAAACCCCAAACTTCTCCTTTAAACAATAAAAAGCTGCTGTATTGTGAGAAATACGGTATTTAAAAAAAGCCGAACTCTGGGATGGAGGAAAAAGAAACATACCTTACCCCTGACAGGCTCCAGCACAGTCCTCTTCTCCCTAAGGATTTGGATAGTTCTTCAGCATCAACATGTACAATGCAGGGTTAAACCTACAGTGTGACTGTGACAGTGAGCTCCTTAGAAAGAAGGCTATTCTTGTGTAGCGCCTATGTACTTTATAGTACTGGCGCTAGTTAAATTTAGGGGTAGCTCAGAGTGTAGTTAAACTCTGATCCAGATTGTTAAATGCAAAACAAGGTCTCTGTCTCAGCTTGGCTGTGCTGTGGGCTTATTTTGTTGTACTGGGGTGTTCTTCCAGCCCCGGAGCTGCAGGTGGCAACAGTGGAATCAAGGTTTGGGTGCTTTTTCCCAGCAGCCAATCAGGAGGGTTTGTCCTCGCTGTGCATGCTGGGGAGGGGTATTTATGAGGCAGACGCCATTTGGCCTGGGTCTTCTTTGTCCAGTGTGGCACCCACCTTTAAGGTGGCCACACCATGGTGCTATGGCCTACCTGGCTGGGGCGTGCGTGCCACACGGTGTTCCTGGTTTCAGGACCATGCTGGCCCGGAGCATCTGAACAGCGACGGGGACTCAGTGAGTGACTGGGTTCCCAACTTTGAGGATTCCAAGCTGTACTGCTGTTCGGTGGGGAGTCCGTCTGAGGAGCGCCATTGAGAGGTTGGCGGTCCAAAAGGGTCTGGACAAACCTCCGGGGATCGAGGTAGCCGGACACTGTGGGATTAACCACCTTTCAGTCGGTACCTGGGCGTCAAGTTGAAGGAGATCCAACCGTAACTCATCTAAGGAGGGATATCTCCAAGAATTCAATCTAGAGAGGACCTGTGGCAGAGGTGTCTTTTTTTTTGTATAATCAGTTTTTATTGAAAGAATAACAACAGAAAAAAAAACAAAGGAACAAGAGGGGGGGGGGGGGGGAGAGAGGGGATAACATGTAGAACACAGGACAGACAAGTCCAGTAAAGTTTCGTGTGACAGACGTCGGCCTCGCAGGACCACCAACAGTCATAAGCATACATCATAGAAATCCCACTGTGCATATGTACAGAATCGTTTACGGGAAGTGCAATTAAAGACACAGGGGTCCCCGCGACGGCCAACACCCAAAAGGGCGTCAGCGGCCACGCAGACCCGGGGACAATAAGGTAGCCGAGTGGGCAGCAACCTATAAGAGCATGAAATTGAGTAAGGCACCAAAGGGGGACAAACCTAGGATACTAAGGGGGGGAGGGGGTGAGAAACAGCATGGCCCAGGCCCAGACCCGCAGCCCACAGCCGGGGCGGAGGGGGGGGGCTTCTAGGCCTCCATCTAACCACCCACCGCTCCCATGCGGGCCAGCGGGCCGAGACCAGAGGGCCCGCTAAAGGACGTGGACGGGGCCAAAGAGCAAACCGCCATCCCCCATCGTGCGCCAGCGAACCTAATAGTGCAAACCAACATACGCTAACATATACAACCCACTGGTAACAATTAAAGAATAAGAACCTGGAAATAAGAAATACAGAAATAGGGGAGAGAAGGGGGGGCACAGAAAGAGGGGAGAAGAGAAGGGGGGGCAAGGAAGAGAAGAAAGGGGAAAGAGAAGAGAGGAAAAAAGGAGAAAGAGGGAAGAAAAAAGGGCAGTGCGTACCTCAAAAGTCGGCAAAGAACGTATCCATCTCCACACCGGGCGCAGCACTCCATTCCATAACATCAGCACCAACAGACCACCGTACCATTAACCACTAGGGGGGACCAGCTCCTTGTCCATCAGCAACCCGTAACCTGCGAGCCTTAAGGGAAGGCTCTGCTAATTCTAGGAGCGCGACGTCTAGACTAGAGGGGACGAAGACAGGGTCCGAGACATAGTCCGTCCACGGCGCCCAAATAGCCCTGTGTTGGTCGCTGCGGCCACGACAGGTCGCCACCCAACCCTCAGCCTCTCCGATGGCACTCACCCCCCGTATCCACTCCTCCCGACTAGGTACCCGGGACTGCTTCCAATAAACCGGAAGCAGCTTCTTGGCTGCATTAAGTAAATGTGGCAAAACACTTTTTTTGTAATGACTCAGAGGAATAGTTGGGACATGGAGGAGAAAGTGCACCGGAGAGAGGGGAATGTCAATCCCTGTGATCGTCAGTATCTGCTCCTTGACATCTGCCCAGAAGGGCCCTACCAAGGGGCAGTCCCACCATATGTGAATGAGCGTGCCTCTGTGCCCACACCCCCGCCAGCACAACCCAGATTGGGTGGGATAAATACTTGCTAAGTCCGCCGGAACCCGGTACCAGCGGGACAGAAGTTTAAAACTTGTCTCCTGAGTCTTAGAATCAATGGAAGAAGTATGGGTAAGATGGTAGAGGTGGGCTAGTTGTGCGCCCGTAAGGGCCTGATCCAGGTCCCTCTCCCATCTCCTTATGTAGGCAGGTGTGGGCGGAGAGGCAGCGGAACCTAGCAGGCGGTACAGTTCCGATATCAAGTGGGGGGTAGGGCCTTCATTAGCAAAAAGACTCTCAAATGGGGTAAGAGAGGAGGGGTCCCTAATCCTATGGCCCTGTTTTTCAAAGAAATGGTGTAGCTGTCTATAGCGCCAGAAATTCATCCGTGCGCCCTGTCGACCCGCAGGGAGGGCCTCATAGTCAAGAAGCTTACCGTCTTTCATAAGTTTGCCGCAACTGGCGTTACCATCGTCCACCCAAGATCCAAAGAAGGCCATTTGTTCTCCCGGGGGGAACCAGAGAAAGCCACCCAATGGGGCCAAGGGAGACATGGGGGGAGACAATTTAAACATAGCATTTATCCTGTCCCAGACCGCGAGCACATGAGTCGTCAGCGGAGAGGTTGTCTCAGAAAGTCCCCTATGCTCCCGGGGCAACCAGGGCGCGTACGAGAGGTTCCTACCCGCGAGGCACTTCTCCAGAGAAACCCAAAGCTTCGAGTGAGAGTGGAAACGCCAGTTTAGAATTCGTTGAAGCGCTATCGCCCTATAATATCGCCTAACGTCAGGGAACCCCAGACCCCCCTCCGTCTTAGAACGTTTCAGTACTTTGAGGGCTATGCGGGGCTTGCGTGCGTTCCAGACAAATTCAGTCAGCATACTAGTAAGGCGGTCGAAGAAAGGTCCGGGTAAACGGATCGGAAGCATCTGACAGTAAAAAAGGATGCGGGGCAAAACATTCATCTTTATCACGTTCACCGGCCAAACCAGGTAAAGGCTGTGCGGGTCCATTGGGAAAGATCCGCCTTGATCATAGTCAGCAGAGGGGGGAAGTTAGCTGTGTACAAGGTGTCAAGTCTAGCTGTAAGCTGTACTCCTAGGTAGCGCAGGGATGTTTTGGCCCACGAAAAGGGGAAGGCGTCCCTAAGTCTCTCGGCAAGGTCCGGGGGCAGGGTTATGGGGAGGATTTCAGACTTCTCGTAGTTTATTTTAAAATTAGATAGGGTTCCAAAGTGGTTAAGTTCCCTCAACAGGTTCGGCAACGAGATCAGGGGATTTGCCAGATGAAAAAGAACATCGTCAGCATACGCCGATAACTTATGTTCCGTATTCCCGACCTGCAAACCTCTGATGTCACTGTTAGCCCTGATAGTGCGGAGTAAAGGCTCCAGAACCAGGGCAAAGAGGAGGGGCGAAAGAGGGCACCCCTGTCTCGTGCCGTTCCTGATGGGGAAGCGAGAGGAAAGAGTGCCATTCACCTTCACTTGTGCACAAGGATCAGAGTAAAGGGCCAGGATGGAGGCCAACATACGAGGACCAAGTCCCAAGTGGCCAAGTACCTCTTGAAGATAAGACCAGTCAACCCGATCAAACGCCTTTTCGGAGAGGTGTCTTTTTGAGGCTCACCAAGGGGGGAGTCTGTGGCAGAAGCTCTTTCTCAAGTTCAAGTTCACTAAGGAGGGTCTGTGGCAGAGACTTTATACTACAATTGTCCGAGTGATACTCCGGCTGTCAGGTCAGTGAGTAAGGCCTGTCCGGGTACGCTAAGCCCACTCCGGCGGGAGTGGCGCATAGACGGGTTACGTTTGGAAGCAGAACTGTTTCCTATTATCACGCCTGAATCTGCTACTCTCCATTCCTCTTCAACTTTACTTTCCTCACCATAAGTTTACTGTTTTTACCCGGCTGAGTAATAAAGAGCACTGCAAAGAGCACCTGTCATGGACATTCCTTTACTTCTACTATATGCAATATGCAACATCCACCCCTCCGGGGGTAGTGCTACACTTGTATTGTAAAAAGTTGTTTCATTAAGGGCTTGTTCACACTTGCTGAGCCTTTGCGGCCCGTCCCAGATGCCTGTTAACCTCCTATGAAAAGCAGGTTGACAGGCAGCTGGGAGGTGATATATTTCTATATTTCCTCCTCGCTTCCTGTTTTAACCCTGAAGTCTGGACTACTGTGTCACAACCACTTGCAATGCACACAATGCATTGCAGCTGTGGAATGTGTACAACCCTGTCTAGCCAGTGATGCAGATTAGGGGGGGGAGCGACCGACAGTAAAGGGGAGGTAAAACCGTGGCTCAGCCATCCATTTTTACTCCTCCCCCTATGTGAATTAGCCCCATCTTTCAATCAGGTTTAGGTTATTTGTTTAAAACTGCAAAGGTGGGACTTTTTTTTTACTGACAATCATTTGGGTGAATAGTGAATATTACTTTTAATATTTTAAGAAAAATATCTTTTAGTGATCACCTTTATACAATTAATGTCAGTAGATACATTTTGGGTAGGTAATGTTTTTAATTAATATTTAAACTGTTTACAAGCAGTTTAAAGGGTAAAGGTTTTCGTTGCATTTATAATGCTGAGTTCAGCAATTTCCATCTTGGCATACCTCCTGTGCTACTATCGAAGCCCTAGGCTTGTCAAGACAATTTTATAAATGATTTTTCTCCCTAATCCTACCCTTCAATAACTATTACAGCAAGGGCATAGAGGAGAATGAGTGAGAGCCTGCTACATTGCACAGGGCATTAATGTGCTAACTGACCTCCTTTTAGAACAATGTTGAAATGTTAGTGATATTTTTAAAAGGTTACAACTTCATCTATTGTACCGTACATCTTCCCTTTTCAGCATTGAAACTTTCAAGTTATTTCTTAAAAAAGAGACTCTGTCACCATGGGCGTCTGCTGAATTTTTTTTAAAGGGGGGGGCGCTTCAGCAGAGGCAATACACAGTCACATTTAACCCTGTCTTCGACCACTAGCTGGGGTTTAAACCCCCCTCCCCAGCAGCCAAATAGGATGGATAGTGTCAGTAGGGCAGTGGGCGGTGTTAGAAGGGCAGTGGACGGTGTAATATTTTTTTTTTTTTTTTACAAATGTATTTATTTTTACATTTTTTAATGTAAAACAGACCCCTGATAGTCCCTTTCCATTTTTTTAAAAGTGAGCTAAGTGTTAATTCTCCAGTTCCTTTCTCTGGGGCATAATAAACATAGTAAATTGAAACAAATATACAGTACTGTCTGTGTACCAAACTTTTGCCGATTCCCTCAATCTCTGTGACTGGTCCCCTGCAGCTTCTGTGAAAGCTGTGACAGGCTGTGGTCGCACTCCATCATCATCATTGTACCATACAGTGTTAATGTTCATGTATGGTATGCAATGATGCAGGGTTAATGTTCATGTATGGTATGCAATGATGCTGAGGTTTTGGGTTGAGGAGGAGAGCAGTGCGGCTGGCTGGAACATGGAAACAGAAGTACAAGTGGTAATTTCTCCCCAGCAGTGCAAGGGTGGAATTTTCCCTTTCCTGGAGGTGGGCTGTATTCTTTATGTTTCTTTATACTCATAACAATGTCAGGAATATACTGGGACTTTTCAGGTTCTACATAGAAAGTATTCCACATTATTAAAAATATAAATTTTTAATAAGATATGGTGTGTGTGTGTGTGTAATGCATCCATGTGGAGCCTGAAAAGTGCAGTCCACTCTGACTTCAGGGGGGGGCAATTGACCCCCCTTGCCCTATGGAGCAGACGCCCATGTCTGTCACCACACGATGCATATTATAGATTAGAGGTGTAGAGGACCTCAAGTGCAAACCTTTTGTAAACCTCACCAAAGGCCCACACATAATATTCCGTGAATGTAATGCTTCAGAAAGCTTTCAGACTGAAGATAAAGATGCAATGGGAGTGAGTCCAAAGCAGATTATATGCATGCTATAGGAGCTTTTGGAGACTGGGAACATGCTTTAGGAGACAGTCATAGAATAGAAACCCATTACATGAGACCATTGCTATTACAGCCCCTTTACAAATCAATCCTTCCATTTTTCTCACCTCGCCTTTCTGGACAACCTTGGAGAGAGAGCGCAGCTCTGCCTCTTCACTAGGAAACACATGCTGGACTTTAAAACCCCTCCTCTTCCACCATGGCCTCAGTTATTGTGTTTCTTTCGCCATGGTGGAAGGACATGCTTGTGAACCAGGGAAAGCTGCGTTCTTTCCAAGGGTGGATTGGGGTAAGCTTACCTTTTTTGACTTGCTATTTCCTGCATGTGTGCAGGGGCCATCCCAGCCCCCCCCTAAGTGTAGGGGGGTGTTCTCAGAGTCTCCAACCTCTCCCTGCTCAGTGGAGTGAAGGCTCCACAGGCGGCGGCGCTGAGTGCCCGGGGTCCGCGGTGTTGGCTCAGGTGGCCAGGCGGTACGATCGCTGTTATCAGCGTTTTTCCTCCGCATGTCGGTCCCGGGTCCTGGGTGGCGGGGGACGCCATTCACAGCGGCGCGGCTTCCTGTGGGGGCGGGCGGCGCGTGGTTCACGCTGCCTGGAACGCAGGGGTCAAGGGACAGGCCTAAAGAGCGGCGTCCCCGGTTCCGGCCATTACAGATGACGTCAGACCCAGGAAAATTTTAAAACCTCCACGGTCCCAGCTGCTTCTCTGCTACAGTATGGAAGAGGGTTCAGCAGCGATGGCGGAGACAGGCACCCCAGACGCCGCTCAGGTCCAGGTAGGAGGGGTACAGTGGTGCCTCAATTCTTTACCTTATGGACTTATCTGGTGTTAGTTTATTCCTCCTTAAGGGAGCCTGTACGGCAGGGTCAGAGGTAACTTCTCTCGGTCCCTGTCAGTTCCTGCACTTAGGTGGTGTTTTTTGTGTGTCTTTCCAAAAAAGGTTCTTCTTCAATGGTGGCGGTTTAAAAAAAAATAGGGATTTGTTCTCTTCAGTGCAGGAACTTAAAAGTTCCCTGAGTTCGGTTCAAACTATGTTGGTTCAGAACCCAGTGGCTCCAATTGAAATGCAGCAATCACCACCTAGGCCTAGAGCAGGGGTCCTCAAACTACGGCCCTCCAGCTGTTCAGGAACTACAATTCCCATCATGCTTAGTCATGTCTGTAAATGTCAGAGTTTTGCAATGCCTCATGGGATGTGTAGTTCCACAACAGCTGGAGGGCCGTAGTTTGAGGATCCCTGGCCTAGAGCCTCCACCTCTAAAGAGACTGCGGACTCAGGGGATGAAGGGACAAGTACTCTCCGCTCAGTCATATCTTCAGATGAAGAGGGAGAGGAAGATGATAGCAGAAGCTCTAGATATAAGGTCTCTCTAGATGAAGTGGATGATCTGCTAGATGCAATTTATGCTACTCTGGAAATTCAGGAGGAAAAGATTCAAATGTCTCTTCACGACAAGATGTATCAGGGTTTGGATGAATCCAAAAGTAAAGTATTCCCTGTTCATAAGGTCGTTTCGGATACCGTTAAAAAAGAGTGGAAAGATCCAGAAAGGGGTCCTTTCTTTTCTAAAAGCCTAAGGAAGAGATTTCCCTTCGAGGATGAGGATTCCGAAGTGTGGAATAAAAAGCCTCGGGTAGATGCGGCTTTTTCCCAAGTATCCCGCCGAACAGATCTGGCATTTGAAGATATGGGAGTACTGAAGGATCCCATGGATAAAAGGGCGGATTCTCTGCTAAAAAAGGCCTGGGACTCTACCTCTCTAAGCCTTAAACCAGCCATGGCTTCTACGGTGGTAGCAAGAAATTTAGAGTGCTGGGTGGAAAAACGTATGAGCCATGTAAAGGCGGGCACTTCAAGGAAAGACTTATTAGAGTCCTTTCCTTTGATTTTAAAGTCAATTAGGTATATGGCTGACGCATCAGCGGAGTCAATAAAGTTGGCAGCCAGATCTTCCGCCTTGGTTAACTCAGCCAGGCGTGCAGTCTGGCTTAAAACCTGGACTGGGGACACTGCTTCCAAAATTAAGCTCTGTGGACTACCCTTTTCAGGTGACTTATTGTTTGGACCAGATTTAGAAAAAATTCTGGACAGAACAGCTGACACAAAGAAGGCTTTTCCTACCAAAAAGAAGCCACCCATCAAGAAATTTTTTCGTTCTTTTCAGCAGACCTACAAAAAAGAGCAAAATAAAAAACGCTGGGTTCCTCAGCGAGGTAGAGGAAGAGGAGGAATTCTCTTTAGGTCCCCCCAAGACCAGTCCTCAAAAGACAAATGACAATCTGACTCCAGTGGGGGGAAGATTGTCCGCTTTTTGGCCTCAGTGGAATCTTTGCACCAAAAGTCTCTATATAAAAAACATCATTGCACAGGGGTACAACCTGGAATTCGCAGAGTGTCCTCCATCCAGGTTCTATATCACGACCCTTCCAAGGGCTCAGGAGAAAGCTTCCGCAATGATGATCCTTCTGAAGGATCTGATACAACAGGGAGTCATTATCCAAGTCCCAAAACACCAGGAAGGGAAAGGGTTTTACTCCCATATATTCTTGGTAAAGAAGCCCTCGGAAAAATTCCGCTTGATTCTAAATCTAAAAATCCTGAACAAGGCAATCAGGTACAAGCATTTTTGCATGGACACTATCCATACGATAACAAAGCTATTAACACCAGGGTGCTTCATGGCATCGCTAGATTTAAGGGACGCGTACCTACACATTCCTATAGCTCAGGCCTCCCAAAAGTTTTTACGTCTGGCAGTCAACTTAGGAACTTCAATTTGGCATCTACAGTTCAAAGCTCTGCCGTTCGGCCTCTCATCCTCCCCCAGAATTTTCACGAAAGTGATGGCGGAAGCCTTGGAGCCTTTGAAGCTGAGGGAAGTCTCGGTTGTCCCATACCTGGACGATATCCTATTTTTTGCAGATTCAAAAAATCAGTTAGTGACAGATCTCCAGTTGTCACAATTGCACCTCAGGGATCTGGGGTGGTTGTTAAATCTGGAGAAATCAAACTTAGACCCTTCTCAGGAGATAAGGTTCCTCGGCTACAACATCAACTCAACTCTCCAAAAGGTATTTCTCCCTCAGGAAAAAATAGAAAAGATCAACTCCTCAGTCTGTCAGATCCAGACGAATCTGGTAGTGTCAGTAAGGACAGCTATGGCAGTGCTAGGCCAGCTTACGGCCTCGATCCCTGCGGTATTATGGGCCAGGTTACATTCCAGACCCCTACAGAGAAACATCCTACAAGTATGGTCTCATCAGGAATCTCTGGAGAAATCTTTCAAGCTAACATCAAGAGCAAAGAGGTCCCTCTGGTGGTGGAGAGACCAGTCCAATCTGTCAAAGGGTCGCTCCTGGGTCCTTCCGTTGGACAAGCGTCTGACAACGGACGCAAGTTCATGGGGGTGGGGTGCTCACCTGGACGGACAGACGGCTCAAGGATCTTGGTCCAAGGTGGAAGCAAGGAGGTCATCAAATTGGCGAGAACTAAGAGACATTTTCATGGGACTCCTGGCCTTTCAACAAATACTGAGGGGTTGTCATGTACAGGTCTTTTCAGACAATACAACTGCTGTAGCCTACGTGACCAAGCAAGGAGGGACCAGGAGCCAGGGGCTGATGGAACTAGCCAACCAGCTACTAGCATGGGCAGAACGAAACGTAATCTCCCTATCAGCAATTCACCTAAAAGGGTCCCAAAATCTACTGGCCGACCTGTTGAGCAGAAGGAGAGTAAAAGAGGCAGAATGGAGCCTAAATCAGGAGATATTCAATATGATCACAGTGAAATGGGGTCATCCTCAAGTGGATCTTTTTGCCAGCCAACAGAATACCAAGGTCCAAGAATTATTTTCCCTGCACAGGGGAGACCAAGCAATAGGCACAGATGCTCTAGCCCACCCATGGGACTACCATCTGTGTTATGCTTTTCCCCCCTTTCCCCTAATTCCACTAGTGTTGAGGAAATTCAGGGAAGAGAACACCAGTCTGATTCTGATTGCTCCCTTCTGGCCAAAAAGGCCTTGGTTCGCAACACTGTTAAATCTAGCCATAAAGTCCCCATGGAGACTACCAGCCAGAAAGGACCTTCTAAAACAGGACTCAGTTTGCCACCCAGAAATAGACAGATTGAATCTGTGTGCCTGGTTTCTGAAGAGGACATTCTAAAAAATAAGGGTTTATCCGATAAGGTAGTAAAAACGTTATTATCAAGTAGGAAGGAAGTAACCAGGTCTATTAACCAGAAGGTATGGAAGAAATCTAATTCCTGGTGTTCCGCTAAGGATTTCCAACCCAAAAGTCTTGTCTCAATTCTAGAGTTTCTCCATGAAGGAATGGAGAAAGGTCTTGCAGCTAGTATGTTAAAAACGCAGGTAGTGGCTCTTTCTGTTTTTTTAGAAAGGACTCTATCTAGAGAGCCTTTGATTTCCAGATTTTTCAGAGCACTCTCAAGAAGCAGACCAGTGACTCTTAAAATGTTTCCAAGTTGGGATCTATCAGTTGTCTTGCAGGGCTTAACGGGAGCACCGTTTGAACCTTTAGAAAATACTTCTTTGAAAAATGTATTTCTCAAAACTGTTTTTTTGGTGGCAATAACTTCAGCAAGACAAGTTAGTGAGCTACAAGCTCTGGCTATTTCTGAAACTTTTTTAAGAATTTTTCCAGAGTGATTCTTCAGACGGATCCTGCTTTCCTCCCAAAAGTGGCATCTAATTTTCATCGTTCACAGGAAATTATCTTACCCACTTTTTCTTTAAATCCTTCTAACGCTGGAGAAGAAGCGTTTCATACTTTAGATGTGAAAAGATGTCTGATACAATACCTCCTAGTCACCAGAGAGTTCAGAAAAACAAATGCTCTGTTTATAGTTTTCTCAGGCCCTCGTAAGGGGGAAAAAGCATCCAAAAGTACGCTCGGAAGGTGGCTTAAACTCGCAATTACGGAAGCTTACAAAACCAAAGATGTTACACCTCCCTCGGGCATTATGGCACACTCAACTAGATCAAGTGCAGTATCTTGGGCCAAAAGAGCGGGTGCTACTCCCGAACAAATTTGCAAGGCCGCCACCTGGTCCAGCTATTCAACGTTCCTGAAACATTACAGGCTGGATCTATTGTCTGCCACAGATCAAGCCTTTGGCAGGAAGGTGCTGCAGGCAGTAGTCCCACCCTAGGGTAAGTTACTTGTTTATCCTCTCCAAGGTTGTCCTGAAAGGCGAGGTGAGAAAGCCTAGTTAGACTTACCGTGACGGTATTTCTAAGAGCCTTTCAGGACAACCGCTATTTCCCTCCCTAAATGTATTTTAGAGTAATAAGTTATAAATCTATCGTGGTGTTGTGGTTTCTGTGCTTTATCTTCCAGGGAGTCGGACCACAGTAACTGAGGCCATGGTGGAAGAGGAGGGGTTTTAAAGTCCAGCATGTGTTTCCTAGTGAAGAGGCGGAGCTGGCTCTCTCTCCAAGGTTGTCCTGAAAGGCTCTTAGAAATACCGGTAAGTCTAACTAGGCCTTTTGCGCTCCCTACAGCCCCCTTAAATTATCTGAGCCACATTATTTTTATCAGCAGGATCCAATAAAAAGATCAGTGGGGAAAAAAAACATATAATGATAAAAGGGATGGACAGCACAGAAATAATTTAATATAGTAAAAATAAATAGCCTAAACCATTTTCCTTCACTAGCTTGAGCAAGCAACTAGGTAAGGAAAATACAGACTATTGTGTACAGGGGTCTTTAGGACCATACAGTGGGCTCCATTCACAAAGTTTTATCTACCACTTGCCAAATACAGTAAAACACTGCTCAGAATTTTTCACATTTTTTTTTTGACATTCACAAATAAAACACTAGAAAAATACCACAAGCGCTATTTTATGAAGTGATGTGGTATTTTAGTAGTAAAAGTTTGTGGTAATTTACCAGTAGTAAATAGCTGGTTGTTGAGCAGTGGGCAGCTGCCATGTCCTTAACAACTGATGAGTCATCAGTTGTCAGCGGGGTTCCCCTAAGGCCGCGTACACACGATCAAATCTATCTGCTGGAAACAGTCGGCCCGACCGTCCCAGCAGACAGATTCGACCGTGTGTACGAGCGAGCCGACGGATTTGGCCACCCGACAGATTTCAAAGCATGCTTTGAAATCTGTCGGCTGGGAACCCGTCCGCCCGACATGTCTGCTGGTTAGTACGCTAACCAGCAGACATGTCTTCTCGCACACGCGCCGAATGGTTTCGACGCATGCGCGGAAGTGTTTTACTTTCTAGTGCGGTGATGTGGCGGCGTCAACGTCACCGCCACGTCACCGCGCCGTCTGGCGGCGGGAATTTTGGTTTGATCGTGTGTACACGATCAAACCAATATGTCCCCAGCAGACAGATTTGTTCAAATCGGTCTGCCCGACCGATTTGAACAAATGTGTCTGCTCGTGTGTATGAGGCCTATGAAGTCCTTTAATCCATAAATGGAAAACTCTAATGAGATGTTCATAGATACAGATATCCTCTATCATCCTCCCTGGAATCCAAACCTCTTCCTATTTTTAATACACGGGAGGGAGGCTGACACCAGAAAAAGCCAACAAACAGGGAAGGTGGCTAAATGTTAACCTCTTCCCCCTGACCTGGGCAGCCAAGTAACTAACTACCACAATATGCCACCTGCCTACACATACTGTACTTAGTTTTTAAAAAGTTTCTTAGACAGAAGAATCCTTACAACACATACAATTTCAATCATAGATTAGGAGGTCTCAAGCAGTGGTGGAGAGAGATGATAGCCATGCCAAAAAAAAACTCTGTCAATTTTTTTAGGACAGCTCCTGGGTAAATTGATAGCTTTATAAACACGTACCATGTAGCTGACTAATTCTTTCCAGAAGTAAACTGTGGGAGCCATTGTTTTTTTCCAATGCAAAATAATAGATTTACGGACATAATATGTTCACGTTGAACTGTGTTCACAGACAGGAAATTTTGGAAATATTTCTGAGCCCAGGCAGTGAAATCCATCACAGAATCATGCCTGTTTTTAATGCAGTGCTGTCTGAGGCCCTGGAGATCACAGGCATCCAATATTGTACTTCAGTCTTGTCCCTTGCGCACAGAAATTTCTCTTTTAATGATATTTTGAACTGTAGATGATGATATATTTAAAGTCTTTGCAGTTTTACAATTTTGTTGCCCTGTACCAACGTTTTTGAGATGGGTTTATGCCACCAATTTCAAAATTACATTTAATATGTTTTCTATATTCTATTGTAAATTAAATGGGTTTATGTGATTTACAAATCATTGTATTCTATTTTTATGTAGATTTTACACAGTGTGAGGGATTCGCTCGGTAGCGGGTGTGTGTGACCCCCTGGATGGGTTCACTACACGCTGAACTATACAGAAAGGCAGTTGAGGATGGTTGAAAACAAAGGATATGGTTTATTCTTCCATATTGCTGGATACAAGTGCAAGCATCAAAACAGCATAAACAAAACAAAACCTAAAATAAACCCTTGCCACTTGGGGCTTCTACCTATGGAGTCTGGCACAGCCTACTGCTGGGCAGACACTGCTGGTCAGACAGCAGAAAAACAATAGTCTTTTTGATTTTTATCACACAGAAAAATCAACAACCACCTCACCTCTTTAGAAGTCTTTCTGACTGCTCTTCTTAACTCAAAAAGCCTCAGGATGCAGCAATCAGTAGTCATCCTTTGAATAACTTATAGAGGCCTTAATTGCCATATTCTGAACAGCTGAAGTTTTCCAATGCCCTAAACCTTTGTGGCTATTTCTGCAGCCGACACCTAATAGTAATTGGTGAATTGTCTAAACAAGGCAGAAATGTATCTCCCGTCTGTGACAACACCCACAGACTTACCTGACTTCCTGTCACAACAGCTTCCTAACTTTTTGGAATTGTGGTTTTCTACTATTCCACATTTTCTTTGTCTCCAGAGTTGAAGGGGGGGGGGGGGTCATTTTGCCAAATGAACTGTGCAAAGAATCTGCAGATGTGAGGATCAAAAGATCAAAGCATTCAGGCTAGCTGAAGATCCACAGGAGTAGCTGTCCGTCACACTGATTCATGTTCTATGCTGCAATGACTTTTGATTGGGTTTAATGCTTGGTCTGATTTGTCATCACTAGGCTTTGAGCTATAATACCTGCCTGTATACTCTGTATAGAAGATACTCTAAGCAGGGGTTCACAATCTTAACTGACAAATTTTAGCATGGACTAGTTGTTTGTGACAAATATAACACTAAGCATAAGGTTACGGTATATTTATCTGTGTATTACTAATGTTCTTCTAATTTGACTATACACTTGCATCTGCTGGGTGGAAGGTTCTATCCGTAAAGGTACATTTTGTCACAGTTATCCTTCAATTAAAATATGCATATTTCAAGGCCATCATTGTGGCTTAGTGTAGAACTACTTTGGCACAGTAGAAGTTCTGTAGGAAAGGTAATGCTTCAATATTTATTTTTACTTTACCATAAATTAGTATGTGGGCCCACACATACTTCAGGTCACACACTTGATCTTATTTTCAGACAAACTCTGGAAATAAAGATTTGGGAAAATGAAAAGTTGCCATGGACAGACCACCATGCAATTATATTCAGTATTTCCACTATCCCCCCTGCAACAAAAACATCAAATCCAGTGACAACACACTGGACTAGATGCCAGAAGAAGCTCCACTCGGAACTCTTCAAAACGACTTTAAGGAAAAAAATAGAAACAACTCAGCCGCATCAAACGGCCGTTGAAACTCTGGAAGCCATTAACTCGGCTATGCTACAGTCAGCTGACTTGGTAGCGCCGAAACGAAGTACCCGCATCCGGAAAAACAACCGCAGCTGGTTTAACAACCAGCTGTCGTTACTGAAGCAAGAACGCAGAAGGGCAGAATCTGCCTGGAAAAGATGTTCTTCAGAGCTAAACCTATCCATCTACAAGGCAGCGACAAGAAAATACCACAAAGGAATTTTCCAAGCCAAGAAAAATTATTTTTCGGAGGCTATCAACGGTGCCATTAACCGCCCCGCAAACTTTTCAAGATGGTCACCCAGACCATGGATCCAGAATGCATCAAAGCCCCCAGTTCGGATACACAAGAATTTTGCAATGAACTATCGGATTACTTCATTAATAAAATCGAGGCAATCCGTGAAAGCATTCAGCAAAACAATTCCCCCCTCAGCCCCCCCTGCCGCCTCTCACACAGCACCCATAGTAATTCTCCTATATCAGGTAAGTTTACCCTAGAACCCATCTCCATCGAGACCACTAAGAATGTCATTTGTACTCTGCGAAATAGCGCAGCGCCGAATGACATTATCCCCACAAAACTGCTGAAGGAATGCGCCGACATCCTGGCTCCTCCCATCACGCAGTTTATCAACCAGTCTTTTCTGGAGGGCAAAGTGCCCACACAGTTGAAAGAGGGTATAATCCAACCCATCCTGAAGAAACCCTCCCTGGACCCCAAGAACCCACTCCACCGCCGTCCCATAACAACCCTCAACGTACTTTCCAAGATAATGGAGAAAGTAGTGGTACAACAGCTGCAACAGCATCTAGATACCTACAAGCTACTTGACCCATTACAATCAGGCTTCCGTCCCGGACATGGGACGGAAACAGCATTGCTGAAAGTATGGGACGATGTTCTCAAGGCCGCAGACGAAGGAGAATCTTGTCTTCTAGTTCTGTTGGACCTAAGTGCAGCTTTTGACACTGTAGACCACAAACTGTTACTGACTCGGCTTGCTGAAGTAGCCAGAGTCGCAGAAGGCGATTTATCTTGGTTCTCCTCTTTTCTGGAAAACCGATCGCAAACAGTAAAGTTAGGACCTTTTACGTCAGAAAAACGCACAAGGATCCCTCAAGGATCCCTCAAGGATCGCCTCTGTCACCAGTGCTGTTTAACATCTATCTTCGTCCTCTTTTTGAGATTATCAGCAGCAAAAAACTGCTCTATCACTCATACGCAGACGACACACAATTGTATTTCCGCATCTGCAATAGACAGGATCACCACCTCAATCTAGAGACTTGCCTCTCCTTGATAGAGGATTGGATGACAAAGAGTTATCTTAAACTCAATGGAGCGAAAACAGAACTTCTCCTGTTTCACGCCAAGCGTAGGAATCAACCTTCAACAGCGTGGACCCCCTCGCCCATTCTGGGCAAGTTCATCACCCCTAGCGCCAAAGTCAAAAGCCTAGGGGTCATTTTTGACTCCTTTATGACAATGGACGCACAAATAGGGTCAGTAGTCAGTGGATCTCACCATCTACTGCGCCTACTACGCAGACTCACTCCGTTCATCCCTAAAGAAGATTTAGCGGTCGTGGTGGGAGCAATTGTAAACTCCAGACTGGATTATGCAAATGCCCTTTACCTCGGCCTCCCCAAGTATCAAATCGCTCGTCTGCAAGTCGTTCAGAATACGGCCGCCAGACTTGTGACTGGAAAAAAACCCTGGGAATCCATCTCAGCTTCACTGAGAGCCCTTCATTGGCTGCCAGTTAAAGACAGAATTGCTTTTAAAGCTCTCTGTCTTACGCATAGATGTGTCCATGGGAATGCCCCCCTTTATTTATGCGAAATAATAAAAACGCATAATCCCAATCGCGCTCTGCGATCCACGAATCAGAACCTGCTCCAGGTTCCGAAAGCCAACTTCAAGTCCAAAGGAGAAAGAAGATTCGCGGTCCAAGGTCCAAGACTATGGAACGCTTTACCAACCAGCATTCGGTTGGAGGAGAGCCACCTAGCATTTAGGAAAAAGGTCAAGACTTTTCTCTTTTGATATCAAAGGAGACAGGAACAACAAGCGCCCAGAGGCGATTCGGTTCGCATGTGCCGCGCTATACAAGTTTTCATTCATTCATTCATTCATAAAATATCTGTTTCTGATGGACCAGCAGCGTGAAATGTTAAGCTTTTGGCAGATTTTATGCCTGCAGGGAGTGCAGGTCTTCCTCTCATGCCCATATTGTCTGTCTTTGTGATGGGTTGCTGTCATGTATCTGTCTTAGAAAGGCTCAACCACAGTGTTGTATACATAAATAGGAATTACATTTTTTTTTTTTCAGCTTGCTTCTCGTTTTCCAGTTGACTGTTTAAATTATCTCATGGTTATTTAAGCATTGAAAACTTAAAACAATAATCTTTTTGAGCATGGATTGTACTGTATGTCACTTTCACTTATTACTGTAATCTGCATCTTTGCTTTTAATTTAACTTAAAGTGGAGGTTCACCCAAAAATCAACTTTCTGACATTAGATCCAGCATACTGCTAACATCTGCAGTATGCTGTTTTTTTTTGTACTTATCGTTTTATGAGCTGTTGTTATCCGGCTCCGAGCGAGGAATCCTGCGGTGGAATGGGCGTTCCTAAGCCAAGAGGAGTTGATTGACGGGCTGCTAAGGCATGTCACGCCTTCCGAAAACACCCAAGTGTCACTTCGGGTATTTCGGAAGGCGTGACATGCCTTAGCAGCCCGTCAATCAACTCCTCTTGGCTTAGGAACGCCCATTCCCCGCAGGATTCCCCACTCGGAGCCGGATAACAACGGCTCATAAAACGATAAGTACAACAAAAAAAAAAATGTTAGCAGTATGCTGGATCTAATGTCAGAAAGTTGATTTTTGGGTGAACCTCCGCTTTAAACTTAACTTAAAGTCCATGGTAAGTGCATGTATCCTAAATGGCCTAATCTGCCCGATTCAATTTGTCAGTTTAGCAAAGTCCTGTTCGACAAGAATTTGGCAGCAAATATTTGGTTGTGGGATGTTTTTTTTTTTTTTTTTTCTAAATTAGCTAAGCTTGCAGCAGCACCCCAGACCGATTTAATTTCAGTTTTCATGTAGCTTTAGCTTTATTAACATAAATCCAAAATATTAAAACTCTTAAATACAAAGGCTTGCAGAAAACGAAGGACAACAAGCCCCAGAGAATAAAAACAGAAAAAGGCAACAAAGAGGTTGATTGCCCAATGAACCGGCAATCAAATTTAAAGTACAGTTTCTTAACTGACCATAATTCCTCTCTGTGGGTTGTCGGCTTTACTTATATTTTCCCTGAAACAGTTTCTAATTCATTGACACCTGACTATTTTGTACATCTTTCATTTTATCGAGAGGGGATGGCTTGACTAAAAGCTCACCTACTGGCTCTACTAAGCTTGCTGACCAAAGTTTAAAGGCCATACAGTGCACTATGGTTTAAAATAATACATTTGGTTAAATGTGCACAGAAAATTAGCTGGGGCTGCAAATTTTGATCCTATGTTAGTGACATACTTGACTCTCATCTCCAATCCTAAGTGATGTGCAGGTGTAACACGTATAAGTATTTGTCTGTAACAGCAATCACAGTGCTTCTGCTGACATTGCCTGCTTTTCTATTCATAAAGACAGCACCATCATCTTTCAGGCATTATCCTGGGTCAGCATCTACTTCCTGGACAGATATGCTAGCTTAGTGGTAACACAGTCATCTAAATCTTGATGCATGTGCATTTTTTGAGTATCTGACTCAAATTAGCCCCCTGCTGCAGCCTCCCACATATTGACTTATGATGTTCTTTCCTCTTGCCTGTAGCAGACTGATGGCAGCATCTCAACCTATGCAAAGTCACTTGACTGGAATTAAAGTGTTTCTAAAGTCTCAAGTTTTTTTGCCTTAATACACTATATGCAATAAGGTAAAAAAAAACTTCTGCAACCAGTCCCCCGTCCCCCCCCGCCAATACTTACCTGAGCCCAATCTTCATCTAGCGATGTGCAAGAAAGCAGCGGCTCTCCCGAGTCTCTCTCTCCTCCTTTACTTGGATACAACAGCTAGAGCCACTGCTGTCAATCACAGCCAATGAGGAGAGAGTGTAGGGGGCAGGGCCACGATGCACTCTCTGTATGATTGGAGACACAGACTGCGGCTCAGGAGCAAGTCTGCCTGAGTACCCCCTGGGCAAGCAGCTTGCTCTGGGGCCACTCGACGGAGGAGGAGCCAGGAGCGCCAGTGGGGGACCCTAAAAGAAGATCAGGCCTGCGCTGTGCAAAACCATTGCACAGAGCAGGTGAGTATCATATGCTTGTTTTTCTTTTTAAGAAGGTTTTTTCCTTTTTAGTATCACTTTTTAATGATAAATGTACAGCTTTTTGCTGGGTATGTTTTTGAAAACAGAAAACAAATACTCCTGCGCAGGAGTGGATTGTCTGACAATCAAAGGTCCAAAGCAATAACGGTAACACAGGCCTTGCTGCCCTTCATGGATGGGGATATCCTAGTAACAAAACAAGAAAAAACAACAAAGGCGCACCAGCCTAGTGTATTACGGTTTAAACAATTTTATTAAAATACAGTATAAAAAACCTACTCACAATTGTGGTAGAAAGATACGCAGTAAGAGGCTTATTCCATAAAGACTGCAGCATGTGGAACCAGAACCACACTCCAAATGATCATGGAGGAAGTGAAGAGGGTCACTGCCGGCTGACGCATTTCAAAGCACGAAGCTTCTTAATCAGAGACCAGCAGCGTACTTCCTCTTAGTAAATCCCCTTTATATACACCCATGCGCACATGAATGTGCACCACAAAGCAAGCCATGGAGGACCTCCCAGCGGTAATAGAGACTCCTCCCATAGGATGACCACGTGTCCCGGATTGCCCGGTACAGTCCAGAGTACCTTTATTCCAGGACAATACAGTGTCCCAGAATGAAACTGACACAGCCACCCCCCAAGCCAAACTAATGCCGCCGTCATATCACCGCTTTACTCACTGACAGTACTTGTCCTGGCCGGGAATGCCTGAAAGAGCACAGTCCCCGCCCCCTGCTTGTGATTGGAGAAATCCTAAATCCCGCCTCTTGTGTCCAATCACTGTGCTGTAATTTTTTTACAGCACAAGCTGATTTTTGGGAAGGGAGGGTGTCCCTGAATGGCAGTTTGAAAATGTGGTCACCCTATCCTCCCACCAAGGTAGGAGGTCTTGCATAACTGACATTAGAGATGGTCAACAGCTAAGAGTGGTATCCTAATTGGCCTAATCTGCCCGATTCAATTTGGTTTTGCTGGGTATGCCATAGGGGACTCAGTCACCTTGCTTCATACAAGGAATAGCTCATCACACAAAGGTGTATTAGATAGAGTAGGTGTTGCGTTCACAACAGAAGGCAATCGAATCTTAATGTGTGGCCTGCAGCACAAGTGGCAGGGCTTGTGTGTCTTCTCAAACTAGATGCAATAAGCAAGGAAGGAGAGCCAGCAACTCCGTACTTCTTATTCCAAACGTTTATTGGCTACATTAGAGCAGTAAAAAACAAGCAGTTGACGTGCCTTTATAAATATGGTAAAGGGGAACAGTGATTTATATAACCTATATAAACCAGAAAGACATCTTCTAGTTAGTTTCTTTCTGTTACAATACATACATTGTTTCTAGTCTTACTACATAAACACCAGTGTAATTTTATCCAATAAGGGACAACAAGAACCTAAGCAAAAAGAGAATACATTTACAAAGATGGGGAAAAAAAACATGCTTTACATCCCAGTCTGTTTTGAAGGGACCTGCTTTCTATGACATGGAGGCTGGGGTGGAATCATGAATCTTTAAGCATACTGGGATTAGGAAAAAGCTGAGTCACTCACAATTCCCTGCTGTGTATGTGAAGGGCACATTGACTGTACAGCTCTCCCTCAGGAGATAAGGACTGCCTTCATTAATCAATGCTCGGAGTTAGACTGATTTTTATTTACCTTTTGGGTTTCTACTGGAAAGAAAGTTAAATTGCAAGGATGCGCATACATTGGACAATTTTTAGCAGAATCAGATAACTGACCAAAGGAAATAGTAAATGACTTTAAAACCCTAAGCAGAGTTGTGTGTTGCAGAAACGCCTAGTACAATGCACACCCTATAGCAGTGGTCTCCAAACTGCAGCCTGGGGTCGGTATGCTGCCCTTGGCCTGCTTTTATCTGGCTCTTGGGGCATTATCCCCCCCCCCACTGTCAGCAACAGTGAGGCATAGTTCTTTCCACTGACAATTTGATACTGGTCACCTCACTGACACCAACGATGGGACATTATTCCTCCTGTTGATACCAATGATGGGGCACTATTCCTCCCAATGAAAGTAGAGGGATTTTGATAAAGACAAAACCTTAGGCTGCAGGCAAGAGGGGATTCCTTCCCAGTGGAGTGGCTGACACAGAACAAATGCCTGGACAAAACCCTGAGATGCTTGCTGTAAAATGGAGCCGGTGTTTCATCTACCACATAAATGGCTTTTTGATTTGCACTATTATTTTCAATGATGGGGCACTATTATTTCCAGTGACACCAATGATGGGGCTCTATTCCTCCCACTAATACCAATTATAGGGCACTATTCCTCCCAATAAAACCAATGATGGGGCAATATTCCTCCCAATTAAACCAATGATGGGGCACTATATCTCCCACTGATGGTAATGATGGGGCACTGTTCCTCCCACTGACACCAATAATGGAGCACTATTTCTTCCACTGATACCAATAATGTGGCATTGTTTACTTCGACTGACACAGGACATTTTCTTCTCCCACTGGCCACAGTCTGGCCCCCCTAAAATTGGAAAGACAGTAAATTGTCCCTTTGTTTAGAAAGTTTGGAGACCCCTGCCCTATAACAACCTACATAGAGCAGATGTGAGCACAATGCACTGCACAGTAAAGCGCAGACAACAAATGTGCATTGGGGTGTACTTTGGTGCTAATACACAGGTGCTATTGTGCATTTTAACATCTTACCAGTATTAGGATCCCTCTTGCCAATCTCTATGAAATTGCTTCTGTTGTTAGCAAGACCAGTAAAATGTTGTTTCCTTGCTGCCCCTTGCTAGCAATGGAGAGTCATTTTGTTTAACCACTAGCCGACCAGTCGCCACAGTTATATGGCGGCAGGTCGGATTGGCTGCACGAAATCACGTAGGTATATGTCATTTCGCATTTCAGCCATTATGGGCGCGCCGGGCACCCGCAATTGCTCGTTACAGAGCGAGAACCGGCAGCTGTGTGTGTAAACACACAGCTCCTGGTCCTGTCAGGAGGAGAAATGACTGTTCGTCTGTTCATACAATGTATGAACAGCGTTCTATCATTTCCCCTAGTCAGTCCCCCCCCCCTTCAGTTAGAACACACCAAGGGAACATAATTAACCCCTTCCCTGCCAGTGACATTTTTACAGTAATCAATGCATTTTTATAGCACTGATCGCTATAAAAATGCCAATGGTACCAAAAATTTGTCAAAAGTGTCCGCCATAAGGTCGCAGTACCGTAAAAAAAACCTGAATCGCTGATCGCCGCCATTACTAGTAACGAAAAAAAATAAATATTAATAAAAATGCCATAAAACTATCCCCTATTTTGTAGACGCTATAACTTTTGCGCAAACCAATCAATAAACGCTTATTGTGATTTTTTTATTTTTTTTTTAACTAAAAATATGTAGAAAAATACGTATCGGCCTAAACTGAGGAAAAAAATATTTTTTTATATATTTTTGAGGGATATTTATTACAGCAAAAAGTAAAAAATATTAATATTTTTTTTAAATTGTCGCTCTATTTTTGTTTATAGCGCAGAAAATAAAAACCGCAGAGGTGATCAAATACCACCAAAAGAAAGCTCTATTTGTGGGGGAAAAAGGACGTAAATTTTGTTTGGTAGCCATGTTGCACGACCACGCAATTGTCAGTTAAAGTGACGCAGTGCTGAATCGCAAAAACTGGCCCGGTCATTGACCAGCAAAATGGTCCGGGGCTGAAGTGGTTAAACCGGAAAATGTCTTCCGACATTCGGGCTGTGTGTATCTGGCTTTAACCTGCAAGAGAGTCATTCCACAGAGATTAGTGAATGGCTATCCTGAGTGACTCTGTCACTGGTGATGTGTCACCAGTGACAGAATTGTTGTGTAACATCAGCCATAGGCTTTAAACCGTTTACATCAAGCTGAGAAGTTTTATTTGTTCTTAAAATGGATTTAGTTTGGCATGCCAGAAGCACAGTTGTGAGACATTAAACATTTAGAATGTAGATTTGCCAGCAATGTGTCTCTTTATCATAAACAGCCTACAGACCAAAGTTGGAATCGGTTTTGCAAATGTAGTTATGATCAGTCATTGAAAACATACATTGGGAGACATTTATCAAGAAAAAATGTATAACACAATTTGTCGGTAACAATCGGTCGGCTTCTTTTTCAGCAAAGTCTGACAGGCATGGGCGTCCGCTCCATAGGGCAAGGGGGGGCAATTGACCCCCCCCTGAAAAAATCAAGAAGGTGTGGAAGTGTGAAGAGCGCCGCGGTAACAGGCAGGTTAGAACAGGGAGAGAGAGGCAAGCTGCTGGACGTGGCATTGCAGGGTGGGGGGGGGGGGCGGTGGGTGGTTCTGCTAAGTGGTGACACCACTGCACCTGACCAGCCAACCCCTTCTCTCGTGTCCGTGGGCTGTCGGAGCAGACCCGGGCCGGATGTCACATAGGCACAGCAAGCAGAGTGAAGCTGTCTCCCCCTCCAGTGTTTATGTGTACAAAGTGTGAGGGAACCTGCTGTGCATGTGCCGCGCTGATGTCTGATCTGAGGTATTGAATGGGATGGGGGAGGGAGGGTGTGTCTGTGCTGATGGGGGGGGGGGTCCATCTGTACTGAAGAGGGGGTCCATCTGTGCTGAAGTGAGGGGTCTGTGCAGAATGGGGGATCTGTGCTGAATGGGGGGTCCATCTGTGTTGAATGGGGGGTCTGTGCTGAAGGGGGGTACATTCTCTAGGCTATATTTACATGGGCATGGAGTGAAGCTGAATTATCTCAAGAGCTATTTTACGCTGCCAGCTGGCCGCGTTATTGGTAAAATGGTTTACCATCGTTTTAGCTGCGCTATTCGGCCGCTAGTGTTTGAAGCGTTTAAAGAAAGGGTTAAATGCGACTGTATAACCGCTGCCGAATAGCCCCCCAGCAGACGCCCATGGTGACAGGTTTACAGACCTGTGCAGATGTATTCCTGGGCAGCCAACTGCAACAATAAACAGATGGTCAGGGTCAGGTTTATTGCAGTCACAAGTGTGCACGTATGTTAGAGCAACCAAAGGAGGTACCCTATTTATCGGCGTATACCGCGCACACTGTCTTGGGACAGGATTCATACATGTCCCCTACTGTGTTTTTAAGATAATGTAATAACAGTTTCAAAATCTCCTTGTGTATCACTATAAGGCCTCATGCACACAACATTTTTACAGCTGCTGATTTGGGCTTTAGGCATTTTTTCCTTCAGCCAGTAAACTTCCAGCATGTTATCCTATGTGCACACATAGGCTTTTATCAGTGTTTGATTGTCAGGGGAGTTTTCTGCCTGGAAAAACTTCCAGAATTGGTGAGTTCGAAGATGAGTTTTTCAGCTGTAAAAAATGCTCTAAATCTGAAAAACGCTCAGAATCGCTATTCAGTGTTTATGAGTGTTTTTGAGCCATAAGCTCTTGTGAGAGTATAGATTGCTAAAAAACTTCTAAAAAACGCTAATTAAAAAATACTGCAAAACGTGGCAAAACCTGCATTTTTAAAGTGGCATTCTACAGCTAAAGCTACTGGCGTTTTTTTTATCATTCAGTGTGTGCATGAGGCTCAAGGCCCCTTGTGTGACTGGGAGGAACAGGTGCAGCGTTCGGCCCTGCTGAAGGCAGCCTGTCAAAGTCCGTGACTGGACAAGGTTGAATGCTGTAATGAGTGGTGCCAGTGTTTAGGACCATGTCCGTTCAGGCAAGAGGTTCTGGAATGCAGAAGAACTGCATTCCAGAACCTCTAATTTAAACAGACAGGGCCCTAAACACTGGTACCACTTTGCACAATAATCAGCCACAGCCTGCCACATACTGGGACAGTCTGCCTGCAGCAGGGCTGGAAGCTGCACCTGTCTTTCCCGAGCCCAGTGGGCAAGAGGCCTAAAATATCCAATATGTGCTTAAAAGTACTTCCAGCACTGGCACAATCAGGTGTTTGTCTAACCTTTTATCTGTCTTCTTGAGTGCCAAGACAGCCCCAAAAGCCAGAGACCTCAGGAAGTCTAGAGCCTGGTCAAGCCCTCCATCAGCCCTCACCTGAAGAATTGTCTAAAAATTGGCTCAGTTGGTCCTATGGGCCGTTTCCTGCCCAACATTTCTTGACTGAAAAATCGAAGGACCTTGGTGAAAACCATCAGCCAAAAAATGTCTGCAATGAGAAGCAGCAGTGTGGCGTTGAGGTGCACAGATCGTACTGCAGGCGGCCACACTGACTTGATCATTGTTCACTTTTTATCCAAATATTTTGTGTAAACTTAGTGGTGTTAGATCATGCACTGTGAGTTTTTTCCTACCTCCTTAGGCCTCTTTCACACGGAGCGGTCCGTTTTTCGGTCCGCTCCGTGTGTGTCCGTCGGCTCAGCGGGGGGTCCCGCTCAGTTGTCGGCGGACAGGGCAGTCCCCGCACACTGTGCAGGGACCGCCCTGTCTCTCCTCCGCTATCCCCTATGGGGAATCGGATGGAAACGGACCGTCTGTCCGTTTGCATCCGATCCGATCCACCGGACGGAAGAAAAATAGGGTTTTCTTCCGTCCGCAAAACGGATCCAGACGGATGCGGATCGTAGGCGGACGTTAGCGGATGCATCATCCGCTAACGGATCCGCTCCCATAGGGACACATTATTTTAGCGGACCGTTCGTCCGCTCATGTGAAAGGGGCCTTAATTGTCATTGTCTGAGTCCCAGTGAGTGATCTCCAACAGCTGATTCCTTGCTGTTAAGATACCTGACAGATCCTATGAGGATCCATAGATCTGGTAAGTGCCCATCTATCTTTAAAACGGTGGTGAAGCACTGGCACTTTTGGTTATGTTTGCATGAACATTTTACTGGCTCAATGTTATAGATGGACATTGATATTGGGCACAGTAGTTTACATACTGATAGACTATTTTTATTGATCCTTTAAGTATATTTTTGGCCCCATTGGTAATGGTCTAATTGCACTAGTTTTTTTCTATTTAATGACATGTGTCTCTTTGTATTACAAGTTTTTGATCATATGTGGTTTATATGATTATTTGTTTATTCATTTATGTTAATAATATTATAAGGTTTACAAGCTTTTACACTTGCTTTCGTGACAGTGCACTTTTCACTTTTTCCTAATGTTATCGTATCCCAACACTCCAGGGATTTTTTAGTGCAGCAGTCCTTTTAGTATACTGGCAAAGTGCAACCCTTTAGGCCGCGTACACACGAGGGGATATGTCCGCTGAAAACGGTCCAATGGACCGTTTCAGCAGACATCTCCGCTCGTGTGTATGGGCTAGCGGACAGATTTCTCCACCCGACAGATTTCAAAGCATGCTTTGAAATCTATCCGGTGGGAATCTGTCCGCCCGACATGTCTGCTGGTTAGTACACTTACCAGCAGACATGTCGGCCCCCACCGCCGCCGCGCCGCTGCCGAATGGATTCGGCGCATGCGCGGAAGTGTTTTACTTCCTGGTGCGGTGACGTGGCGGTGATGCGGCGGCGTCAACGTCACCGCCGCGTCACCACTACGTCACCGCGCCGTCCGGCGGCAGGGAATTTGATCCGATGGTGTGTACACGCCATCGGATCAAACTCCCGATCGGACATATCCGATGGAAATGGTCCGCGGACCGTTTTCATCGGATATATCCGATCGTCTGTACGCCGCCTTAGATTAAATATAATGAGATGCAGCTGCTGTCCAGGTATTTTGATGGAGACGGCTGTCAAAATACGATAGACTTATGCAGGCCATACACGGTTCGAATTTCGAAAGAATTTTCTTTCGAAAATCGTATCAAAGAATTTTCGTACGAATTTCGCACCGTTAGTGGGCTGCAGCAACAGCCGATTTTCATGCGGCAAACAAATTTGAGAAATCCGACATGTTGGAAATTTTTGGAAAATCAAACGATTTTCGGATCAATGGTGGGAGAATAGTGTGAGAAATGTAATAGAAAAAAAAATACGCATGTGCAAGAAAAGAATATTCCCGGAGAGAAACTAATATTCCCGGCAACATGAAGGTTTTGTCGGCCGAATTTCGAAAATCAATGGTGGCAAAATCGGATCACAAAAAAAAGAACTTTCTGATTTTGAAAATAAATTGTTTGAAATTCGACCGTTTAAAAGGAGATTCGTCCATCTACACTGTCAAGCGTGAATGGAGGAATCTTGTATGACTGCTTATGGCATCCCCACATGTTGAAGGACCCATTTCAAGTTGCAGGAAGGGGTAGGCCATATTTTGACTTTAGAAGAAGGGTGCAGGTTGATTCAGACACTTGAGGGTGTGAAGTTGTATTAACTGTGCATAAATTAATCTGTGAGTTTATTGGATGGGTAATTATATGTTAAATCTCCCCACTTAGATGGGACCATTGACTTTTTATTGTAAATTTTCTATTGGTAATATAAAAAAAAAACTGAAAAATAGTAGGCTTATGGAAATGTGTAGATTTTAAACATATTTGTTGGCAACTTCAGATCATGTTTTAGAAGTAATTACTTTTGAACATCACCTATGTCATTATAAAATGTAAGTGGCATGCATATTTTCATGTTGATGTAATGATTTGTCTATTAACCACTTGCTGACCAGCTCACACCGATATACGTCGGCAGAGTGGCACCGCTGCGCAAATTGACGTACCTATAGTCCTTCCATTAAAGCAGGATAGCGCGTGCCACGGGAGCGTGCCCGCGGGTCCTGCGAACGCCATGTACACTGGCGGCCCACAATCGTAGTGAGGAGAGGCAGAACGGGGAACTGTAAACAAGTCAATTCTCTGTTCTGCCTAGTGATATGACAGGGATCCACTGTTCCCGGTGATCTGTCATGTTTCGGTAAGCCTATCCCCCCTACAGTTAGAACACTCTGAGGAAACATACTTAAAGGGGTTATAAAGGTTAAAAAAAAAAAACTAAATGGCTTCCTTTACCTTAGTGCAGTCCTCCTTCACTTACCTCATCCTTCCATTTTGCTTTTAAGGCCTCGATAAATCCGCTTGTCTGTAGGGGCCGGCGGACAGTTTTGGACGGATTTCTCCAGCGGAAAAGTTTCAAAGCATGCTTTGAAACTTTTCCGCCGGAGAGCTGCCCGTCGGATATGTCCGGTGGTTAGCAAATGCGTAGGATCCTGTGAATGGATCCGACGCATGCGCGCGGAAGTGCTTTACTTCCTGGTGCGGTGACGTGGCGGCGTCAACGTCACCGCCGCGTCACCGCATTGTCCGCCGGTGGGGAATTTGATCCGATGGTGTGTACAGCCATCGGATCAAACAGCCCCGCGGACATATCCGATGGAAACGGTCCGTCGGACAGTTTCCATCGGATAAATCCCATTGTGTGTACAAGGCCTCAGTGTCCTTTTTCTTTTGCCCCCTCCCTTGGACAACAGGAGAGTCGAGACGCTTTCTACGTTGCAGATTGAGAAAGGAGCTGTGTGTTAGTGGGCTGTTCTTACTCTCCTGTTGTCCAAGGAAGGGGGAAGGCATGACACTCCACACCAGGGAGAAAGCCTTGCATTACTGTGTGGAGTTACAGACAGAAGAACAGGAAGTGAGGATTTCTTAGAAGAAATAAGGACATTTAAAAGCAAAAATTGAAGAATGAAGTAAGTGAAGGAGGACTGCACTAAGGTAAAGGAAGCTATTTAGGATTTTTTTTTTTTTTACCTCTACAACCCCTTTAAACCCTTGATTGCCCCCTAGTGTTAACCCCTTCCCTGTCAGTGTAATTTTTACCTTGATTTTTTATAGCACTGATTAATGTAATAATGTCATTGGTCCCCAAAAAGATTATAATTTGGGGTCAGATTTGTCCGCCGCAATGTTTTACAAGTAAAAACAATAAAAAAAAAAAAAAAGGTCCCTAAATCTATCCCATAGTTTGTAGACGCGATAACTTTTGCGCAAACCAATTAATATACGCCTAATGCCTTTTTTTTTTTTTTACCAAAAATATTTAGAAGAATATATATCGGCCTAAACTGATGAATACTTTTTTTTGGGGGGGGGGGGGAATAAATATAGCAGACAGTGAAAAAAAATGTTCTCTTTTTTTCAAAGTTTTTGGTGTTTTTTATTATTATTTATAGCGCAAAAAATAAAAATCTCAGAGGTGATATAATACCACCAAAAGAAAGCTCTATTTGTGGGGGGAAAAAGGACGGAAACTTTGTTTGGGTACAACCTCGCACGGCCGCACAATTGTCAGTTAAAGCGACGCAGTGCTGTATCACAAATCCTGGTCATTAAGGGGGCAATTAAAGGGGTTGTAAAGGTAAAAAAAAAAATCCCCTAAATAGCTTCCTTTACCTTAGTGCAGTCCTCCTTCACTTACCTCATCTTTCAATTTTGATTTTAAATGTCCTTATTTCTTCTGAGAAATCCTCACTTCCTGTTCTGTCTGTAACTACTGTCTGTATCTACACACTGTAATGCAAGGCTTTCTCCCTGGTGTGGAGAAAACCTCTTGAGGGGGGAGGTGGCAAGCAGGAGTGTCAGGACACTCTTTACTTTGCAGATAGAGAAAGGAGCTGTGTGTTAGTGGGCGTCCTTACCCTCCTGCTCACCCCCTCCCCCTTCAAGAGGCTTTCTCCACACCAGGGAGAAAGCCTTGCATTACGGTGTGTAGTTAAAGGGGCGTCCTTACCCTCCTGCTCGCCCCCTCCCCCTTCAAGAGGCTTTCTCCACACCAGGGAGAAAGCCTTGCATTACGGTGTGTAGTTAAAGGGTCACTAAAGGAAAAAACGTTTTTTGCTGAAATTACTGTTTACAGGGTATAGAGACATAAAAGTGAACCGATTCCTTTTAAAAATAGATAAAAATCAATCATATAATGTGCCTGCAGTTTAGTTTCACTTTTAAACTGGTTTCATGTTTCTGTGAAGTAAAGAGACACACAGAACAAATAAAAACAAATCCAGGGCAGTGTTTTGTTTTTAAAATGAATCGATTGGTTCTGAGGAGTTTTAGACACAGAGTAATGACAGCTTGGACCACAGTGAAAAGCTGCCATGAGATTTTTCATAAGGAGCCAGACAAGCAGGAAGTGTGGAGATCAGAGCAGAATTACAGCAACTTCAAAGCAAAAACGAACAACGAGGACATGAAACCAGGACTGCAGTAAGGTAAAGGAAGCTATTTAGCTTAAAAAAAATCCTTTAGTGATCATTTAAAGACAGAAGAAGAACAGGAAGTGGGGATTTCTCAGAAGAAATAAGGACATTTAAAAGCAAAATGGAAGGATGAGGTAAGTGAAGGGGGACTGCACTAAGGTAAAGGAAGCTATTTAGGGGTTGTAAAGGTAAAAAATATTTTTTTTTTTACCTTTACAACCCCTTAGAGGGGGCAAATCCTTCCGGGGCTGAAGTGGTTAAAATATCTCTGTGCTGTGTAGAAATGAGCAATAAATCCCATAGTTCTCATATTGGGTTTCTCTTAGCATAAAAGTAATTGTATTAGATCTGTATTGATAGTTCGATCCACGTGTGTGTCTTCTGGGTTTTCCGGAGGTGGTCAAGTTGATGTGGTCATCTATGCTTTGTTACAAGTAACTTGACACTTAAAGGTCTGCCTGTATTCACAGTCCATCTGCTACACAAAGTAACATTTGGTGCCTTAATATGACAGCTTGAAGTAATCGAATCTGTGACATATGCCTAAAAATCCCACTGAAGTCTTATCAACCTGTCACACATCAATAACACATAATTTTATTTGCCAAATCAGATTTCAAAAGATTATTCCCTTCAGCAAAGACAGCCTACCAGCGGAATAGTGTGTGTGTATGAATACATTTATATATGAATAAGCACAACCTATGTATTTGTTTACTTCAGTCAATTCCACATGCACTATATAGTATGGCTGCAATGACTTAAACTCTTTTTTTTTTTTAGTATATATGCACAATGGAAAAAAGAATCATTCCTCTCAGTTATGCTGACATTTAAAATGTAGGGGAATCTAAGAGCGCTGAAAGTGCACAGCATACTGGCACAGTGGTTGGCACCGCTGCTTCTTATCGCTGGGTCTTATGTTTTCTGAACAGGGTATTATGTTCGAATTACGTGTGGTTTTCCTGCACATGGTTTGGTTTCCTTTCCGTCTGTATTCTCTGACTGAACTCCGCTACTCACTGTGAATATGGTGTAAAAGACAAAGGTACATACATATATATACTGTGTGTATGTGTGTGTGTGTGTGTGATATATATATATATATATACAGTTTTAGGTGCAGAGTAATTTGTTAAATTTAAATAGAAGTTTTTTTTTAATCAAATCATACTTACGTAGGTGGAAGCAGCATCCGATGCTGCATCTGTCCCTTGCCGGCTCTAATGCCGCGTACACATGACGTTTTCAAAAACGTCATTTAAAATGATCGTGTGTGGGCAAAACGTTGTTTTATGTCAGCAAAAAAGCGACCAAAAAAAAATTCGAACATGCTCAGAAGCAAGTTATGAGACGTAGCTTCAATGGAACAGAGTGCCGTTGAACGTGGTGTACGTCACCACGCTTTGCTAGAGCATTTTGGAAAAACGATGGTGTGTATGCAACGTCGTTTTGGAAAATGAAGTTTGAAAAACGTCGTTTTATTTCGTCACATAAAACAAAGTTTTTTTTCATCACAAAAAGTGATCGTGTGCATTAGACTGAGAACTGAGCAATCAAATACCACTGATCACTCAGTGCTCTGTGCAGAGTGTGGTGACTGTCAGCCAGCAGCTCACTGGATCGCTGGACTGTGGAGGGGGCGGGAGCTGCTGGCTGAGGCTCTCAGCGGCTTGCTGAGAGGCTGAGCCAGGTGCCGGTCCAGGCTCCTGGGCAGATCCTGACCATATAGTCATGATCTTTCTCCAGCCTAGATTGGCTCAGTGACATTGGAGAAATACAGCAAAACAAGCTTTGGCTGTACTTCTTCTTTAATTCTTTAAATTCATCACTGACCTAGTATGACAGTAGTGTACAGCAGCACTGTTACAAAGGGGGGGGGTAAAAAATGTCTCAGTAATTGAATTGCACCCCCCCCCAGTGTCCCTAAACACTTACCTGAGCCCTTTTTGCAGTGGTGCTCAAATCTTTTCACAGTACACAGAGGCAGCAGTGGGAGCCATTGGCTCCTGCTGCTGTCAATCAGATCCTGTGAGGAGGGAGCAGGGGGCGGGTTCACATTATGCTGTGTATGTCTGTGTATGCATACAGCCTGGCTTGGGAGCACGCCTGCATGAGTGCTAAATAACACACAGTTCCTGTTTGGGTCATTTCCGTTGAGTGGTGAGGTGACTCCCTGATACTTGTGAGATTATTTGGGCGTCATTCTGGCTTTATCCCGCCTGGAGTGAGATCCACCTAAAAGTTGCCTTCGGTCTTCCTCTCAGGATGAAAGCCTTGGCTGGGTTTAAGCGCAAGTTCCGACCTAAAGCTTTCCATCTGGTTAGCAGATTTTTTTATGTGGTGTAGGTGCACTCAGTGTGGTGTGATTTATTTATGGATTGTCACAATGAATATTTACATGGAAATCTACCCTTACCGCTTCACTGGTTAGTCGATTAGAATTTCTATATGGACATTCTATCACTTAGTGGTAGCACAGCTCCTTTGTTTTTTCAAAATTTTTATTTGTGTGTATCTCACATTAGAGCTTCTGCTCACATATTGTAATTTATGTTGTTCATTTATTTATTGTGCAAGCGCGGTAATTTCCTGTTTTCTTTTTTTTTTGTTATATTTAAGGATATTTATTAGTTTTTTTTAAAGAAATACATGGCATAACAGACCAGCAAAATGTAGAGTAATCAAGGCTTACAGATACAATACACATTGTATATGTGAAACAACGGGCTGCTCCGTAGAGGCGTCAGTAGAGAGACGAGAAACAGAAGAAACAAGTAACTAAAAAAAAAAAAAAAAAACAGTTGGAAGGTCGTCCCTGCCTGGGAACCCCGCGGGCCGGAATCCTCCGCCAATTCCCCCCTCCGCACCCCTATGGGAGCTAACTGTGCAGAGGAAGGTGGAAAGGACCCATGTCCACCGAGCACCCCAGGAAGCAACACTCGTAAGGGATCACTTATGATTAGGAGAGCAGCCTATTCATTAGGTTTGATGTGCCTGTATCTGGCTAAACAGATCAAAGAACAAGAACAACTAGGGGAGAATCACGACTGGGCCTGGAGAAGTCTGCAGAACTCAGGGAACCAGGAATTGCCCAGGTGTGAGTCCCCCGTAACGTAGGAGGTTGTGGTGGGAAAAGGGGAAGGGTGGGAGGGGAGGGGAAAGAAAGAAAGGGGTAAGTAAGAGAGAGGAGCAGCGGCGGTTCGCGAGTAAGGTCTATACCCAGGAGAGTCAACCAGGCAGATAAATGGTGTCTCCGATCCCCATATAGTTAGCCCAAGGTTCCCATATCTCCCTGAATTGGGAAAAGGTATCGTGGATAGAACTCATTATCTTCTCTTGGGACATGATCCACAAAATCTTTCTCTTAGCTGCTGTTATAGAGACCTTGGGGCATTTCCAGGACCTGGCTAAGGTGATTTTAGCACCTAAGAAGATAAAGAATATCAGTTTTCGGGTGGGTTTCGAGGCCTTGGATGGAAGGTGAAAATAAAGAAACAATAGAGGGCGCCACTAGGACTGAATGAAAAATTCACTCATAATATATAATGTGGTTACTTGTAAAACATAAGTGGTAATAAACAATAGCAAAAAAATATCGACATTACCATGGTGAAGACCTGAATTGCGTCTTACAAGAGATGTGTTAAAGAATACATTGGTGTAGGTGTGATAAATAGGGATGGCAGTAGAACAGATTTAGAAGTCCACCTAAGAGTCCCAAAGATAGGCTTAGGGTGATGAGGGAGGAAGATAATATAAAGATAAGAGGAAGAATAACTTTTCATTGATTGGAATCCACTAAGAGGGTTGTGGAAGTCTGTGCACAAGGGTTATCTGTGTCAGATCGCAAATTGATGATGTGCTGGTTCTGGGGGGGGTGTGAAAGGAACCATTCACCAATTGGATTAATCGTGTTCCACCTAGGCCAGGTGCTGGACCTGGAAATACTAGGGGCTTACCAGATGTGTATGTCACCTCTCTGTTTTAGCCAAGAAAGTTTGTGCGGGTGCCAGTAAGGTCAGATGTGCAGGTCAGGATTAGTGCCTGAACACTATGGGCATGCTGGATACGCGCTGTTCCGTAGTGGGCAGTCAACTAACAGGTTAGGCTCATGCTAATGATCGGGTAAAGGAAAACGAATTGGAAACATCCTGGCTTCAGGTGTAGAATGGTACAATGGGACCGCCCCATCTTTTTTGAATAAAAAGCAGGCCTTTTGAATCAAAATGCACATATCCCAGCCAGATTTAGGAGGGACCTAACGTCTACCACCCTTCTGATTTGGTCTGGTCCCTGACGTCCTGGTATGAACTCAACCAGATCTTTGTGTATGTAGGCTCCTATAAAGGATGCTAATCTATCAGCCATCACCTTAGTCATTATTTTGAGATCATTATTGATCAGGGATATCGGTCTGTAGTTACTAACTTCCAGGTCCAGGGCTTGGTAGGCTCAAGCAGCGTTCAGCTGCGTTTCCAGGGTCCCCCTTAGTTTTAGAGTTGAAAAAATTTGTTAGTGTGGGGCTAAAGCATGTGCGAAGGCCTTGTAGTAAGGTACGGAAAAACCCGTCGGGGCCGGGGCCGAGTTCTTCTTCAAACCCTTAATGACCTCTAAAACTTCTTCAGTATTAACGGGGGCTTCAAGTCGGTCTCTATGGTCCCTTGATAAATTGGGTATCGGTAGGTCATCCAGGAACCTAGTCCTGTCAGGTACCGTCCGAGCTTGTTGTCCTCTGTAAAGGTTTGTATAGAATGTGTGAAACGCCTGCAGGATTTTTAGTGGATTAGCTGTGGGAGGTCGGCCTGCAATGTTAATTTTAGGGAGAGCATACGTCCGGGGTCGTGGAGTTAGTTTGGAGGCCAAGAGGGGTCCCGGTTTATCTTTCATATGGTAGAATCTCGCCCCTTGCCATCGTAAACTGGTTACAGCTTTGGCAGTCAGTGCTAGATTTAATTCCAGGCGGGCCGAGTCAACGTGGGACATAGGGCAACGACCCGGGTCCCTCTTATGCTCCGCACAGAGCCCCTGGAATTTTTTTCAAGGTTCTCTATGTCCACCCTGCGCTCTCTATTAAGTCTTGCTTTAATTTGGATCAATTTGCCTCTGATGGTTGCTTTGTGGGCAGCCCATAGAGTTTCCGCCGAGATGTCAGGGGAGCTGTTCTGCGCAAAATATTCAGTGATGGCCAGTTCTATCTCTTTTTTGTGGGCCGGATCCGAGAGAATTGTTTCATTAAGTCGCCATTGGCGTAAATTAGGAAGAATGGGGTGGCTTGTCAAGAACCCACTAGGGAATGATCGGACCAAACCGTGTCTATGATCTGAGACTTACCAACCGAAGGGATCAGGGCATTTGAGATCAAGAGATGATCAATTCTGGCGTAGGTTTGATGTGCGTGGGAGAAGTGTGTGTAGTCTTTTTGGGTTGGGTTCATCTCCCTCCAGATGTCCGTGAGACCCCTCTGATACACCAATTTAGCTATCTTCGAGCTAAGTCTGGTCGGGCGCACATTTTGTGCTGTTGGCGGTTTGGATTTGTCAATGCCCTGATCGGAGGCGACGTTTGAGTCACCGCCCAAGATCACTGAGCCTTCTAAGAATGGATCTAGGGTTTTGAATAGGTCAATGAAAAATTTTAGTTGGCCTGTATTAGGGGCATAATAGGAAACCAACGAATACAGATGGCCGTCAATTGTACCCTTGGTGAGGATAAACCTCCCTCCCGGGTCCTTATATTCCGACTGCAATGAGAACCTACAGTGCTTAGATATGAGGATCGCCACCCCCTTGGTCTTATCCTCTGCGTTAGCCAGGAAGAATTGTGGGTACTGAGCATGCAAAAAAGTGGGTTTGTATCGGATCGGGAAGTGCGTTTCCTGCAAAAAAAGGATATCGAGGTTACGGGACTTCATGAAGTCTAGAACCTTCCGTCGTTTGGATGGGGATTTAAGGCCTTGTGCATTGTGTGTGGCAACCTTCAAAGGGGTGGCCATAGGTGTTTCACTAGCCATGGAGCAAAGGGATGGGGGAGATCAGTAAGACCCCGTCACCTACCTGGGTGGAGGCATCACAGCAAGCCCGAGATCCCGATCGCTGGGTTAGCCATAGATATTCTGAGAATAGATAGCTGTCAGTGAGACCGTTACCGCCTGAAAGAAGAAGAATAGTTAGAGAGGAACAAGACAGTGGGGAAGGAAGGTTAGGGGGAAGGGGAGAAGGAAATGAGCCCGCCAGGAGCTCGGGGGGATGGCGGGTATAGGAGTACCCGCCACGAGAACCCTGTACACATTGTCTGCACCCTGCAGGCAGGGTGAGAGTCTAACCCACGGAGAAGGCATAGCCGAATCCGCGGGGTAGGAGGAGGCACAGCAACACCGCTCCAGCCCCGACGTATCAAGTAGCATAAGTTCAAGCAAAATACTCCATCCAAAAAAAAAAAGGCGGGGAGAAAAGGGTGCCCCAGAGGCCTGCCCTCAGAGGGTCCCACCCCCCCCACATGCTAATGATGTGGAGGGGGTCATGGGCCGCCGAAGGCAAGCCACCTATCCAGCTAAGATATAAACATAAATAATAATAAAAAAAGACAAAAAAACAGTAGGCATGAGGAATAAACAGATAAACATCAACGATAGCATATGAAACAGCAATGATAATCAAAAACTAGTGGACCAGTCCATGACTCAAATTGTGACTGGAGTGGCCCCAAAGGACCACAACTGGGAGAAAGAAGAGGCAAGGTTAAGTCCCCTTGGAGGGCGGGAGGAGTTCACAAAAGGGAGAATCTTGACAAGATTCCAGAGGGCCCGTTTGGAGATATCATGGGGGCCTGGTGTCCCTGGTCTTCTTGAACTTAGGCTTGTTCCAGGTGTTCATCAGAGGGCTCGCAGGAGAAGGGCGTTTGGTGGATCCGGGGTTGGAGTTAGAGAGATCCATGGCGGCCTCTTGTGAGATGAGGCGCAGGTTCAGAAGCAGGTGTTCGCCATCATGGAAGTTGTGGAAAGAGTGTTCTTTACCTTTGTACTCGAATTTTAAGGCAAACGGGAAGGCCCATTTATACTTGATGTCACGCTGCGATTGGACCAATAAGAGGGGCTTCAGGGTTCTTCGTTTTTGAATGGTCGTTGGTGAGAGGTCAGCGAACACTTGAACGGTGTAACCCCGGCAGGTGAGGGGATTTTGATGTCTACACAGCTTCATCACCTCCTCCTTTACTGAAAAGAAGTGCAGTTTAACCACTATGTCCCTGGGGGAACCATCCTTCCTCGGGGGCCCTAGGGTTCTGTGGGCACGGTCAATCTCCAATTTATGCTGGGGAATATTGGGGATAAGCTGCTTGATAAAGTCTTGGACCACCGAGAAAATGTCGGTGATCGATTCAGGGAGCCCCCTGATCCTAAAATTCTCTCTCCTGGACCTGTTCTCCAGGTCATCGATCCGCGATAAAGCAGTGTCCAATTGGTCCTGTAGAACTTGGATCTGGTCAGAATTCTGTCGGGTTGTGGCAATTGTTTGGTCCAGTTTGTTCTCTATGGATTCCATCCTGGAACCTATCATTTGGAAGTCTCCCCTGAGATCTCCAGTAATCTTTGCTGCAGTATGGGCGAGCCCCCTGTCCAGCATGATGGATAGCTGCGTGAACAAGTCAGTGGTTTGTGACAGGGAGTGTGAGGGAGCGTCCGCCATGACAGGCTGAGCTGCTGCCTGTGGGGAGATAGGCCCCATGGGAGAGTTCATAATCTGCTCCAGCAGCGATTCAGTGGATGCTGGGGAAGGGGTCATGCCCAGAAGGGGGCTCGTTGGGGTCCCTGGAGCATGTAAACGGGCAACAGTGGCATACGACAGCCTATTGTCAGGGGATTCCTCAGCGTCTGCGAGCACAGTCTGTGTGACGCCCGCCATCTTGAGAGCGCTCGTTCCCTTTACCTCGGCCAATTGCGGTCCGAGGCTCCTCTGTGTCTGCCCCTCTGACATGGGCGAGTTCCCCAGTTGTGCTGCTATTCAAGGGTGGGCTGGTGGTGGCCGTCGGGGACCCGATCCCCCGCTAAATCCGCCGTATGGCCAGAACGATGTGGAGCTCCTAGGCTAAGCTGCCATCCCGGAGCAGTCCGCGCATGCGCCTTTTGTGATTTCCTGTTTTTACTTCCTGTTTTTACAGGTCACCATGAGGCAGGGGACAGCGGCTGGGATTGCTGTATACTGGCAGACTTTTGTCTGCTGTTAGTTTGGGTCTCTGTTATGCTGGCTATGAGATTGGAATCTGTCGCTCCTGCAATACAGATTTGCCATGGTTCCCTGCTTTTTTCCCTTGGTTTCCACGCTGATCTACCGAAATTTTAACCATAAGTGTGCTATGTTCTTTTTATTATTATACAAATGCAACCGAAATGAGGACACATGTTGTCTTAAAGTGGAGGTCATCCCTCCGCTGAAAAAATTAAAAGCCAGCAGCTACACATACTGCAGCTGCTGGCTTTTAATAATGGGACACTTACCTGTCCTGGAGTCCAGTGATGTTGGCACCGCAGCTGATGTTTCCATCAGCTGTCGGGTGCTGCCAGCGCCATTGTGGGTAAGGGAGCACAGCAGTGTAGCCTTACGGCTTCACGCCGGGGACCCTACTGCACATTCTCTCCTACTGGCCCGGCGGCAGGGGAAGGAGATGGGGGAAGGAGGGAGACCCAGCGATGACTTCAAAGGTCGCAGCCCTGACTCCCGGAAGTGATATTAGGATACCTGTGAAAGACAGTATTGGCTCCCCCCTCCCCTTAAAAGGTGCCAAATGTGTCACCGGAGGGCAAGGGGGCAGGCAAATGAAAGGAAGTTCCACTTTTGGTTGGAACTCTGCTTTATTGAGGATTCCTCGCTCTTGTGTTTGTTTTTTTGAGCTGTCTTAGATCATCGCAGATCCCTATCTGCAAGCTGCAGGATCTAGTTGCCTTGTGACTATTGATTTCCCTGTTTGACCTCATTGGATTTCATGGATGTCATTGGACTTCGAAAGATGAGATCTGTAGTGCAGTGTGGTGGTTTATGTATATACTTTGTATATATTTCCAGGTGGTCATGTGACTGAACTGTACAGTTCAGCCCCCAGCCTTGCATTCCCCACAGACAAGAAGAGGGGGGGTATAAAAGGTCACTTCCTGTTCCTACTTTACACCTGACCACACCCACTTATGGCCTCATCTGAGACTTGAGTACTCTGTCAGGAGGGGAGCATTATGTGGGAGGAGGGAGGGGACAGGGGTGTATTATGTGTAAGTTGGGGGGGGGGGGGACTGCTGTTGTATTATATGTGTAGTGGGTGCCAGCCGTCACCACTGCCCATACTTTCTAATCCCCCCACACACAGCAAACAATGTCATGGCTGTAGTCTCTCTTCCTCCCACTCGATCGAGGCACATGCTGCCACAGTGGGGACTGGAGCAGCTGTCTGTGACTCTTTCACTGTGACAGGGGAAGAAGCAAGCGCGGGATGTCAGTACATTTCCCTCACTCGTCCCCCTTGTTCTGTCAAGTAGCACCTGCTCTAATTCCTTCCCGATTGGCTGCAGAAGGACCAATGATGGGGGGATTGAGAAGCATGGGAAAAAGGAGACGGAGGAGTATACTAGAGCCACATCTGAGGAGAGGGAGATCTGAGGAGAGAGAGATCTGAAAAGAGAGACAGGCTTCTGCACAGAGCTACAGAGCGAGTAATGTCAGCAGAAGAAAGAGTGGAGGAGAGGTGACAGGACTGTGTGGTGGAACGCCATCTAAAAAGAGAGAGAGACACATGGGATTAAATGCAGGATGCCTGGACATACCGACAGCCATATGTGTGCGCAGCCTATTGCATTAGGGTGTGCACCCCAAAGCCCGAACACACACTACCGATCACTCACGATGTTCATTCAGTAAAGGAAGGGGCTGGTAAATTACTGTACATATTTACTGGCCCCTTCCTCACTCCTAAACTTCCACCCAGCAGCAACAGCTGATAGGAGAGGAGGAAAGCTGGCAGCACTGCGGGGGGAAAGATGGGAGCCAGGGCAGTAGGCGGAATCTGTGTTGCACAGAGTGATTAGGGTGTGCCTGGGCACACCTGGCACACCCTGTGCGCACGCCTATGCCGACAGCAACTTGAGACCACACACCTTTAAGACTTATTTAAATATTTTATTAAATAAAAATAAACACAGACCATTTTATTACATAAATTAAACCAATAAATAACATACCCATTTTTTTTATTTTTTTTTGGATAAATTACAGGCCGCGGCATAACTATTGGTTTCTTAAATAATCATTAAATACATTACCATTCATATTACCTTATATAATTAACTGTACCAAATAACATTACACAGCTCAGCCACTAAGACTCAAGCTGCATGCATTGACTCAAATCCTTCAACAAACCACTATCCCCTTTGCCAACAAGCAAATGGATTTACCAATAGCTATACCACGACAAGGGAAGGGGGGGTGGAGAGATCCACTGCTGTTCACCCTTGGAAACGGCTGGCCCCGAACCCACGGAACCAGCTCCTTAAATAGGGGTTTTTCCCGCTCTGGACTATTCTGGAAGGTCAGATGACCTTAACTGACCTATCCCAATCCTCTAACTTCCCAATTTTTCCCCAGTAACTGAACATTCCTGACCAATCCTGACCTTTCCCGCTCAAAAACCTTTTCCACCAATCCCAATCTCAATTTTCCCCTAGCAACACTGACTGCTCTGACCAATCCCCATGATTCCCGCCTAAACTTCAGGGAAAACTTGAAACTGCCCCCCGCATGAATCCCATGAGGAAAAGGGGGGCCTGAAAACAGCCTAATCCCCCTTTTCCCTTTATTCTCTAGCAGCACCTGTTAGCCACGCTTTTCCTGAGACTACTGTGAAAAGCGCTGGCAGGAGACTGAGAAGAGAGGATGGCTGAGAGGAGACAGGAACAGTGACAACTACATTGTCCACCACTGTTCAGCCAAGGCACCCTGCTCAGCAACCCAGTGCCGCCCAGCAGAGACAACCCACATCGATTCAGGGATCGCAATACCCATCCAGGTGTCCAGTCGGCCGCTGTCCAGTCACCTTTCCAGTTTAGCTACCAGCATTAGGGTGTGCACCCCAAAGGTCAAACACATGTCTTTCTCTGCAGCCTCAGCTGCATAGGGCAATGAATGAATCGGAAGTGCTCTGTGCTTAGTGGCTTCATGTTCATTCACAAACTGAAGAATTGTACTATACTTCAAATATGAATGGACACAGTTAGCACGTGTGCTCACCATGTTCATTTGGAAAAGGAAGGGGCAGGTAAATTACTAGCCCCTTTCCCTTCTCGCTTTCCTGAAACATCCTCTACAGCAGCCAGGCGGAGAGGAGAGGAGAAAATCCAGCAGCACTGCAGGGCCAATCAAGAAGGTGAAAGCCTGGGCAGTAGGGGGAATCGGCACAACTTAGTGATTAGGTTGTGCCCAGGCACAGCTGGTACACCCAATGGCACACCCCCATGTGCATGCCTATGCTCCTTTTTACTAAATGTTTGTTAGAAGAAGATACTAATACTCCTTACCCCAGGACCTGTAACATTGCAGAACTGTGCTGGCTGTACCTGTTAACCCATTTCTTCTTTTTGTGTTGTTAATTTTAATGGTGTTTGTGGCCCAACAGGAGCTGAGAAGTTGACAACCCTTCTCTTCTCCCTCCCAGTGCCTGTGCATAGATTATTGTGCTTTGTTTTCTATTTTTACAGTTGCTAAATATTAGAAATTGGTGATTGTATTGATACTCTGCAACAAGGTTCAACAGTGCTGTAAGTTTTCCAAGTAATTTTTTTTTTGTGATAATATATTCAGCTCATTTATCACTACTAGGTGTGTCTGTCTCTGGTAACACAGGATATTGGTATTTTCTTTACTTGTATTCCTAAAAGTGTTTGCAGTAATTTTATATCTAACCAGGAGTTCCAGAGGGGCTGAGGCCATTCTTGGAGTTGAGGCGCAGAACAGAGAACCCAAAATCACCAAAGGGCTCCTACTGGGGTGGCGCTACACATGGAGGCTCGTTCAGGATACTCTTTTGTACTGGCAAACCTCCAAGGAAACACCCCAAAGAGTGGTAAGATGGAAACTTCAACTGCAACCCAGTGGTGTGAGGAGGAAATTGGCGAACGAGAGTCAAGTGTTGTAATCAACATCCCCAAGGGGGCCTGGACAGAGGAACGGATCAGTCAAGCTGTGAAGACACTAGTCCCAGAAAGGTGGGTGATAGACATCAAGCCTGATCAAGAGAACTTTCGCACATATGCCCTGATAAAGTGGAGGAAAGGGATCCCTACTTGTTTCCAAAGGGCCAGCTTATGGTTGACTTGTGATGTTGAAGTTCATCTAATCCAGCTGAATGTATTTGATGTGAACCCAGAAAGTTTGGATTAAGCAGCATCGTCGGAAGATGCTACCCCACCGGCACCTGTAGCAATGATTGGGCCAGAGTTCATTACTGCCTTGGGAGCCTTCGTGGAAAGGTGCCAAAAGATTAACCTAACATATACTGGGTCTGGTTATCAAAAACTGAGGACTTTTTCAGAAAAGCAACCAGGGCCTGCTGGAGACGACAGCTTTGAAGAGTGGCTGGAACAAGCCACTCAGTTTGTAGATGAATGGGACATTTCCCAGATAAAAACAGAGAATTACTGAGAGCTTAAGGGGGCCTGCCTCAGAAGCCATTCACAATTTAAAACTCAGAAATCAGGATTGTACTGCTCAGGACTACTTGAGTATTCTAGCAACACAGAGATAGAGCTTTTGAAAACGCAGGTGTCACATTTGATGGAGATGATGACTCTACTGACAGCTGGAACCTCTGTCTCACCTGTTGAGGAAGTCTTGGATTCCAAGCAGTCTGCAAACCCTATGGTTGTCCAGGTCGGGAAGCCAGTGAATCGATGGGTTTGCTTCAACTGTGGAGGAGTGGAGCACTACCAAAGTGTTTGTCCAAGCCCACCAAAGTCTGAACCCCAATGTCCAAAGCCAGTGGGAAATTTCATAGGGCCCTGGTGAAGGAGCCAACTGGGTGCTCACTTACAACCATTAGCTCTATAATCAAAGACGCAAAGAAACCACAGTGGAAGCCTAAAGAGGGGCCCCCACTGCTGTTTCTGAGCAACCATACAACCCCCTCTCCTCAAACTCAGGTGCCCGGTCACTGAGAGTAGATACACACCAGCCCTCTGGGGCCCAACAGAGATGAAAGCAAATCAAGAAGGGGGCATGAATACAGACAACAGGACAAACTAACTACCCTACTCCTGGTAGATTCCCTGACAAACTACTGGGACCTTCTCCCATCATGTCAATTCAAGTAGAAGGTATCTATACAAAAGCCCTTCTGGACACGGGGCGCAAGTTACCCTGCTATATCGAGACTTTTACAACAGGCACCTCAAACACTTACCCCTGCAGACATTGTGAGAACTAGAGATATGGGGTATTTGAACCCAGAATTTCCCATATGATTGGTACTTATCGGTCAAGATGACCCCTCCATGGCCGGGCAAACAGAATCGTTTGATACCCTAGTCGTTGTATGCCCTCCCTCATCAGGAGCCAACAAGAGTTCTCTGATAATAGGAACTAACAGTGACCTCATCAGAAGGCTGCTCACTCATCTTGTATTGAAGTCTGACACCCCAACCAAGGGCATACACCCTATGCTGGGACAAGTGTATCAGCACCTAGAAGAACAGAGAGCCCCAGCTGAAGGAATGGGGAAGATTTGGCGATTGGGCAGAAGTGTGAAGATACTACAACCTGGAGAGGTGGTGTGTCTACAAGCTTCAGTCAAGCTCAATTTGGGCCCCTTTTGTTGTCCTTAAAGCTGACTGCCAGGGAGAGGACAAAGAAGTGGAGCTAATCCCAGAAGTCATATCAACTAGGGATCTGCAACAGAGTCGTGGGACGATCCCTCTCAGCGTCTGGAATGTTACAGACTCTTCATTGAAGCTGCAGGCCCAAATGCTGTTAGGACAAGTGATTCCAGCCACCCCAGTCTCACCATCTGATTTGGGGAAGGAAGAGAAGGATAGAATCTCCAGAGAACAGTTTTACCCACAAAACACCCCACTATCACCTGAGTGGAAAGAAGAGATCAAAGACCAGCCCCTGATATGGCAGAATATGTTTTCGATAAAAATTAGTTTGGTGTGAGATGTATGAAAAGTGCTGAGCACCAGATTTGCCTTCAGGAAGACAAGCAATTCAGGGAAAGAGTCAAATGCATCCATTTGGGGGACCTAGAAGATTTACTTGAGAAGCTGGCAGAATTGAAGAGATCAGGCATCATCAGTGAGTCTAGGAGCCCTTATGTCTCCGCCATAGTGGTGGTCAGGGGGCCGCGGGACCGCTGGGCTGCATGTCGTCTGAGTTTCTGGGACATGCAGAGTCAGCCACCGGTTCTAACATGCAGGGCCGGTGTTTTAACACCAGCCCGCTGATGTTCCACCAGTGGTGTACTAAGTGGGGGGCGGGCCGCTGCCACACACTGGGAGTGTGTCAGGCCGGCGCCCCTCCCTCCACAACTGAAGCGGAGACGGCGGGCAAGATGGCAGCGGCACCATGGTGACAGGCACTTTGAGAGTTCCCCCCTGTAGCTGGCCAGCTACTGTTCCAGCTGGAACCTGTCCTAGGTAGCTAATATAACCTACATGTATATACAGCTAAGCCTGCTAAGAACCTAATGTAGTGCACATGTTTATATGTGAGAGACAAAGATTATTCACTGTGATTTTGTGCTTGGATGTCATATAACAGTTGTATGTTGTGTTCACAGAAGGAAAAGAAAAAATATGCCTTTAAGAGTCATTTGTTTGTATGGCAGCAGGAGGTAAGGAATAACACAGTTGAATTCATGCCAGCAAGCATAGAGTTAAGCTTTTGTGACTCATTGGTAGCCTTGCCCAATCACAGCTAATCTCACATTGAGCAGAGTCCTGACCTATCACAGCCTCCTTTGCATCCATTTCTGTCTGGGAGGTTCCTAATACACAGCATGTGCTGCTAGATTATTCCACCACAGATACAGAGAGCCACATAGAGACAGAGACACAGAGCAGAACAGACACAAGGCCAAAGTTGTATTTTATGGAAGCCAGGGGCTAAAATAGGTATGTGCCACAGTTATATATATGTTCTTATTGTAAATAGTGTGGTTAGAACTGTATACTGATCTAGTTGTGTGTTCACTTGTAGTTCCACCATACCGAACCATACCTTCAAACCAAACCGAACCATACCATACCATACCTTCATACCCCCGAACAACTAAGTCACCAAACTAATTCACAAACCAAACCAAACTAAGCTAACCCTGCAAAAGCAACCCTGCAAACCAAGTTGCAAACCACAGTTAGAGAATGCTTTGATAACTTGCAGAGAGAGAGAGAGAAAATACTGAAGAAAGAAATATATCCGCCATCTTATGTTAAATGACAAGATTGAATATTTGAACCACCATTTTGTGATACTTTATTCATCACGTGTTTTTTGTACATGGACTGTCTGCTGCAAAGCAGCAGCATTATATATGAAGAAAAGTGAAGTTAATAAAGAAGTTATTTTAAGCATTTGGTGTGCTCTTTACACCTACTGCTTCCATAGAACGGCGCTAGAGGAATTTTCAGAGTAATAGACAGTCTTGTTGGACTGAAAAATCAGAGATATCACAATTATTCTAATGCCACAGCGCATGAGGCACTTCATAGTGCTGCGCCTGCCACCCCCCCCCCCCCAAAAAAAAACTGGATGTCACTGGGCCACCCTATCTGGGGTTCCGCTTCAGCTTAAAATACCACCCAGGAACCGGAAACAGATGCTGATGCCCTGTCAAGAAGACCCTATGACTTGGGCGTTTCCTCTGAAGAGTGGACTCTCCAAAAGGATACAAGCCTTGTGTCAGGGAGCGGAACATCAGACCAGAGTAACAACTGGGTTTGAAGCCATCGGAGTCTCAGTGACAGGTATCCCCAAATACTACTGTGATTTGTCACAGGTCAGGGATAGCGGCCTACGTAAGCTTTCAGATAGGTACTTAAGAAAGGACCAGATGGAGGATCCCCTCTGTAGTTTAACACTGAAGGCCCTGAAGGGCCAACACCCAGATGTACTGCCAACAGATTCTCTGACAGAAGCATGACTAGTACACAAGGAATGGGATCGACTGCAGTTTAAGAAATGGGGTAGTCTACCGAAGGGGCCCCTCAGATGATGCTGAAGATAAGTGGCAGCTTTTCTTACAGAGAAAGCATAGAGGGACTGTACAGACTGCCTTATTGCCTCACCTAGGGCCTGAGGGGACATTCAAACTGGTGCGAGACTGGTTCTATTGGCCTTGTATGCAGGCTGCAGTTGAGGCATACTGTCACTCCTGCATACGGTGTATACAGAGAAAAACTTTGCCCCATAGAGCTGCCCCAATGGGCCATCTTCAAATTCAGGGACCATTGGAATTGGTGTGTATTGACCTTCTGTGTCTGGAACTTGACTTGTGTGGACAGGGAAATGTTCTGGTGGTCACCGACCACTTCACCTGGTATAACCAGGCATTCCCAACTAAAGACCAACAAGCACCTACGGTGGCCAAAATTGTGGTGAAGTTCTTTGTCCACTACGGTCTACCTTGGCATAGTCACTCTGATCTGGGGAGAGACTTTGAGAGTAGACTCATTAAAAGACTGTTAGACTTGTTAGGTGTTCAGAAGTCAAGAACCACTCCCTACCACCCTCAAGGGGATCCTCAGCCAGAAGGCTTCAATCGCACCCTCCTAGAAATGTTGGGCATCTATTTACTCTGCATCCTCTACATCAGCGGTAGGCAAACCTAAAGAGATAGAGATCTACCTGAACAACATGGGAGATGTCATAGATCACCAGGCACAGTGTCGCCTTCTTACACTAGATTTAAACCTCTAATTGCCGGCAATCATGGGTTTAATTTTTTTTTTATTTAAAGTCAGCAGCTACAAATACTGCAGATGCTTACTTTAAAAAAAAGGACACTTACCTGTCCAGGGTGCCCACAATGTCCTCACCCGAAGCCAACCTGTCCCCTCAGTTCCGGGTGGAGGGGCCGGCATTGCTACTAGGGAACCAGTAAGTGAAGCCTTGCGGCTTCACAGCCTGGCTCCCTACTGCGCATGCGCGACTCACGTCACACCTTCTGAGTGGTCCCTGCTGTCTTTTGGGACCTCTGTGTCTCCTAGAAGACAGCGGGGGGAACGGAGGAGGGGCCGGACATGGCATAGATCATTGCGGATACTGGTCGTGGGAGCAAATACCTGTATTAGACAGGTATCTGCTTCCCAATGCCCCCTGAAAGATGCCAAACGTGAGGCTGCTTTCACACTATTGTGCTGCGGTAAATCAGCTAACATTCTTTCAAATGTACTTGCTAATAGATTAATTTCCACTATCATACACCTGGACTAAACAGGTTTTATACCAAAGCTCTCCAAAGTAGCAAACATTCACAGATTATCTCTCAATGTGGAAACCCTAGGGAATGCCATGGGGCCTTTGTTTTTTTTTCATTTATTTTTTAAATATTTTTTTATTCAATTTTAAAGCATATATACAACAGCAGGCCACAAGGCGTGGCAAACAACCACCGGCTATAACACAGTTACCGGTGGACAGATACAAACAAAAAGGAAAAATATTAGCAGCAAAAAAAAAAAAAACTCAGTCAAAACTTAATAGGGCCTGTTGTTGTTAGATTCCGCCAAGGCATTTTAAGTATTGAATGGAAATGTCTCTTGGCTGTTATGGAAAGATTTGGATTTGGCCAATGTTTCTCTAAATGGGTTTGATTTATTATATGATCAACCTATAGCCTCATCCAGAGTTAATGGGTCGCAGTCCTTGACATTTTCCTTATTCTGAGGGACTAAACATGACTGCCCTTTTTTTGCAGTGGCAGTAGAGCCTCTACCTTGCTTATTACGCCAGTCCAGTGAATATACTGCATTCCATTGAGGGGACAAGGAGAGAAAGTTGCTCTTTATTCAGACAATATGGCGGTATTCTTGTCAGATACATGCATATCAACTATCTGCACTGTCCCTTATTACTACATTTGAGATGTTTGTAGGTCTTAACCACTTAAGACCCGGACCAAAATGCAGGAAAAGGACCTTGCCCCTTTTTGCGATTCGGCACTGCGTCGTTTTAACTGACAATTGCGCGGTCGTGTGACGTGGCTCCCAAACAAAATTGGCGTCCTTTTTTCCCCACAAATAGAGCTTTTTTGGTGGTATTTGATCACCTCTGCGGATTTTATTTTTTGCGCTATAAACAAAAATAGAGCGACAATTTGAAAAAAAATGCAATATTTTTTACTTTTTGCTATAATAAATATCCCCCAAAAATATATAAAAAAACCTTTTTTTTCCTCAGTTTAGGCCGATACGTATTCTACGTATTTTTGGTAAAAAAAAAATCGCAATAAGCGTTTATCGGTTGGTTTTCGCAAAATTTATAGCGTTTACAAAATAAGGGATAGTTTTATTGCATTTTTATTCATTTTTTTTTTTTACTACTAATAGCGGCGATCAGCGTTTTTTTTTGTGACTGCGACAATATGGCGGACACTTCGGACAATTGACACATTTTTGGAACAATTGTCATTTTCACAGCAAAAAATGCATTTAAATTGCGTTGTTTACTGTGGAAATGACAGTTGCAGTTTGGGAGTTAACCACAGGTGGCGCTGTAGGGGATGTGTGACCTATGTGTTGTGTTTACAACTGTAGGGGGGTGTGGCTGTAGGTGTGACGTCATCGATCGTGTCCCCCTATTACAGGGATGACGCGATCGATGCTACGGCCACAGAGAAGCACGGGGAAGCCGTGTTTACACACGGCTCTCCCCGTTCTTCCGCTCCAGGGATGGATCGCCGCACTGCAGCGGCGATCGGGTCCGCGAATCCCGCGGTCCCGGAGCTTCGGACCGTGTCGCGGGCGCGCGCCCGTGACCCACGGCTGGGTACTAAAATCAACGTATATATACGTTGATGTGCCCAGCCGTGCCATTCTGCCGACGTAAATGTGCAGTAGGCGGTCCTTAAGTGGTTAAAATCAATTGCAAGTTCATGCTTTTGCCTCTGGACCCCTTTCTAGCCCCTTTACTCACCACCCTTTCTTATATTAGAGTTGCACCCAAAATTAAATATTTAGGCATTGTCATCTCCAATACCTCCTCTAATTTTTATTTGTCTACTACCGATCTATAAGTTTCAATGCAATACCTGATGCAGGCTCCCTTTTTTGGTAGCCCACCAAACAAATTTAGTCGAAATGATATACAGTAGATGCCACAACTGCTATAGTTTCTCAATAATACCCTTGGCTGGATCCCTCTCAAATACTTTAAGGAATTTACAGGTATCTTTTGGGATCTGTTTGGCAAAATAACTACCCCCCCCCCACACCTTATTTGGTTTGAAGCAATACGTTTTTTTTTACTTTTAGATAGCGTAGGGGAGGGTAACCCCTGTCAGATATTTTTTATTTTTTTACCATCTGTGTCCCATTGCGGAGATTTCCCTTCACTTCCTGCCCCATAGCCAAACAGAAATTGAGAGGAAATCTCTACAAATAAAAGGAATTCTTTGTTATTGAAGAATTATTCTCCCTAATGGGGGCACAGACTAATAAAAACTGACTGTGTTTTAACCTCTCTCCACTCTATCCAAAACTGAAAAAAATAAGAGTTGTTTGCCTTTTAGTTATACTTTAAGGAATGTATCGCCAGCACATCAAGGATCTTTGAAATGGCGTCTAAATATATTGAAGCGATTGCCCTGATAGCATAGTAGAGTAGCGTTTCTTCAGGGCCAAGCAAGTCCCTTCTTAAGGCATGTGACCACTTCTATTGCATTCTATTCTAGCATTCTTGTTTTGTAGGCTATCTTTCATCTGTTTAACCTGACAGGGTCACTTTATTTTATAGTGTCATATGATCACTTGCTTTCACCTACTTCTAGGTGGCAATGGGGCATTACATCTCCTTGCAGCACCTCACACTGCTATAGGTTGAGCTCAGAGGAAGACTGACATCACAAAACAGGGCTGTAGTTTGACAGCTTGGAGGAAATAGTGACAGTGCTGTGTGTAATTCCCGAAGCCACCCTAATGCTGGATTCACACCTATGCATTTTTAGTGCTTTTTGCACATTTGCAAATCTGCAAAATGCAAAAAGCACTAAAAATGCATACGTGTGAATCCAGCCTTACACATGAAGCTTCTCTACATATTGACAGGATCAACAGGCATTGAAGATGAGAGAGGAAAGCAATAAAAAGTGACCTTTGTCAGCTGTCACTAGAACATGTGTTTTCATTGGATTATTTTTGCCTTTTTTTTTTGTTGTTGTTCGTGGGAATGCAAATAACAATAAAATGCTTTTAATCGCCCACTCTCTTCACATCTGCACAATAAGTGCAGTGGTTCTCAACCTGGGGGTCAAATGACAATTTTCCAGGGGTCACCGAATCCTGGGCTGCTCCTGAAGCCCGCGCTGCTCTCCCAGCCTTTTCGCAGCCGCCCAGTAGGGCTGTCCCTGAAACCCACGCTCGCCCACTCAGCCTCTTCTTAGTGCATGGCATGGTTGGGGGGCATGGCATGGTTAGAGGTCAGATAACTGGTGAGGAATGTGAAGGGGCTGGAGGAGACCCCGTCTCCTGATTTCAGCATAGGTGTCACTGCTACGAGACACCACAAAGTCGGAGACATCGTGAGTAACACTAATGCCGCGTACACACGATCAGTCCTTCCGATGAAAACAGCCTGATGGACTGTTTTTATCGGTTAACCGATGAAGCTGACTGATGGTCCGTCGCACCTACACACCATTGGTTAAAAAAAACGATTGTGTCAGAACGTGGTGACGTAAAACACGACGTGGTGAAAAAAATGAAGTTCAATGCTTCCAAGCATGCGACGACTTGATTCTGAGCATGCGTGGATTTTTAACCAATGGTTGTGCCTACAAACGATCGTTTTTTTTTGCTATCGGTTAGCTATCCATCGGTTAAATTTAAAAAAAAGTTGGCTTTTTTTTAACCAATGGTTAAATAACCGATGGCGCCCACACACAATCGGTTTGGACCGATAAAAATGGACCATCAGACCGTTCTCATCGGTTTAACCGATCGTATGTACGCGGCATTATAGTTGCCATCAAAAATCTCCACTACGGTTCTCAGATCAGTAGATGACCTTGATCAAGAGCACCTAAGTTGGCTGATCAGAACTACCCCCCCTCCCACCCCAGAACTGCCACTCATCCTAACTCCCCACCAGTACTGCCAATGATCCCAACTCCCCCCACCAAGGAGTAGGAGAAGGAGTAAAAGTAAATAATACATAGAGAGAGGAAAAGAGGGGGAGGGGAAAAAAGGCAGAGATAGAATAAGAGAGAGAGAACAAGAAAAATGGCTAGAGAGAGGGATGGGGGGAAAAAAAGAAATTAGGATAGAGAGAGATAAAAGAAGAACAAAGAGAAAGAATGCTTCATCCTAAAATGTATCATATGGGGTTTTTATACTATACAAGTGGAAGGGGCTCAGGGAGTGCTAAATGTCTGTGGGTTAGGGGCGGAAATGACTTGCCTTGGGTGCTGACAAACCACGCTACGAAAATTATTTTACTGTTAGGGGTCCCCACAACTTGGGAAATTTTATCAAGGGGTCATGGCACTAGAAGGTTGAGAACCACTGATCTAGTGCATCAATACCAAGTGCCAGGTTTCAACCCCCTCAATACCAGCATGTTTCTTCATTTCCTAAAAGTTGTGTCAACAATTAGATCACCTTGGGGTGTCTACTTTCCAAAAAAAAGGAGTCATTTGACTATGTCTCAAAAATAAGATAACATTTTTTGAATACAGTGTTGCATGACCAATAATTATCAGCCAAAATGTTAACATGCTAAAAACTGAAAAATGGCCTGGTAATGAAAGGGTTTTACAAGTGTGACAGGAAGTCAGGTAAATCTGTGGGTGTTGTCAGATGGGAGATACATTTCTGCCTTGTTTACACCAATTACTACCAGGGGTGTCGGCTGCAGAAAGGACGTTGGAAAACTTCAACTGTTCAGAATGAGGCAATTAAGGCCTCTATAAGTCATCCAAAGGATGACTACTGATGCCTGCATCATGAGGCTTTTTGAATTAAGGAGAGCAGTGAAAAAGACTTCTGAAGAGGTGAGGTGGTTGTTGATTTTTCTGTGTGATAAAAATCGAAAAGACTATTGTTTCTCTGCTGTATGACCAGCAGTGTCTGCCCAGCAGTAGGCTGTGCCAGACTCCATAGATAGGTTCCTGTGTGGTGAAGGTAGACGTCCCAAGTGGCCAGGGTGGTGAAGGTAGACGTCCCAAGTGGCCAGGGTTTATTTTATGTTTTGTTTATGTTGTTTGGATGCTTGCACTTGTTTCCAGCAATATGGAAGAATAAACCAAACTCTTTGTTTTCAACCGTCTTCGGCTGCCACTCTGTATAGTTGTGTGTAGTGAACCCACCCAGGGGGTCACACACACCCGCTACCGAGCTAACCCCTTGCACAAGCTGGTACTGAAATAGGCTCTGCAACCACAGTTGTTCCACCACTGATGGCTCTCCAAGATTTTCTATGTAGAAACAGCTTCATTAATGAGTAACTGTTCTGTTTTATAGTGTCTGTTAATTGCTGTAAATCACTTTCTGTGGCAGAAAGCAAATATTAGACAATGATCTGCTAAGGTGTTTGGAATTGACCCTGCTGTGTGTGCGTAGAGATCTATCCACACATTTGATGTAGTGCTAGTGTTTGCTGATGATTACAACGATGACTGCACCTTCTTTCCTTTTGTAGCACTTTCACTCAGGCAGTATTTGCTCAGGAATTTATTTTTGGTCCCATATGTCAGTAGAATGATTGGAGTCCTCACATAATACAAACACAAAGCGATATTAAAGAATACTGTTGACATGTGTTCAGTAAATTTTCATTGTGTTGTGTTGTATATACTTTTTGTGTGTGGTTTATTTTTTCTACTACATTGTTTTTTTTTAAAGGCTGTGACAGATTAAATACACAATTCATGAGATGATAGTCAAAAATTCAGTTGTTCAAACTCATATAAAATGTGCTAATAAAACACAAATCCCAATGCCAACCATCATTTCATGTATCTGAGTGTGCTTCCTTAAGGTATTACCTACTACCTGGGGGAAGAAAACACCAATGCTGGACACATACAGGTCATTCTCAAAAAATTAGCATATTGTGATAAAGTTCATTATTTTCTGTAATGTTCTGATAAACATTAGACTTTCATATATTTTAGATTAATTACACACAACTGAAGTAGTTCAAGCCTTTTATTGTTTTAATATTGATGATTTTGGCATACAGCTCATGAAAACCCAAAATTTCTATCTCAAAAAATTAGCATATTTCATCCGACCAATAAAAGAAAAGTGTTTTTAATTTAAAAAAAAGTCAACCTTCAAATAATTCTGTTCAGTTATGCACTCAATACTTTTGCAGAAATTACTGCTTCAATGCGCCGTGGCATGGAGGCAATCAGCCTGTGGCACTGCTGAGGTGTTATGGAGGCCCAGGATGCTTCGGTAGCGGCCTTAAGCTCATCCAGAGTGTTGGGTCTTGTGTCTCTCAACTTTCTCTTCCCAATATCCCACAGATTCTCTATGGGGTTCAGGTCAGGAGAGTTGGCAGGCCAATTGAGCACAGTAATACCATGGTCAGTAAACCATTTACCAGTGGTTTTGGCACTGTGAGCAGGTGCCAGGTCGTGCTGAAAAATGAAATCTTCATCTCCATAAAGCTTTTCAGCAGATGGAAGCATGAAGTGCTCCAAAATCTCCTGATAGCTAGCTGCATTCACCCTGCCCTTGATAAAACACAGTGGACCAACACCAGCAGCTGACATGGCACCCCAGACCATCACTGAATGTGGGTACTTGACACTGGACTTCAGGCATTTTGGCATTTTCCTCTCCCCAGTCTTCCTTCAGACTCTGGCACCTTGATTACCGAATGACATGCAAAATTTGCTTTCATCCGAAAAAAGTACTTTGGACCACTGAGCAACAGTCCAGTGTTGCTTCTCTGTAGCCCAAGTCAGGCGCTTCTGCCGCTGTTTCTGGATCAAAAGTGGCTTGACCTGGGGAATGCGGCACCTGTAGCCCATTTCCTGCACACGCCTGTACACGGTGGCTCTGGATGTTTCTACTCCAGACTCCCAAGGTCTGGAATCGGTCCTTCTCCACAATCTTCCTCAGGGTCCGGTCACCTCTTTTCGTTGTGCAACGTTTTCTGCCACACTTTTTCCTTCCCACAGACTCCCCACTGAGGTGCCTTGATACAGCACTCTGGGAACAGCCTATTCGTTCAGAAATTTCTTTCTGTGTCTTACCCTCTTGCTTGAGGGTGTCAATGATGGCCTTCTGGACAGCAGTCAGGTCGGCAGTCTTACCCATGATTGCGGTTTGGAGTAATGAACCAGGCTGGGAGTTTTTAAAAGCCTCAGGAATCTTTTGCAGGTGTTTAGAGTTAATTAGTTGATTCAGATGATTAGGTTAAGAGCTCGTTTAGAGAACCTTTTCATGATATGCTAATTTTTTGAGATAGGAATTTTGGGTTTTCATGAGCTGTATGCCAAAATCTTCAATATTAAAACAATAAAAGGCTTGAACTACTTCAGTTGTGTGTAATGAATCTAAAATATATGAAAGTCTAATGTTTATCAGTACATTACAGAAAATAATGAACTTTATCACAATATGCTAATTTTTTGAGAATGACCTGTACATACACACAGTATCTCACAAAAGTGAGTACACCCCTCACCATTTTGTACATTTTTTTAATATCTTTTCATGTGACAACACTGAAGAAATTACACTTTGCTACAATGTAAATTAGTGAGTGTACGGCTTGTATAACAGTGTAAATTTGCTGTCCCCTCAAAATAACTCAACAGCCATTAATATCTAATCCACTGGCAAAAAAAAAAGAAGTACACACCTAAGTGAAAATGTCCAAATTGGGCCCAAAGTGTCAATATTTTGAGTGGCCACCATTATTTTCCAGAACTGCCTTAACCCTCTTGGGCATGGAGTTCACCAGAGCTTCACAGGTTGCCACTGGAGTCCTCTTCCACTCCTCCATGACGACATCATGGAGCTGGTGGATGTTAGAGACCTTGTGCCCCTCCGCCTTCTGTTTGAAGATGCCCCACAGATGCTCAATAGGGATAAGGTCTGGAGACATGCTTGGCCAGTCCATCACCTTTACCCTAAGCTTCCTTAGAAAGGCAGTGGTCATCTTGGAGATGTGTTTGGACCCGTTATCATGTTGGAATACTGCCCTGCGGCCCAGTCTCTAAAGAGAGGGGATCATGCTCTGCTTTAGTATGTCACAGTACATGATGGCTCCCTCAATGAACTGTAGCTCCCCAGTGTCGGCAGCAATCATGCCGCCTCAGACCAAGACACTCCCACCACCATGCTTGACTGTAGGCAAGACACACTTGTCTTTGTACTCACCCACCTGGTTGCTGCCACACACGCTTGACACCATCTGAACCAAAAAAAGTTTATCTTGTTAAACAGACCACAGGACAAGGCTTTCTTGTGGATTATCCTTAGAAGAGGCTTCCTTCTAAAACGACAGCCATGCAGACCAATTTGATGCAGTGTGCGGCATATGGTCTGAGCACTGACAGACTGACCCCCCCACCCCTTCAACCTCTGCAGCAATGCAGACAGCACTCATACCTCTATTTCCCAAAGACAACCTCTGGATATGATGCCATCTTTATGTAGCGAAACAATTTTTTTTTCAGATCCTTAGAGTTCTTTGCCATGAGATGCCATGTTGAACTTCCAGTGACCAGTATGAGAGAGTGAGAGCGAATTAACACCAAATTTAACACCTGCTCCCCATTCACATCTGAGACCTTGTAACACTAACGAGTCACATGACACCAGGAAGGGAAAATGGCCAATTTAGACATTTTCGCTTAGGGGTGTACCTAGCAGTTGAGGCATTGATGGCTGTGTGTTGAGTTATTTTTAGGGGACAGCTAATTTACACTGTTTTATACAAGCTGTACACTCACTATTTTACATTGTAGCAAAGTGTTATTTTTTTCAGTGTTGTTATAAGGCATGGTGGGTGTAATGCAAAATGAACAGGTGGGCACCAGACACTTTTTGAATGCAAAGAGATTTATTGTTTCTTAAACAGGACTGTGGGAGAGAGGATTAGGGCCAGGACACCCTTAGATAGATGCAATGTAATTGGCAGACTCTGAGACTTCTATAGGTAGAGCGCTAAACAGGTGAAGACCTCCAGCCGGACATCACTTCTGTATAGGTAGGAACGCTGTCTCCTATGGCAACAATCTTGTAGCTGTTACTAACGGTAAAGGTATTCAACTTTCTGTGACACAAACAGTTCTCTTTACCCCACACTCACTCACTGTGGGTCTTCACTCAACGAGCTCCCAGTCTCTCTCACCAGACTTCAGATCCACTAGCCACTGGATCCCCTGAGCTCTTTCACTGTAGCACTCGGTATCTTCCTCAAGCATCACCCCTGCTTCACTGCTGGGTCCCTGGCTTGGCACTCTCAGATACTCCTTGTGATGAGACCCTTGCTCGTTCGGTTCTGCTCTCCCGACACTCCTCTGCTTCTATTGGATCAGATTGCAGATGGCAACATCTGATGGTCCAGTCACCCAAGGTTCCGGGATCCGACCTACAGCTATGTGCCGATCGGACCCATTAGAACATAACACTAGGCAGGCTGTATGTCTGTTCAAACAGGACCCACTTTATTGAAAGTACACAGCACACTTTTATACAGAATTTGGAACATCCCACCCCCAACAACCGCTTTCTTTATTGGTCAATTGTAAAGTATATGCAGTCTTCACTCAGGTACTCCTTAACCATGCAAATGAGGACTTCAAAATGACGCAGCAGAGATTGGTCCCATAGTTTGAATAGAAGTACTGTTATGTGTATTGAGACAGAAGCTCCAGGGGGTAATCAATGTACACAATAGCCAGCCACAGAACAATGGGACCGTCTGGAGAGTTGAGTTAGACTTAAGACAGGGCAGAGACCCTTTTGACTTAATTACAACACAGTATTGGCATCACACAAGAGAACATGGTATGTCTTTCAACCCACATCTTTAGACAGACGGACTCTCAACTAACAGAAGATATTTACATCTGATAAACAAAAGGCTTTAAACAGGCTTATCACATAGTGGACAATGAAATGTCTTTCACAAGACAGCTCACTTAGCATTTCAATAGTCTGTTCTTAAGCATTTAAACAGTCATTCTTATTGATTGGTTGTGAGTCCACATTAAATCACGTATCAGTAATGTCCCATCTCATGTAATACATGAATTATGATTTATTAGCCACCCTCTCCTGTGTAACAGATGTCAAGTAGAAACACTTTGGTATCTCCAGGTCCATGACACGCCTCAAGCTTCACCCCTGCTGACACGTTAGGTCTCTGGCTAGGCACTTCACAAGCGTCACCTCTGTTGTCCCGCTGGGTCCCTGACTTGTCACTTGCTGATGCTTTCCCACTTTCCGGTTGGCGAGAAGTCTGCTCTGGTACTGGCCTCCGCTTACTCACAGTGATCTCCAGTAGCAAGGTGAATGGTCCCTTTGTAAAGACAGCTTCCCCTCTACCTCCGACCATCATTATTTCTGGTTGGACTACAAGCCCATAGTCTCAACCCTGCACTACTTCTGGCTAGACTCTCAGATAGCCTAGCTGCAGCCAGATGTCCCCGGGATAAGCCTTAGATTTCTGGGCTAGCAGCCTGGGGCAATACGACACACGTCCACCCAGACAGCCGTCCAGGTGGCACAGAGCCCCGATCATCCGACTCGGCCCAAATAGGTTCTCCCAGCACACCCCATTCATTCCTAATCTGTCTTTGCAGTGCCCTTGTCTTAGCTATCACTTGGTAAATACATTTACTAGCAACCCTGCCTAAACATCAGGATGCTGTGTGTGTGTGTATATATATATATATACAGGGCTTTTTTTCAGGGGGAACTTGGGGGAACTCAGTTCCACCACCTTTGGCTCAGACCCTTTGGTGCCTGCTCACCACAATCACTTGTAAACACAGAAGTCTGGTTTTTGTGTTTACAAGTGACAGCTCTGCACTCTGTGTGTAACCCCCCTGAACTCTGCACTCTGTATGTAATGCAATCCTGGTATTTAATGCCCCTTTAAGACCCTTCTACTGTTTGTGAAATCTGAACGGGGTCGTGGTAGAGTTCCTGCACCTATTTTCTGAGAAAAAAAGCTCTATATATATATATATATATATATATATATATATATATATATATATATATATATATATCTCCAGCAGCAGGCTTTCAGGCAGGACACAGCCAAGTCCTTTCAAATCTTTTCACAGCTTCTCAAAGCTTTCGCAGCATTTACTTGTCCAGCATTACCAGGCATAGTCTCTGCTACACTCCTTTACTCTCACCTGCAACTTCCTGTCCTGACTTAAGCCATATCCTGGACAGGTGCATTAACCCTTTCTGTTCTCTTAAAAGGACCATAGCCCAAATAAAGGGGAAACATAACATCCTTCCAGGACTCAGCCACGGCGTCCTGTACAATATATATAATATTTTACTGTTCAAAAGTTTTAAGCCTCATATCCTCCATGTAATCCCAGACAGACTCGATGTTGAGATTAGGACTCTGTGGGGGCCAAATCATCACTTCCAGGACTCTTTGTTCTTCTTTACGCTGAAGATAGTCCTTAATTGCATTGGCTGTATGTTTGGGGTCATTGTCCTGCTGCAGAATAAATTTGGGGAAAAATCACATGCTTCCCTGATGGTATGGCATGATAGATACGTATTTGCCTGTATCTTTCAGCATTGAGGACACTATAGATCCTGACCAAATCTCAAACTCTGTTTGTACAAATGCAGCCCCAAATTTGCAAGGAACCTCCATCTTGCTTCACTGCTGCTTCCAGCCGTTCGGTGAACAAACTGCCTCCTGCTATAGCCAAATATTTCAAATTTTGACTCAAAAGTCCAGGGCACCTGCTGCCATTTTTTCTGCACCCAGTTCCTATGTTGTTGTGCATAGTTGAGTCGCTTAGCATTGTTTCCACCTCTGAGGTATTACTTTTTGTTCACAATTCTTACACAAAGACCACGTCTGGCTAGACTTCTCCAGACAGTAGATGGGTGTAACTGGGTCCCAATGGTTTACACCAGTTCTGTGCTGATAGCATTTCTGGACATCTTACTATATCTAAGAGAAGTAAGCATGATGTGTCTTTCATCTACTGCATTAGGTTTCCTTGGCCGACCACTGCGTCTACAGGTCTAAACTTTGCCTGATTCTTTGTTCTCAAAAAGAGCTTGAAAAACACATCTTAAAACTCCATTCTGCTTTGAAATCTATGTGTGGGAGAGACTTTGACCTAATACAGTATAACTATCTTGTGTCTTGTTGCTGTGTTCAGTCTTGCCATGGTGTATGATCTGTAACATGGAACTGTCTTCCACAACCTCACCTTAGTAGCAGAGTCTGGCTGTTCCTCACCCAGTTTTAGGCCTTCTACACAGCTATTTCTGTTTCAATTAACCACTTCAGCCCCGAAAAGATATACCCCCTTCCTGATCAGAGCATTTATTTGCGATTCGGCACTGCGTCATTTTAGCTGACAATTGTGTGGTCGTGTGACATTGTATGCAAACAAAATTGATGTCTTTTTTTTCCCCACAAATAGAGCTCGTAACGACACCCAGAGTATGAAAGGGGTTAAAGTAATTTAGGATATTCCATTCCCGAACACAAAGGCAGCTACTGAACACTCCAAACAGCTGAACAAGAAACCCATACGAATACCCCCCCCCCCCCCCCAAGTACGAGACGAGGCTCTGTATTGAGGGTCAAGCAGGAATCAGTCTCTTTATATACAATTGAGGATACTGCAGTCACCACATAAACAATGACCAGGGCTTTTTTTCAGCAGGAATGTGGGGGAACTTAATAATAGGTGAATGGAAAGCTGCCTCAGACAAGATTAACACAATTTACTTATCCAGACAAAAGCAATATCGTTAAGCAATAGATGGTTGGTCTCTTACATTGAACTTCCTAGAATGCCCATATTAGGAGTTATACTTCCTGGTCATAGACCTCACAGTGTACAGGGGACACAAAATCTTCATATTCCTTGTCCCATTTGAAGTAATCCAATCATATTCTCAGTGTTCATTATTTTCTTGGTCACCCTGCGCACAAAAGGGACTCCCGTCCACAGAGCTTTATTTTGGTGGTATTTGATCACCTCTGCGGTATTTATTTTTTTGCGCTATAAACAAAAATAGAGTGTCAATTTTGAAAAAACAATATTTTTTACTTTTTGCTATAATACATATCCCCAAAAAATATATAGAATTTTTTTTTCCACAGTTAAGGCCAATAAGTATTCTTGTACATATTTTTGGTAAAAAAAAAAAAAATCGCAATAAGTGTATATTGATTGGTTTGCACAAAAGTTATAGGGCCAGATTCAGAGAGAATTAGATTATCGTAGCGTATCAGAAATACACTACGCCGCCGTTTTTTTACCTGGCTCTACGTGGAATCCAGGTATATTTTGTCCAGTAAACGACGGCAGCGTAGTGTATTTCTCCCGTCGCAATCCATCTAAGCGAGTAGGGGGCGTGAAGCATTTAAAATAGGCGCGTTCCCGCGGCGATCGAACTGCGCATGCTCCGTTCGCAAATTTCCCGCCGTGCATTGCGCGAAATCACGTTGTTACGTCAATTCGTTGTTTGAGTAGCGTCGTTTACGGACATTTCTATTCCCGAACGACTTACGTAAAAAAAAAAAAAAAAAATTTAATTTGACGCGGGAACGACGGCCATACTTAACATGGGCTACGCACCGTTAGACCAGCAAAAAGCTGGTCTAACAGTACGTAAAAAAAAATAGACGTAAGCGATTGCGAAGACCGCTCGTATCTTCGTGGATCGCCGTAAAAACTCATTTGCATATCCCGACGCATCAAAACGACGCGAACTCCTCCCAGCGGCCGCAAAAATATCGCAGCGTAGATCCGAAGGCTTGCGAAGACGTAAGCCTCTCGGATCAAAGCCCGAAGCTGCCGTATCGTGGTTTGAGGATTCAAACTAGTGATACGGCGCGCAAAATTTGAAATTACTCCTGTCTAACACCAGTTAGACAGGCGTAATTGCTCTGTGAATCTGGGCCATAGTGTCTAAAAAATTGGAGATAGATTTATGTCATTTTTATTATTATATTTTTTTTTTACTAGTAATGGTGGCGATCTGTGATTTTTGTGACTGCAACATTGCGGTGGACAGATCGGACACTTTTGACACTATTTTAGGACCATTGACATTTATACAGATAAAAATAGCCACTTATTACTGTATAAATGTCACTGGCAGGGAAGAAGTTAAACACTAAGGGGCAATCAAGGGGTTAGATGTGTTCCTGGGATGTGTTCTAACTGTAGGGGGGGGGGGGTGGGCTCACTACAACATGACAGAGATCAGTATGACAGGGAGTAGTAGATCCCTGTCATGTTGCTAGGCAGAACAGGGAAGGCCTTGTTTACACAGGCATCTCCACGTTCTGCCTCTCCTCACCGCAATTGCGGGCCGCCGGTGAACATTTAGTTTGCGGGACCAACAGGCACGATCCCACATGCTGCCGCCGGCGCAAACCGATATGCGGGAATTTCAAAGGGATGTATGGGTACGCCCTTTTGCCTGCCCGTGCCATTCTGCAGACGTAAATCTGCGTGCGGCGGTCGGCATGTGGTTAATTACTGTGTTTCCAGCTACATGAAAGTGCATTAGCACCTGCTTGGTAGAATTGGTTAATCATACACCTGACTCTAATCCTACAAAACCCTTCACTTTTTGCAAATTTACAAAGTGTGCAAGTGTAATGCCGCGTACAAACGATCATTTTAGAAAAAACATAGTTTTTTCCAACTTCATCATTAAAACGACATTGCTCACACACGATCATTTAAAAAAAATGCTCTAGCAAAGCGCAGTGACGTACAACACATACAACGGCACTATAAAGGGGAAGTTCCATGCGGATGACGCCACCCTTGGGGCTGCTTTTGCTGATTCTGTGTTAGTAAAAGACGATTTGCACTTTTCTGTCTGTTACAGCGTGACGAATGTGCTTACTCCATTACAAATGGTAGTTTTACCAGAACGAGCGCTCCTGTCTCATAACTTGCTTCTGAGCATGCGCGGGTTTTTAACATAGTTTTTAGCCCACACACGATCATTTTTTACAACCCGAAAAACGACATTGTTTAACGTCGTAAAAATTTGCAGCATGTTCAGAATTTTTTTTTTTCATTTTTTCAGAACCCGAAAATCTATGTGAAGCCCACACACAATCGTTTTAAATGACATTTTTTTAAACGTCGTTTTTTTCATGCCGAAAAATGATCATGTGTACGCGGCATAAGAATTGATCCTGGTTTGAAGCCAAAGGGTAATCACACCAAATATTGATTTGATTTCAATTTTTTTTCTGTTTGCTCACTTTTCATTTTGTAAGTTGATAAAAAACAAATAAAATATATATATTTTTAAAGCATTCTTACTTTACAGCATTTCTCCGCACTTGCCTAAAATGTTTGCACAATGCTGTATATGGCAATTTTTGGTTAATTCTAACCACTTGGTTTCTTTTGGGAATCACAAATACCAATGAAAGCAAGTGCTGGAAACTAAGCACCCACAATTTCGATCGATCGATTGGTTGTGAAGTTGAAACTGGGCAATAAATTCAGAGCTTTATGACAGTTCATTAAATTGTCAAACGAAATCAAGTCAAAGATCAATTCAAATAAAAGCGACTGGATTTTTCTGTTGGGTTTGATTGAAACCAACATTTTGTGTATAAATATATAGCGATTTTGATATGAAATGGAATGGCGATTAGTACAGGGATCTAGCTTCCATGTGCTTCTTGCTGCAAAGGCTAGTTATAGGTAGGGGTGGTTTCCATTTATTTGCAAAGATTGTGGATTGGTGCAGGCACTCACGGGATAGCTTCAGCTGCCATTGTGCCCTTGCTGGGTGTCCTGTTCATCCCTATACCTTTTAAGGTGGGTTGGCCTCCCTCTAGGCACACCTGCCCTCAATCTATCCAACTGCTATATATATGCTCCAGTTTGGGACACTATCGAAGTTACTGTATAGAGTTCAGACTGCAGTTAACTCAAGTGCCTTGAGGTGGCCACTGTGGCTTATGCATGTTTGCAAATGTGTGTGACTAAACCTCTTGTTTTTAACATGAACTGTTAGACAGGATCAATTTGGTTTTGTTGCAGGCTGGCTGGTAAGTGGGCTGGGGATTTTTGTTTGTTTTTGATGTGCGTTGCCCTTTCAGGTGCTCCTTGCTACAAAGGCTAGTTATAGGTGGATGATTGCCATTTGTTTATCTGTAATCAGCAACTTTGACTTGGATATATCTGTACCAATGAAAAATATGTATTGGCATGTATATGTATTGGCGCCAGGAGTTCTATAACGCATGAGGATAGTGTGCATTCGGAGCATATGTCAATGTGGGTGCAACCCCCAGGTATAGAGCTGCGAACATCTTTAAATTCATCTTAATAGGCACCTGTATGTGGCAGCTGTGTGTCCAAAGAGAGTTATTATGTAGGCTCTGCGTGCTGTATGGCTGGGCACATGCAGCCCCAAGCTGGCCATACACCTATAGATTATCTGCAGATTTTCCATGGTTAGATGGAAAAAGTGTAACCGATTTATCCACATACGCTAAACTGTATGGATGGAGGAATCTCTCACTGGGCCAAGCTCCAGTATCTTACTAGTCGGCCCCGCTGGCTCTCAACCTAAACAATGCCTGCACCCAATCAGAATGTTCAGGGGGCCGACAAGCAAGATATGGAAACTTGGGCCAATGGGAGATTCTTCCATCCACGCAGTTCAGCGTAGGTGGAGGAATCTGTTCCACTTTTTCTATCTGACCATAGAAAATCTGCAGCTAATCTATAGGTGTTTTAAGGGTTAAGTGTTGGGGCGCTCGCTAATTGAGGAATGTATTAATAATATTACTAACGACAATAAATAAAAATACAATATATAATCTACAATCAGAAATTGAAAAATATCATGCAATTTCCGTGTGCTAGGTGCATGACAAAATAAACCATCAAAAGTGTGCAGCAATAAAGTGCATATAGTGACAGGTGCTAATCAGGTGTGTCCATACAATGGTTAATTAATGGCAAACAGCACAACTGAGTTGAGTCCAATACAACAATAATATCCTCATGCAATTTTGCAAAAACGCATTAAAGTGCAAAAATTCCCAGGATCAAGAGTTCAACCATATAATCCCCCCAAAAAAAAATTGAAAATATTTTTAAATAAAATGTAAAATAAATGGTATGATGAATAAATGTCCACAAAATTTTCCAAATGTGCAGTGCTCGTGAATAGCTCAAAAAGTGCTTCACTCCACACGTGCCCAGTTTCACCAGCCTCTTACCTCTATGAGTGTAAGGTACCTGTGAAAGGTAGTCTCCGAAGTGGAACTTGTATGCTAAAGATTCAGACAAAGCGTCAGGCAGATTCGGTTGGCAACGGATCAGGCAAAGTAGTACACAATCGATATCCGGAGAATGGTCAGGCAGGCAAAGGTCATACACGAACTGGCGGTAAAGTACAAAATCAGCAGGCTGTAGAATAGTCAGGAATTCAGGCAGAAGTTCAGTACAAAAACCAAGATCACAGAGTAGTCAAAACACCCAGGGAAGTAATCCACTTAAACAGGCGCTGAGTGATGGCATCACTTCCTATTTAAAGGCTGCCTAGATTGACAATTGTCCACAGGTGAAGCTAGTGAGTCCGAGGTAATGTTGAACACTATAAGGACATTTCCAAAGGTCTACATCTCCTCTGTAGCACAGCAGGTAAGGCTATGGTCTAAGACAGGGGTCTTCAAACATTCTAAACAAAGGGCCGGTTTATTGTCCTTCAGACTCTTGGAAGGCCCGATTTTAGCCATCGGGAGTGAAAATGTTGCTGGCATCAGTGGGAGTAAACATCTGGTATAAGGGGGAGGAATAGTGCCCCATTGCTGGTATTATTGGGAGGAATAGTGTCCCATTAGTGGTGTCAGTAAGAGAAATGGTGCTCCATTGTCAGTGTCAGGTGGCAGAATAGTGTCTCGTATCATTGGGAGGGATAGTGCTCCAAGGGCCGGATAAAGGCAAGCAAAGGGCCGCATCCGGCCCTCGGGCTGCAGTTTGGAGACCACTGGTCTAAGAGACCAGGAAGAACCCGGTTCGAATACACTGGGGACATGACAATGAGGCTTATAATAAGCCTTATGTGAGATCCCAATGGCAGCTTCTCTTTCCCTCCAAAAGTTGCAGATCACCTTCACTCCACAAAGGTAGCGCTTAGCCAGAGCTCAAGCCCCTCTTCATTAGGCTTAATGACTCCCCACAAGGCACATATGGAATGAATAACGCTCACAATAGTGTAAAAACGCCAGCATAATTTATTGTAAACATAGTAAACACTCACATTTCAGATTAAGATCTCACACGTCAGACATCAAACACAGCAGCTTCTCTGCTCCTGGCCGAGAGTAGAGAGAACGTCACCAACGGCTTAACTTCCCTCACGCGTATCGTGGCTGAACACGCCACTTAATCATACCCTATGATTAAGTGGCATGTTCAGCCACGATACACGTAAGGGAAAGGTGTGCGCAGCCTATTACATTAGGGTATGCACCCCAAAGCTCAAACACAGGTGTGTGTGTGTGTGTGTGTATATATATATATATATATATATATATATATATATATATATATATATATATATATATATATATATATTATAGCAGCAGGGCAATGGACAGTGTCAGATGATGGTGTCAGTGGGCAGGGACTGTTTTCAGTAGTTTATTTTTATTACTTTTTACAATTCTTTTTTTCTTTATTTTTAACTTTTTTTTTTTACAATAATTTGTTTTTTTTATTTTACAATTTTTTAGGAACACCATTGGGGGGCTTTGGTGAGATATCAGGGGCCTAAACAGACCCCTGATATCTCACTTTTGAGACAGAGAAAGGGACTGAGGGCAGAGATTCCCTTTCTCTGCAGCCAAGCAGCAGGGGAAATCTGTGCAGCACAGGGTGATTAGGGTGTGCCTGGGCACACCTGGCACACCCTGTGCGCACGCCTATGGCATGAGGGAAGTTAAGCCGTTGGTGACGTTCTCTCTACACTCGGCCGGGAGCAGAGAAGCTGCTGTGTTTGATGTCTGACGTGTGAGATCTTAATCTGAAATGTGAGTGTTTACTATGCTTACAATAAATTATGCTGGCGTTTTTACACTATTGTGAGCGTTATTCCTTCCATATGTGCCTTGTGGGGAGTCATTGATCCTAATGAAGAGGGGCTTGAGCTCTGGCTAAGCGCTACCTTTGTGGAGTGAAAGTGATCTGCAACGTTTGGAGGGAAAGAGAAGCTGCTATTGGGATTTCACATAAGGCTTATTATAAGCCTCATAGAGGTAAGAGGCTGGTGAAACTGGGCACGTGTGGAGTGAAGCACTTTCTGAGCTATTCCCGAGCACTGCACATTTGGAAAATGTTGTGGACATTTATTCATCATACCATTTATTTTACTTTTTTTTTTTTTTTTTTTTTATATATATTTTCACAATTTTTTATTTTATTTTTGGATTATATGGTTGGACTCTTGATCCTGGGAATTTTTGCACTTTAATGCGTTTTTGCAAAATTATTGTTGTATTGGACTCAATTTGCACAGTTGTGCTGTTTTCCATTAATTAACCATTGTAAGGACACACCTGATTAGCACCTGTCACTATATGCACTTTATTGCTGCACACTTTTGATGGTTTATTTAGTTATGCACCTAGCACACAGAAATTGCATGATATTTTTCAATTTCTGATTGTAGATTATATATTGTATTATTTTTATTTATTGTCATTAGTAATATTATTAATACATTCCTCAATTAGCGAGCGCCCCAACACTTAACCCTTAAAATACTGTTTAGTGTGAGAACACCCAATCGTTGTGGCTGCTGCTGTAGTTCACCTGTCTTTAAATAATTAGTGTGGTTTGCGCATTTAGTTACCCCCCATTTTAATCTATAGGTGTATGGCCAGTCTTCGTTTGTGTTTTTAACTGGAATACTAGAGTTTAGTTATTACTGAAATAAAATGTTGCAGAGGAAATTTTTTGGCAAAGCAACTTACACAGTTAAAAACCAATAAACATAGGGAATGATTATTTTGTCACCTCCAAAGTTACAGACTGTTCTTGGCATATCATGTCCCTGCAGCCTCCCTTCTGATGTTTTTCTGCTCTTGTTTCAAAGTTTAATTAGATAGAGAACATGTTTGTCATGAGTGCTGGATTCTAGGAAGATTTTTCATAGCTTTACAAACAGTATGTGTAAAATCCTAAGAATTTATGAGACACTCAAAATCATGAAGAAGGAATTGAAAGGATACAAAGACAGTAATGTTTGAGTTCATATCTCTGTGCTCATACAGACAAGCATACAAGCATTATTGCAAAATTGTACTGAAACATTTAGACATGACTCTTTCATACCCATGTATTATTCTGTGTGTTTTGACATATGGAAAGCACATTGAACGCAAGACATACTGGAGACAATGGTGCTGTTCACACCTCTGTGTGCACACCGCATTGCTCTGGAAACAGTGCTGCCTAGCTGCTCTCCCTAGAGTATAAAGGCATTTTGAACTAAACAGAGGTAAATATAGCAGATACTTTATCTTTGGTTTGTGTTTTTCAAATGCAAAATCATAAACTGTGTCTATCGGGCACATTCAGTAGGACACAGCAGCTAATCTGCTTTCAGATTATTTTAGAGTTAAGGCCGTACACACAATTGTATATTTCAATAACAATTGTCTGACGAATGTGTTTTGTCGGATAATCCGACTGTCTCTATGCTCCATCAGACAAGTGTTGTCGGAATTTCCAACAACAAATGTTGGCTGTACATGATCTCAAAATGTCCGACAACAAATGTGTTCAGTCGGATTATCCAATCGTATGTACACAAATCTGCCTGACTAAAATCCAAGATGCAAGCATGCATGCGCCGAACCAATGCTAACCATCAGGCAACATTAGCAGAAGATGCCCAAAGGGTGGCGCTAAAGAGCAGAAAAACCACATCGTTTTTCGTGAATGTTGGATGAAAAAGTTGTGCCATCCGTATGCAAAACAAGTTCATGGCCAACGCCCTTCGGACAAACATCCACTAGTTCAGTGTTTTTCAACTCCAGTCCTCAAGGCACACCACCAGGTCATGTTTTCAGGCTTTCCATTATTTTGCACAGGTGATTTGATCAGTTTCACTGCCTTAGTAATCACCACAGCCATTTCACCTGAGGAAAATCCTGAAAACTTGACCTGTTGGTGTGCCTTGAGGACTGGAGTTGAAAAACCCTGCATTAGTTTGTCCGATGGAAGTCTGATCGTGTGTACGAGGCTTTAGACAGATCATATAAATGTGTGCTCTGTTGTACATAACCTAGTTCTGTGCACTTGTATAGTACTTATCTAGTTGGGCCCCTCATCCCTTTGCAAATTTGTAATATAATTTTATAAAATGTCTTCTTCCATGTGTTTATGGTCACTAATGTATCCTTTTTACATATTTTATTATGCATAGTGACTCGAGTTGGTTCGGTTTGCGCCAGAATTCAAACATCACATAAGTTCGGACCCAAACCCCATTGAAGTCTATGGGACCCGATTTTGAAAAATCAGTCCCCATTTTGAAGACTTATATGCAAGTTATTGGCCATAAAAGGGGCATTGGAGCCCAGGTACTGCCCTGGGAGACATGAATCAATGCATTTTTTTAAGTTGTTTTTACAGGAGCATTGTTTTTAATTATGCTTAAAGAGAAACAATAAAATGAATAAATTCCTTTAAATATAGTAACTCAGGATCTGCCTTTAAAGTGGTGCATCTGTACCATGTATAGAACCTGCTGCAGCAAAACTGACAATTAGAAATGAAAAAAAAAATGAAATTTAAATTGACAGCAATACAATACCATTTCCGTCAATACAACATTTTTAAAACTGGCGTGGGCCTCCCTCCCCAATTCATACCAGGCCCTTTGGGAAATTAAGGCGAGCCTCACGCCAAAATTGGAAGAAAAAAACAATGTGGAGTCCCCCCCCTACAAAATCCATACCAGACCCTTATCCGAGCATGCAGCCCATCAGGTCAGAAAAAGGTGGGTGAAAAGCGCCCCTTCTCCTGAACCATATCAGGCCATATGCCCTCGACATGGGGGGCTTTGGAACGGGTAGCTGAACTCACACGATTCAAACCCGCATTCAGTTTGAACGAGGGCAGAAACCTAGACGCTAAATGGTTACTATACACCGCTGAACCAGATTCTGTGTGCACCTGTTTTAGTAAATCTCTCCAAAGTATCAGATACTGTATCTATCAACAATATTTCACACAGTATTTGACACCTTAGCCACCATAGGACCATTGCACCTCAGCAGACTTCATATATTGTGTAGGCTGTAACATTTGTTTTCCACAACCCTAATGTTAAATCTCAAGGAATGATTTCCACAAAGGCCAAATATGTCCAATGTTTAATACAGCATTTTCCTGTACTGCATGTGATGGCCAGTTACAGTATGGTTATAGTGATCACAGCTGTTTAAATAAAGGGCCTGTAATTTATAGATGTCAACCGGTAAAATTTGAAAAATGGGACATGCTAGATGAAAGAGCAAAGTGAAGACTTATGAAAACTTAAAGAAAGGTAAATCATTACAGCAACTGGACATAATAAAGAATTCAGTGTCCAGGTACAAGCAATTTTTATTGATCCAAGCCCAAATAGCAGATCTGTATTGACTGCAAATATTTAAATAAAACAATAAAATGTGCCAAAGTTTAGTAAATCTGTTAAGTATATGTGAGAATCACAGGGGTGTGCCCAATATCTCAGGCTAAGCTTCTTCAACCCCTGTGTTAGGAGTTTTTATATTTGCGGTTTGTACTTCTTGCGTATCTTTTTATGTACAGTACTTTGTTTATGTTATGAATATATGATGCAGACACTACTAATTTTTAACATTATACAACATATTAATATAATAGCCATGGTCAAAAAAAAAAGAAAAAAATGTATACAACATAGGATAATAAAAATGAGAGCATATTCTCCCACAGTTTATGTGAGGACATTGTTAACATTGTAACTCATAGTGCTGTAATAAGATATAGCGACGCCGACTATGCAAAATTCCCAAAGCATGTACATTGCGCTTGACGGAACATGATGTTAGACTCTGCAGATATTGCATAAAAAGTATATTGTAGGAGATTCGAATACAATTATGGGCCTTTTAAGATTCTCTGAAAAGGCTGTTGTGGAGTTTCAGACCGTAATTTTTCTGATCCTAATCATGGATTCCAAAGCGGTAGACTATGGGCACACAGATTAGTAGCCACTTGTGCCAGGATGCTATATCTAGATTATGTAGAGAGCCATTGCTGTTAACAGCTTTCACTTAATGTGAACAATAATCAGAGTGTGACCATTTTAACAAGGATGAGCTTGGTGTTTGACTCGAACATCTATGTTTGACCCTTCGTCGAATTGCGAAAGTTATGGGCCGTTTGCGCCAAATTCAAGTGGCGTGTCGCGGCCCATAATTCACTGCGGCATTGCAGTGCATTGCTGGCTAATGATTGGACAAGCATGCACTATAACCCGCATACAGGCAGGGACATACAGTATTCAGTTTTATTGTCCTTTGCACAGTGTGCACCTAAAGCTACATGAATACAATTGCTGGTTTTCTCACACTAATACCACAGGCAGGGATCTGCAAGTTTTTTCACTTGGTGTACTGTGTCCTCTGCACAGTGTGTACCTAAAGCTACGTGAATACAATTTCTGGTGTTCTCATATTATTCCACAGGCAGGGATCTGCAAGTAGTAATATTATGAATTTTGCGGAAATTTATGTTTTTATTTGTTTTTACTCGACACTTTAATCCAATTTATTGTGGACCAGACCAATCTATTTGGCCAACAGTATATTGCTAACAACACCGGTTCATTCTATGCCCGGCCATATGAGTAGAGACATCTTACTTTGGAGTTCAAATTGTTTATGGGACTCAGTCTTAACACAGGGCTTACAAAAACAAATGAAGGACATGCTTCCTCAAATAATCATGCCACTGCCTTGCACATGAACCAACCCTGTCCTGTCAACCGACTATGCCTCTGCCTACCATTTGAATTGTTGATCCATCAGGTTTCTGCCTTCCACGTGAACTGACCCTGGCCTGTTTATTGTCTATGCCTCTGCCGACCATCTGATTTGTTGGTCCACCGTGTTTCTGCCTACCACGTGAACTGACCCTGGCCCGTTTATCGACTGTGCTTCTGCCTACCACTTGGACTGATGTGCTGCCCTGGTACTGTAGTACAAAGGGGTCTCATGTATTGTAGGGGCTCCTGAATTGTTTTGCTGGATGGAGAATTTTTTTTTTCTCTGGGTTTTGTAATTTCCGGATTAGGGTCTGGAGACCAAAGACTTCAAAGAGATTTAAGTAAGAGAAGCCTCTATCCCTGTGCCGAGGTTTTAACTGACCGAGGCCCTTAGCCTGCTGCTGACTTACTGCCATCATGCCTCTGCCTGCCGCATGAACTGACCACATTTCTGCCTGCTACCTGTACTATGGAAATATTTAGCTGTAGCAAGAGGCAGTATGTAAATGAAGGGCTGGAGAGCAGTATAATCAGTGTCTGCAAGTAACAGTGTACCAGGAGCAATATTTTGGCTGTGCTGACCATGTCTCTGCCTGGACTAATGCTTTGGCTGACAATATCTCTGGTTGCTGCCTGTACTGTCTATAGACAATATTCCTGCCTGTTGCCTAGACAATTACTTTCTTTGTTGCTAAGCATGTCCCTGCCTGCTGCCTGGACCAATGCTCTCCTCTGTGGGCAACTGCACTACTAAAACCACAGGTAATCTTTTGTTTACCCTTTGCTCAGCAGAATGTATTTTGGGGTATAATTCTTGGTACGTACATGCTATGTGTTAGAAATATAAAGGGCCTTCAAAAATTATAGGTTGTCATGAAAATTGGATGGTATATATATATGCTGTGTGTTAGAAATATACTATAAATTGAAAACTTTGTATAAAAAAAGAAAAATTCATTATTTTCTTTCCACGGTTCCAAAAACTTGTGGAAAAAAATTACATGTTCAAAAGACTTATTATGCCTCATAGAATATTCACTGGGGTGTTTGCTTTCCAAAATGGGGTTTTGTGGGCATTTCCATTGTCCTGGTGCTTCAGGGCCCTCAAAGTGTGATAGGTTTTCAGGAAATTAGATGGGTAATTTATGTTCCTAGAACCCCTGAAGGTGCTACTTGAATGTTGGGTTTCTGTATGTGGCCAGGCTGTGAAAAAGTCTCACACATGTGGTATCACCATACTCGAGAGGAGTAGCAGAATGTGTTTTGCAGTGTAGTTGCAAGTATGCATATGCCATGTGAGAGAAAGAAACCTGTTAATATGACAATTTTGTAAAAAAAAAAAAATATTCTGCAAAGAATTGTGGGAAAAATATACAAATTTAAAAAACTCACCATGCGTCTTACTAAATACATTGGAATGTCTATTTTCCAAAAAGGGGTAATTTTGGGGGTATTTGTACTGTCCAGGCTTGTTAGTATCTCAAGAAATGGTATAGGCGGTCAGTACATCAGATGTGATCAATTTTCACTGCTTGGCACCATAGCTTGTAGACTCTATAACCACAAAGACCAAATAATATACACTGATTTGGGTTATTTTTTTTACCAAAGATATGTAGCAAGTATAACTTTTGTTTTGGCCAAATTTTATGAAGAAAAAATATAATGTTTTTACAAAATGTTCTCCTCAGATGCTGGAGGGATCCTCCAGTGCTGTCCAGAGGCACAGGAGCAAAAGTGAGGACAGCAGGTGCCAGGTGCCAGGAGATCTCTAGCCGGATGGCTGGTGAGTATGACAGACTATCGGAAGCAGCCATGAGGGCCAGAGGTGTATTTAGGTTTTGCGCTGCCCTAGGCCTGACTAAACTTGCGCACCCCCTAATTTAAATATGACCCACCCCTTCCTGTCAAAGCCACACCCCTGTCATATTCATGGGAAGAGGACAGAGGGTTGCCATGGGTGACGGACAGAGGGTTGCCATGGGTGACAGACAGAGGGTTGCCATGGGTGACGGACAGAGGGACGCCGTGGGAAGAGGACAGAGGAACGCCGTGGGAAGAGGACAGAGGGACGCCGTGCGAAGAGGACAGAGGGACGCCATGGAAAGAGGACCGGCCGGCCGCCCCCCCGAAAAGTGCCGCCCTAGGCCTGGGCCTTGTCGGCCTAGGCCAGAATACATCCCTGATGAGGGCTACTGAGAAAGGCAGCTGCAGCCAGGCAGGCTGGCAGTGCTTGAAGAGGTGGTGCTGGGATCAGTAGCCACAGGAATGCAGCTGGGTACCGGCTTTTCTCTACACAACCAATTGGGCCTGCGATCCCTCCCTTTCAAGGGCTTCTGCTTATTCTGAGTAAGTGTCTTTTTGTCAGATTCATCAGTGTTCCAGCTGAGTCTGTATTTTTTTCTGCAAGTGAGTGCTGGAGGAAAAGAGAAAAGTGTGTATATAGACTGTAAATAGCTAAGTTGTCCCTGAAGCGTTCTAAAGCCAAGTGGGCATCCCATCATTTTTCCTCTACCGTATTCAAGTTTTATCCCCTCAGTAATACATAAAACAAGCACAAGACTGTTCCTTGACCCTGGCATACTGTTAAGATTGGTGTACCTGGCTGTGCAGGGTGGGAATTCCAATTCACCAGTGGCTCCTAAAGGGGATGCTCTACAAATTCTTTCTATGATTGGTGTTGAACATTCCTCCAGTTAGTTTGAGGTCATGTCCCCGTTTATTGATCTCGGCTTCATATTGAAAATACTGCCCTTCTGAATGTTATTCACCCCCTAGATGTATTTAAAGGTTTCAGTCATGTCTCCCCTTTGTTTCCTCCAGACTGTACGTATTAGGTTCCTAAAGTCTCTTCTGATATTTTTTTTACCCCCAGACTTTTCGCAATTTTTTTTGTGTATATGTATGTGTGTGTGTGTGTATATATATGTGTGTGTGTGTATATGTATGTGTATGTGTGTGTATATGTATGTGTGTGTGTGTGTATATATATGTGTGTGTGTGTGTATATATATATATATATATATACACACACACACAAATGTTTTTTGTCTTTCATTTTGATTTTAAACTGAATAGGCTGGTTTATGAGGTCAAGCAGATCATCACGACAGCCAACAGCCTTCGTGTTTCTCTCGGAAAGAGTTTTCTTTAACAATTTTGTGATATAGGTATTCTAAAGTATTTTTTCCTATACACTGTTCCTTTCACAGAACCACAATAAATAATGGTACATGACCAATAGGTGTGACATAAATCTCCTTGCCAGCTATAGTAACACACATACTGCTTTTACATTTCGGTCCTGTGTAGAACAGACTTTATTTGCTCATTATAACTATTGAATAATGTCCAAGCACAACACACATTTGTTTTCTCTGCTCTGGTATGTGTGATATTACAGAGTGCTTGGAGAATGATACAATGATATATGTTCTTTATGAGTTCCCTCTCTGGGAATCGCCACGGTATAACCAGGAGACCCATTGCGAAGTAAAATGTGGAAGCTGTAATGGAGAAAATCATGAGTCACGTACACAAAACCTCTACTCTCCTCCTGCAGGTAATTTTATTTCCTTTATGAGTTAGCATTCTTAGGGCCCATACACATAGATGTCAGAATGATGAGCTCAGCTTTCTGATTCTGGGGTCAGAAAAAGAATGTTGACCCACTCACGCTATGTCATGATTTACACACTGTCATTCCAGTAATTGTAGTTCTTCTCTCCAGCTGCCCCTCGACTGGGAGAGAAGTTAGAAATATGGGGCTGACATCAAACGCAGTTTAGGTCATTTAATAAATCTTGGAAAAAAAATGTGGAAAATACATTTACAAGCCACTTTATAAGGTACACCTGTTCAACTGCTTGGTAACACAACTTACTAAACAGCCAATCACATGGCAGCAACTCAGTGCATTTAGGCATCTAGACATGGGGAAGGCGACTTGCTGAAGTTCAAACTGAGTATCCGAATGGGGAAGAAAGGGGATTTAAGTGACTTTGAATGTGGCATGGTTGATGGTGCCAGATGGGTTGGTCTGAGTATATAAAAAACTATGAACCTACTAGGATTTTCATGCACAACCATCTCAGGGGTTTACAGAGAGTGGTCCAAAAAAGAGAAAATATCAATTGAGCGGCATTTGTGTGGACGAAAATGCCTGCTTGAGGTCAGAGGAGAATGGGCAAACTGGTTTGAGATGATAAAAAAGCAACAGTAACTCAAATAACCACTCATTACAACCAAGGTATGCAGATTACCATCTCTGAATGCACAGCACATCGAACATTGATGCAGATGGGCTACAACCAGGACTGTCTTAATGAGAGGGCACACCTGGGCACTGCCCAGGGGCCCCAGCTGCATAGGGGGCCCCTGCACTTTCCCCAAAGCAGCTGGTCCTTGAGCCCACGCTGCCCCAATATTGGGGGCCCCATGATGGCACTGAGAGTGATGGATACACAGAGTGGAGTGTAGAGGGGTCAGAGTGCTGGGGGGATATCTGGGGTGTAGAAGGGTCAGAGTGCTGGGGGGATATCTGAGGTGTAGAGGGGTCAGAGTGCTGGGGGATATCTGGGGTGTAGAGGGGTCAGAGTGGTGGGGGATATCTGGGATGTAGAGGGGTCAGAGTGCTGGGGTGGCATCAATCTAGCAGATATATTACATGCACAGGGTAGCTTTTTTACTTTATGAATGTAGTATTTTCCCCACTGTTTCTTTGCTGTACAGAATGATTGTTCGTGTAGTTAATGTGGAGCCTCCATCCAAAAGGGGAAGCTCCGCTTGTCTGCCTCTTACCTACTTGATTTTATTTTTGTTTACCTGCTATCCATTGTAGGGGCCCTAGAGCATTACTTTGTCCAGGGGCCCATGATGCTATTAAGATGGCTCTGGCTACAACAGCAGAAGACCACCACACCAGGTGCCTCTCCTGTCGGCTGAGAACAGGAAACTGAGGCACAGACTTGCCACAATTGGACAATAGAAGATTGGAAAAACGTTGCCTGGTCTTGATTTCAGCTGCGACATTCAGATGATAGGATCAGAATTTGGTGTAAACAACATGAAAGCATGGATCCATCCTGCCTGGCACGAGAGGGTGGCTACATGAAGTGGAACCATGAAGAATGACTGTAGCAGCCCTCTAACAGGAAATCAGATCACAGCAGTAAAAAATTTAATTTGGAGGAGGCTGAGAGCAATTTTGAATAAAATATACACACTTGAATAATTTATTTTCTTAAAGTGTTACTAAAGGTAAATTTTTTTTAAAAAGAAAGATGATTAAATATGTTATACTCGCCTGCTTTGTGCAGAGTGGCCCAATCCACCTCTTCTTGGGTCCCCCTTCAGTGATCTTGGCCCCTCCTCATTCTCGTGTGCCCCCATAACAAGCCATTTGCTTTGGAGGCACAAAGTGTTTGCTTGGTCACGAGCTGTGTTTATGTAGCCACGCTCCATAGACCAGCATTTTTAAACCAGGGTGCTGCGGCACCCTGGGGTGCCATAAGAAGGCCTCAGGGGTTTCATGGCAAAAGGATTAAAAAACAAACTAAGACAGGCAGTTAAAATAAGCATTCTTCATTGCTGGCTCAAAGCTTGTTTCGACTGCAATGTTAGTCTTGTGTATTTTGTTTTAGTATGCAATCTCCTCTGAAACTCTGTGCTCTGCGGGCTACCTGCCTACGTCCTGCCAACCAATGACCTCATTGGTTGCTAAGGAGAGCGTCGGGAGCCCCTCGAGCATCTTTCCTTGTTTACTCTCAATTGCCTCCATGCTTGAATAGAAGATACAGGTCGACGGGTGCGGAGACTTTACAGGTGGCTGCTATGGCTAATCCAGCAGCTGAAGATGATGGTGCAGAGTGCGCAGCCTTCTAAGTCTTCTTCATGTCAAGTGGTGAGGTAAGTGGCAAAAGACAGAGGCTCCTTCTCACTGACTGACAACACATACCGCTCACTATATTTCCTAATTTTGATTATATTTGAAATTTGTTGATTGTTTTTCACGTTTTTGCTCACTTTGCTGGGTATTTATTGCGTATCATTTTTATAACATACTATATGATCACACCCTAATGGGTACACATAGTGTTACCATGACTCATATGTAGCGCTACATTATCATCCTCACTCCCTTTGAATTTGTCACATTCCTGTGTAGCTGCTTCATACCCCTCACTGGGGTTTTGTTTTTACATTTTTTGGGTAGTGAATTTATTTTCTCACTCCACTGACTGACGAGACATACCGCTCGCTGGCTGACGTCACATACCGCTCGCTGGCTGACGAGACATACCGCTCGCTGGCTGACGAGACATACCGCTCGCTGGCTGACGAGACATACCGCTCGCTGGCTGACGTCACATACCGCTCGCTGACTGACGACACATACCGCTCGCTGGCTGACGACACATACCGCTCGCTAGCTGACAACACTTACCTCTCGCTGGCTGACGACACTTACCTCTCGCTGGCTGACGACACTTACCTCTCGCTGGCTGACGACACTTACCTCTCGCTGGCTGACGACACTTACCTCTCGCTGGCTGACGACACATACCGCTCGCTGGCTGACGACACATACCGCTCGCTGGCTGACGACACATACCGCTCGCTGGCTGACGACACATACCGCTCGCTGGCTGACGACACATACCGCTCGCTGGCTGACGACACTTACCTCTCGCTGGCTGACGACACTTACCGCTCGCTGGCTGACGACACATACCGCTCGCTGGCTGACGACACATACCGCTCGCTGGCTGACGACACATACCGCTCGCTGGCTGCCGACACTTACCTCTCGCTGGCTGCCGACACTTACCTCTCGCTGGCTGCCGACACTTACCTCTCGCTGGCTGACGACACATACCGCTCGCTGGCTGACGACACATACCGCTCGCTGGCTGACGACACATACCGCTCGCTGGCTGACGACACATACCGCTCGCTGGCTGACGACACATACCGCTCGCTGGCTGACGACACTTACCGCTCGCTGGCTCACGACACTTACCGCTCGCTGGCTAACGACACTTACCGCTCGCTGGCTGACGACACTTACCGCTCGCTGGCTGACGACACTTACCGCTCGCTGGCTGACGACACTTACCGCTCGCTGGCTGACGACACTTACCGCTCTATGACTGAGCGAAAGGTGGTTCTACAAAGTATTGACTCAGGGAGGCTGAATGCACACCACACTTTTCAGATATTTGTGAAAAAATATATATATATATAATTTTCCTTCTACTTCACAATTATGTGCCACTTTGTTTTGGTCCATCACATACAATTTCAATAAAATATTTTTGTTTTTGGTGGTAATGGTAACAAAATGCAAAACATTTTAAGGCGTATGAATACTTTTTCAAGGCACTGTAAGTACGTAACAAACATCATTGCAAGTGACTACATCTCCATCTTGTGGTGTTAACAAAAGGGCACAGAGTTTTAAAAAGCTCTTCTTTCAAGCAGCAAGAGAGGGTGAAGGAGATGCCATTGTGCAAAGTTAAAGTAGTAAATGAAATTTAGATTAAAGGTGTTTCTTCCACCTGATCATACACAAACTTTATATTGTTTACAAAATAATTATGTGTAAATGCCTTTTTTCTTTATCAGCTTCAGTTTGGTCTCCTGATCTGTAAGCTGTGTTCACCTGTGTCAGTCAGTGGCATGACAACAGGGCTGAATTTCTTGAGCCATGGTTTCACCCACCGTCTTCTCTTGCCCTCCGTTATCAGCATTCCCTCTCATCAGCTGCACTTACACAAGGGAGCCTTGTAGATCAAATAACTCGGCACTGAAGTTGATCAATAAAAGGCAGCGTGGGTGTATAAGGAGGGGGAAGCAATGCTTTTACCCTAAATTGTATTATACTTCAAATGAGAAGTAAAGGCTATGTCAAGCTAAAAACTTTTTTTCTGGTTCTTATGCCCTGTACACACAATCGGTTTGTCTGATGAAAACGGACCGTTTTCATCGGACAAACCGATCGTGTGTGGGCCCCATCAGTTTTTTATTTTTCCATCAGTGAAAAAAAATAGAACCTGTTTTAAAATTTTCGTATGGTTAAAAAAACCAATAGAAAAAAACGATCGTCTGAGGGGAAATCCATCGGTCAAAAATCTACGCATGCTCAGAATCAATTTGACGCAAGCTCGGAAGCATTGAACTTCATTTTTCTCTGCACGTCGTTGTGTTTTATGTCCCCGCTGGACACGATCGGATTTTTAACCGATGGTGTATATGCAAGACTGATGAAAGTCAGCTTCATCGGATATCTGATGAAAAAAATCCATCGGTACGTTTTCATCAGACGAAACGATCGTGTGTACAGGGCATTATCACGGGGCTGTGTTAGATTAATGCCCACTTACAGCCCTGCTGATGCGGTGGTTTCAGCAGATAGAAAGTGAAGGTATACTGTATCTGCAATTGGGACACAGGCAGAAGTAAAAATCTGGCAGGGGTTCTACCCTCTTTTCTACTAAAGATTTTTTTTTCTGTGTTGCAGTTGGATAATTCCCCTCCATTCCTGTCTGGTAAACAGTAGGGGAGGTTAAAGAGGAGTAATGGTGGAGATCTGCGGTTTTTTTTTTTATTGTGACTGTGATATTGCAGACGGACATATCGGACACTTTTGACACATTTTTGGGACCATTCACATTTATACAGCAATTTGTGCTATTAAATTGCACTGATTACTGTATAAATGTGACTGGCAGGTAATGGTTTAACACTAGTGGGCGCTGAAGGGGTTAAATATGTTCCCTAGTGTGTGATTCTAACTGTTGGGGAAGGGGACTCACAAGGGGAGGAGACTGATGTGTGTTCCTCTGTACTGGACCTCCTTACCTCTGACAGGATGTGGATCTGTGTGTTTTCACACACAGATCCATGGTCCTGCCGTGATTGCGGGCAATCGCGGGTTCCTGGCGGACATTGCGGCCGCCAGGCATGCACACGCCCCCTAGACAACCAGGAAGCCCAGGACGTCATATGACCTCCACCCAGGATGGGAGATCTTCCTTGATTTATAATGTGATTTATTGGGGTTCCATTATGTGAAATCCATCAAAAATGTCATCACTGGTGAAATATATATTTTACCAAAACATTAAAACGTTACACATTCTAGCATTCCTAAAAACAAAATAGATGAAGAAGCACCATTGTTGCAAGGACAATTTCTTTGAGAGAAAGATACATTTCATCTCAATGTGAAAAGTATTTATTTGGGAAAGATACAATTGTACCATTAGAAACAATGGCTGATGCATTGGGCTACCTAACCCTGTGCTAATTTTGGTATTTACTATAGTGCTTGGTAAAAAAGGCATGGGAGTTAAAATGAGAGTAGTTTGCATGTCTGAGCATGCTCATTTGTGCTGGCACCTAGTTGTAAAGAGACAGTGGCCCAGATTCATAGAGCAATTACGCCTGTCTAACTGGTGTTAGACAGGAGTAATTTCAAATTTTGCGCGCCGTATCACTAGTTTGAATCCTCAAACCATGATACGGCGGCTTCGGGCTTCGATCCGAGAGGCTTACGTCTTCGTAAGCCTTCGGATCTACGATGCGATATTTTTGCGGCCGCTGGGAGGAGTTTGCGTCGTTTTGATGCGTCGGGATATGCAAATGAGTTTTTACGGCGATCCACGAATATACGAGCGGTCTTCGCAATCGCTTACGTCTATTTTTTTTTACGTACTGTTAGACCAGCTTTTTGCTGGTCTAACAGTGCGTAGCCCATGTTAAGTATGGCCGTCGTTCCCGCGTCAAATAAATTTTTTTTTTTTTTTACGTAAGTCGTTCGGGAATAGAAATGTCCGTAAACGACGCTACTCAAACAACGAATGATGTAACAACGTGATTTAGCGCAATGCACGGCGGGAAATTTGCGAACGGAGCATGCGCAGTTCGATCGCTGCGGGAACGCGCCTATTTTAAATGCTTCACGCCCCCTACTCGCGTATATGGATTGCGACGGGAGAAATACACTACGCCGTCGTCGTTTACTGGACAAAATCTACCTGGATTCCACGTAGAGCCAGGTAAAAAACGGTGGCGTAGTGTATTTCTGATATGCTACGATAATCTAATTCTCTCTGAATCTGGCCCAGTGAATTTATCTCTTCTCAGGCTTTTTAAGATAATTCAGTGTATATAACACTTTTTAGCACAGTTTAAAAGCCGATTATCTTTAAGCAATATGCCACATTTTTCAGTATCATCATATCGTGCTCTAAACATTATTTCCATATGCAATACTCCAGGTCCTAGCAAGACTAAGAATTTGAGTGGTATCTGTTGGCTGGGCACTACAGAAAATTAGATTTTGGGAGTATTTAAATGTAAATTCCGTTTGGGCGCTAATTGCCGCGATCGTGGTAATTTGAGCACTAATCAGCGGTAATAGGCACGTGGTGATATAGTAAATGACCCCCAAAGTCATAGATTATTTATATTCATGTAATGCAGAACTTACCCTTTTTAGCAATCATATGCATGTAAAAAATGGTATGACATGCTATATATGCATGTGATTTCTTAAAAGGGTAAGTGCTGCAGAACATAAATTTAAATATAGGCTTTGGTTGCATAACTAGAGCTTTGATTCGATAAGTGTTACGTAATTAGCGTTGACTTAACCAACGTCATAGATTAACCTTGCAGAAACTGGGCCATGTAGTGCAGCATGTTTTGAACACACGCGGAGGCTGCTGGTAGCTTGCAGTTTGAGATAAGATCGTCAGATATTGTCATTCTCTTAATGTTACCGTACTTATTAAATTATATTCTACTTGCACCTTGTAGATTTAGCTCTAAACAGCTATTAGCAGATGGAGTCCACCATTAGCATCTTGACTAGTGGATTAACATCTTCTGGAATGTATATCTGCAGTGTATTAGAAGTCTTGTCATGCTTTGGTAAAATGAGTGCATCAGAAATGTTGTATGCACAGTGATAGCCTATAATACTGTAGATGTAAAGTGTTACTAAACCCAGGACCCTGCATTCACTATATCTGGTCTCCCACAGAACATGGAAATGAAATTAATTTAGTAAATATAAATGGCTAAATAACTTTTCTCATCAGCAGTATATAGCAATCTTGTGACTTTTATCAGTACCTGGTTAGAACTTGTAAGAGCATTACTCCTGACCCCCTGTCTGGACAGTGCTGATTGGTCCTGTGCCGATCACACGCAGGGCCGCCATCAAGGGGGTACAGGCATTACACCTGTAAGGGGCCCGGGGGTCCCCAGGGCCCCAGATGGCAACCCCCTCTTTTTTTATTTTATTTTTTATAAAAATATATATCTTTTAATATATTTTTATTTTATTTTTTATTAAAGGGCCAATTTTTTTTTCTTTTAATATTTTTTAGATATATATTTTTTTGTTTTGTTATTTTATTATTAAAGTGCCCAGTGGTCCCCAGGGCCCTGGAATGCAACCCCCCTTTTTTTTTTTTATTAATGTTTATTTCTTTTTTTATATATATATTTTTTTATTTCTTTTTTATTAAAGGGCCCAGAGGTTTCTTTTTTTTAAAGGGCCCAGAGGTCCCGGATGGGAACCCCCCTTTTTTGTAATTTCTTAAAAGAATTATTAAAGGGCCCAGAGGTCCCCAGTGCCCCAGATGGCAACCACCTTTTTTTTTTTTTTAAATCTCTTTTTTTTTTTCTTTTTATTAAAGGGCCCAGTGATCCCCAGGGCCCGGATGGCTACACCCCCTTTTTTTCTATATATATATTTTTTTATTTCTTCTTTTTTATGTAAAGGGCATCCCCTTTCTCAATTTGCGGCAGCCCCCCCCCCCTGCTTCTCAACTTCAAGCGGCAGCACCCCCCCCCGGGGGGGGCCCATGCCTGAAGCTGTGTAAGGGGCCCCATAATTCCTGATGGTGGCCCTGATGGCAATTAGAGGTTTAAATCAGGTGTGAGGAAGCAACACTGTGCCCAGTGATCTTTGACTTCTCCCATGTTATTCAGGTAGATCTCCACCTCTTCAGCTGAGGTAACTTCTGACAAGCTCTCCGACAACTGAGATTAACAGAGAGCTTGTCTTGTCACAGCACAGCTCTGCACATTCCTTCCTCTGCCTTTGTGGAGGGGGGGAGTGCCTTTCTTTCAATCAGCTGTCACACAGTGTATACCAAGAATCCACTCCTACTTCTGAATGAGGAAGTAAAAATTCTAACACAATGTTAGTATTCTAAACAATATAGCAAGCTGAAGACAGCAGATATACATGTAAAACTTATGTAGGGAGATTTGTTTCATCTCTGTGTATCATCTGAAGATGTTCACTTCACTGGGTATAGGAGAGGGTTTACATCCACTTGAATATGTTGTTAACATGAGCAATTAGCCTATTTTTACTTGCTTACTACCAGAGCCTATATTATTAAACTGGTAAATGGTGACCGGTGAAGTGGACCTCCCCACTCTTTGTTCTTTGTGTCTGGTTCATGTTGTAGCTCTTTGTATGAGGTGTGATCTCACCAGAGCCATAGACATTGTGCTCCGCAGAGATCCCTGGATGGAGACACTCAGGTGGAGGTTGCCTAGCAACTTTCACAGAGAACAAGGAAATGTGCTGTTCTGTCTATCAGACGCTCCATTCTTCGGTAATTGGAAATGAAGGAAGAGAGGCTTTTCAAAAAAATAAATACATAAATATGTGTCCCGACACACTGGGCAGAGACAAGTGCTTGTCTGGAATCGCTAATTCCTGCTGTCTAGATCTCTGAGCTGATAGAAGCTGGATCATTCAAAGCAGATTATCATTTAATGTACTTTTATACACTTTTGCTAAATAGTGGCTGTTTTATTTTGACACTTATTTAACCTAACATGCAACACAATCCATTAATATTATTTACAGCTCAATCTGATATTATTATACCTGCTCACTTGCAGTGGTGGCTGGTGCTCCATTTTGGGGGGGGGGGGGGCAAACAAACCACTCGCCACCACCCCCCCACACACCATTTGGTCAACTACCCCCCGTCACTTGCTTATCCGTCCACCAGCCCCACTCTTACCCCATCTAGGTCACGGGCAGCTTCAGCTTCTTTGGAAACAACGAAGAATGGCGGCACCCCAGGAAGTAAAATCAAAAGAATTTATTAAAAGTCCATAAAATCAAGCGAACATGACAAACATCAATCCAAAATAGGTGCTCAGTGGATGCGTTTCACACAGACATGCTTACTCATTACAGCTTCGGCTCCTTTCCGCGTCTCCTCCTCCTCGGCAGCTTCGTCCTTGGCGGCCAATACAGTTCATGGTTGCACTGAGAACCAAAGGATAAGCTGGTATATATATCCCCTGGGCGTGTCCTGGAGTCCAGGGGAAGATGGTAGTTCAAGGAGTTGTAAGAGACCAGAGAATTGTAAGAGTTAAAATGATTCTAAACCATTACATTTTTTTGTTAAATAACAAACATAATACACTTACCTGCTCTGTAGAATGGTTTTGCACACAGTAGCCCTGATCATCCTCCTCTTCTGGGGTCCCCCCTCCACTCTTCGTTCCTCCCCCTTTCGAGTACCTCCCCAGCAAGCCGATTGCTAATGGAGGTACTTGTGCAGGCTCAGCAACAGAAGCCAATGATTCCTGCTACTATCAATCTGCCCTGTGAGGAGGGAGAGAGCGACTGCTCTCTTGCACAACACTGGATTGAGATCAGGTCCTTGAAAATATAAGGGGGTGGAAATCTTGGAAACTGATTTTTTAACATTAATGCAGTGGATGATTACCTTAAGAACCACTTTAAATGAGCCTGCACCCTAAGGAATGTGACTAAAGGGACACACTGCTACAGTATCAGAAGGAGGGTTCAGGTTTTCGTTAAAGTAGCAGGATAGGAATACCATGCTTGAGAGAAGGCCAGACACTGCTTGCAATATAGACCTATTTTATGAATTATAAGCTATGACTGAATGACCTTAAAAGAAATTGTGTGTCGCATAATCTCTTTCAATGATTTAGGTCATTCAATAATTTATTGATTTAACATGAGGATGTGTTTTGAAATAGTTATATTTATATTATTTTTACTGTTTTTTGCTTTCCCTAGAGGCAGTATTTTTGTGTAATATATTGTTGTTTTATTTTGATCCATTATATTGCTGTTATATTCAATCTTGTTTTGTTAACTTGTATTTAGTTTGTTCATGTTTTTATTGTAATTACATGAAGATATTTTATGAGGTCCTGAAGAAGTGGATGTTCCCGTGAAACGTGTTGACCCTATCACAGCAATCTTTTTGGCATCCTGACGGGAATATCAAGGGATTGGTTGTTTGTGTGATAATAACCTCAAATGTTCATTAATGATTTGTTTTTAACAATTATTTGTATGTTACATATTATATGAATTAATAACATTTGGATGACGTCTTTTTAAATTAGGTTGTGTTTACTATTGGAGTCCATTTTTTTTGTGTATTTACAAATAGGGAGGTTGCCTCCTCTGGTAAAAGTTTATACTGGATTAAGGTCAACACATATGTGTTTATTTCATAAATAGAAAATAGGTTGAACTACAGAAACCCTCTATTGAGACACGCGATTATATATAACCAGTTACGCGCACACAGTCATACAGCAGCATTCTTTAGCATAAATGTCATGTCATGTTTTATAAATAAGCACTTTGTGTTCCTGTAAAAAAGGAAATTCTTAAAAGCCTATATTTTGCCCAATTTCAGTGTTCCACTGACCACTATCAGTTTTAGCCACTATTAATGAGATCTTTATGGTCACCCAGGTGACAGTGTTGCCGGGGAGATATTGTTTGGCTAAGGGACAGGGAGCAGAGTCTTATTACACTGTTCAGTGACTGCTGGCTGATCAGGCTCCAGCCTTCTTTCCTTCATTCATGCAGACTTACTGAATGTCCCATGTCTTTTAGCTGCCAAGTCCCACATCATGCATCAGAAGCATCATGGCTGGCCCTCCACATCTTACTCATGCCGACCTCATTATGAATCAGGAAAAAGGATGCTTTATACAGGTAAATTGCAACAATAGATTGGGAAACCTCAATATTAACATCATAAATTAAAAGACTGTATGTGCTCTTTAAGTTCCATGTTTCTATAGGATCACCATGCTGTATAGCAGGCTGAAACGCATTTGTTTTTTAAAATCCTGCTGTAATTGCCAAGTAGTTAGCTGTAGAAAGTCAATAGGCATGGCTGCTTTTATTTAAATAACCCACCAAATTGGGCACATATTTACGCTGGACGCATTCGGCGTACCCATGTTAAATATGCAAATGAGTAAGATAAGCCGATTCACGAACGTAGATGCGCCAGGTGAAAAAGATACGCGGCTTGCGTAAGGCTTACGTCCGGCGTAAAGTTACCCCTCATAAAGCAGGGGTAAGTCATGCAAAGGTATGGACGAGGGAACAGCCGTCGTATTGTACGTTGTTTACATAGTACTACGTGAATAGGGCTGTGCGTAGGTTATGTTCAGTGATTCTACGTATCTTAGGCATTTGTCCTGACGTGATTCTGCGCATGCGTACTGGGATGCATTCAAGAGCCAACACATGTGCAGTTCGTTTTTTGAAGCTCAGCCCATCATTTGCATGGGGTCACGCTTCATTATAATATATCACGCCCACTTCCAGCTAATTTGACTTGCGTCAGCTTACGCCGACAACTATACGCTACGCCTATATTTTGGATGTGTCAAGCTCCAGCACATGTCTTTCTCACCTCCACCAACAGCCTGTGGGGGATCCTCTACCTGCACCCAATGTCACATTTTTAAAACCGTGTAGCTATGCAGGGTCCCATCCTCCCTGCCCCATCATTCACTCTCAGGAATATATAAATGAGAGAACTACAAGTCTCATCTTCCACCGTGGGAAATACTAGTTCTCAATGAACTGCGACGGTACTGATGAGTGGGCTTGTAGTTCATTCAAAAGTCCCACCAACTTTCAAACTGACAGCCTGTACCTAGGTACAGCCTGAAAGCTGCAGGGCTTGTCTGCAGGAGCTTAACCTTGCACCCTTGATAACAGGTCCAATTATTTGCAGGCTCCCATGGCAAAAAAATGACTGTGAATTGATAATTTTTTGGTGAACTAGTTTTTCATGCCTCACATCACATTTTTTGTAGCCTATTTTTATTATAGTTTTTAGCCTTTTGTGTCAGAATTGTAATTGTTTAATACAGTGTGCACTCGCAACACAGGATTCACAGAACACTGTGGGTTTTCAAAAGGGAAAGCAGGACAGAAGCTGCTGAAAGATACTGAAAGTTTAGATGAAGCTATCTAAATAGAACATACAAGGAGGTTGTGGGAAGGATCACTGCTTCTAAATTTTCAGCTTAAGCTACTGCATTCAGGAAACAGAAGGTTTTTATCACCAAAATAATCTGGAAAACATGAGAAGAGAATCATATACCGTAGTTTTTTTCTTTCACTTTTTTTCATCTGAATAAAGAAAAAGATATATTGTATCTGCCATGAGCCAAAGGAGATGGATTTAAACAAGTCTGTGTGTTTTTACCTTCAGTCTGTGTATAAATGGATTAAAGTGCTCTTGCATCATGACCAGTTGGCATCTAGATATTTGGATCTACAGTATGTACAAAGTGTTACAGCCAAAAGCATGAAGTCTGTAAATTACAGCAGTTTTATATTTTATATACTGCACAACAATGCAAGCACAGTATGTGCTACTTGTTTAAATAAGGCCTTCCTTTAAAATGTATTATATTTATAATGAAAATCTCAGATTAATGTCTAGATGATCCATATTAATTAATCTAGTGTTAGACCTTGTACACACGATTAAATGTGTCTGTTCAAATCGGTCGGACCGACCGATTTGAACAGATCTGTCTGCTGGGATTTTGGTTTGTTCGCGTGTACACACGAGCAAACCAAAATCCCCGCCAGCAGACAGCGCGCTGACGTGTCGGTGAAACACTTCCGCGCATGCGTCAAAATCATTCGGCGTGTGTGCGAGAAGACATGTCTGCTGGTTAACATACTAACCAGCAGACATGTCGGGCGAAGAGGTTCCCAGCCGACAGATTTCAAAGCATGCTTTGAAATCTGTCGGGTGGCCAAATCCGTCTGTTTGCCCGTACACACGATCGAATCTGTCTGCTGAAACGGTCTAGCAGACCGTTTCCAGCAGACAGATTTGATCGTGTGTACGAGGCCTTATAGTTGTAGACTGAATACATTAAAGCGGAGCTCCACCCAGGAAAACAACATTTTGCCATGTTGTTTAAAAAAAAAAAAAAAACTGAAAAAAAAAAAAAAATACTCACCCGAAATAGCTGTTGCTATGCAGAAGTCCGTAATCTGCCTCACCTGCACCGCGGTTTGATTTCTTCTTGTCCTTCTCCTTGTGAATGGGGCGCGCTGCTTTCTGGGAACTCTGTGTGTTCTCAGAGAGCAGCGCGCCCATTCACAAGCCAGCGTGAGACTCGCGCAGGCGCAGTAGGAAACGGGCAGTGAAGCCGTACGGCTTTACTGCCTGTTTCCCATAGTGTGAATGGCAGAGCGGGACCCGGAGCGATCGTGGGACCGGCATCGGGGGGCCATCAGCACGGGCGCCTAGGACAGGTAAGTGTCCTTATTTAAAGTCAGCAGCTACACTGTTAGTAGCTGCTGACTTTAAAAAAAATTTTTTTTTTGCGGCTGGAGCTCCGCTTTAAATACAACCTTATATTTGTGGCACAAGGCCTTTAATATAGACATAGCTAAGCAACAGATCTCTCTATCAATTATTTCAGACTGCACTCAATATTTACCTGCTTTTATGCACACACGAGAATAAATAATACACGCAAAAGGCTTATGAAGTTTATTAACAATGCCAGTAACCCAATACAAATAATATTGTATGTTGCTAAAAGCATTTGTGGTCAATCTACACAGGCTAGGGTAAAGTGTAGAGCCAAGAGAAACACACCTAGTGCCTTTCAAACCTTTGATATTTCTAACCTGAGACAAATAATGCAATGAGAATTAATATTAGTTGTATATACAGAAAAGTGAATTCCATTGAAATTATGTTGATACCTTTTTACTTTGGTGTATTGTTGCAAGACAGGGCCCATGCGCCAGTCAATAATGGTCTCCATGGCTGCCTGCAGCTATATGTGACCAGTACAGTTATACAAAAAATATGCAGTGGGTGTCCAAGGCTACTTTTGGTCCCTTTTTTAAACATTTACAGCCCAATTGAACATTCAGTTTATATCAGCTAAATATGTTCTGGGTGCATCAAAACATGAAGTGTGAAAAGTCTTATGCCCTGTACACACAATCAGTTCATCCGATGAAACCGGTCTGATGGATTTTTTCATCAGATATCCGATGAAGCTGACTTTCATCAGTCTTGCCTACAAACTATCAGTTAAAAAAAACGATCGTGTCAGAACGCTGTGACGTAAAACACGACGTGCTGAGAAAAATGAAGTTCAGTGCTTCCAAGCATGCGTCGACTTGATTCTGAGCATGCGTGGATTTTTAACCGATGGACGTGCTCACACACGATCATTTTTTCTATCGGTTTTTTAACCATCAGATAATTTTAAAACAAGTTCCTAGTTTTTTTCACCGATGGATAAAAAAACGATGGGGCCCACACACTGTTGGTTCGTCTGATGAAAACGGTCCATCGGACCGTTTTCATCAGATGAAACGATTGTGTGTACAAGGCATAACAATTAATTTGATTCAGAAAGCAGCTATAGCCTAAGCCAGGCATGTCCAAAGTCCGTATTTATCTGCGCTGCCTTGGAGAGGACAGGACGACCGCAATCAGATTACATGAAGAGAATCTCCTGTTTATTCAGCAGCGTCTGTATTGGAAGTCCTGTCTCCTGGGATGCCATTGGATGACTGTTCTGTCTATCATAGGAGGCGGGACTTTGTATTAAAGAGGCCACAGATTAAACAAGAGATTCTCCTGTTTGTAATCTGTCAGCACTTGTCCCACCCTTCTCCCTCTGCCCTCCGAGGCTGCAAATGGGCATCGAACAGGCTGCACTGATGGCAATGTTAAGGCTACATTTATGGCACATGTGAGGCTGCATTGGTCGCAATGGTGAGGCTGCATTGGTCGCAATGGTAAGGCTGCATTGGTTGCAATAGTAGGGCTGCATTGGTTGCAATGGTAAGGCTGCATTGGTGGCACATTTAAGGCTGCATTGGTGGCACATGTAAGGCTGCATTTGTGGCACATGTGAGGCTGCATTGGTTGCAATGGTAAGCCTGCATTCATGGCAATGATAAGCTGTGCTTGTTATATGCCAATAAATACAGTATTTCCAAATACCACGCCTAAGCTCATCCTTAGTCCTGAGCAGTGCTCTGGGATTCGTTGGGGCCACAAAATAAATATATACAGTATATCTAAATAACACTTCCAAGCTTATCTTTTCACCACATACAGCCACAAAGGCAAGAGAATTCTTGTTGGGCCGTGTATTAGTGCTTGGACGAAAACACTCTTAGACCGAATTTTAATGGTTCAAAGAATTTCGGGGCAAAATAGTCGGCCCTCACACATGTTCACTTCGTCAAATCTGGCCCTCTTTGAAAAAAGTTTGGACAACCCTGGCCTAAGCAGTTAAAACTGGCTGTTCCCAACCAAACATGTTGCAGAAAAGGACCTTTGTTCTCTCGGCCAAAGCGGCTGGCTCCTTACAGATGTACAACACAACCACTGCTGAGTCAGCATCGTGCTCCATGATGAAGCGTTCTGAGGCGGCGTACACACGACCGAGGTTCTCGCTGGAAACCAGCGAGAACCTCGCTGGAAGCTGCATTCCAGCGAGGACCTCGGCCGTGTGTACGCTCTCGGCGAGCTTCCCGTCGGGAAGCCCGTCGGGCAGAAATAGAGAGCACGCTCTCTATTTGCTCGACGGCCTGCCTGGATGAATGGCTGGTTGCCATTCCCGACGGGCGGGTCGCCGATTTCGACGGCCGGCAGAGAACCTCGACGGGCGGAACGATGTGTTCTGCCCGTCGAGGTTCTCTGCCGTGTGTACACGGCCTAACTCTGACTCAGCAATCGCAAAGTGACCTTAGCAGAGAGACCACTGTTTCTGCCCAGAGAGCAAGGATCCTTCTCTACAGCTTGCTGGAAAGGCACAGGCTTTTCTACACAGGGTATGGCTGCATTAAAAATATAACACACTATAATACTTTGTAAAAACCTTTTGTTGTGATGCACCTGGAATGTATTTAACAAATTTTAAAACAAAAAATCTGTTTCAGTTTAAAGGGGTTATAAAGGTTAGTTTTATATTTTCTCAATAGGTTTCTTTAACCACTTCAGCCCCGGAAGAATTTACCCCCTTCCTTACCAGAGCACTTTTGCGATTCGGCACTGCGTCGCTTTAACTGACAATTGCGCGGTCGTGCAACTTGGCTCTCAAACAAAATTGCCGTCCTTTTTTTCCCCACAAATCGTTTTCTTTTGGTGGTATTTGATCACCTGTGCGGTTTTTATTTTTTGCTATAATAAATAAAGTGTATAAGTAATGCTGCGCTGTGAAAATGAAATAGGGTGGATATACCTAAGGTAAGGAGGAAGTGCTATATCAAGTGTAAAATAAACATGTAAAACATAAAAGCATCAATGAATGAGAATAAATATCTCTGCAAATAAATAACAATATAAATGACATCAAATTCAAGAATGTAATAAATACAAAGTGCTGGGTGCAACTGTAATAAAGCATGCGCTGCTAGAATAAGTCCTCAAAATGGCATGACTATAAACAAGTGATGCATGTGAAACATATGTGAACTGAAACATAAGTGTTCATGCATAAACAGCAAAACAGATACTGATAAACACAAAGTGCTGGTGCTTGTGCCAAATCATCAACGTGGAAGGTGCTGAAGAAAAGGAAAGGGTTCTGATTTCCTTTGAAATTGATGAGGGTGTCCCCTTACCTTACTGCTGTAAGGTAACAGCGTGTATACAATCTGTCTGGGCAGATACAGCAAAGAAGCTCCAGCCGTTTCCAATGTGATGTGTCCCAATAAGGTACAGCCTCTATAAAAGTAGCATGTAATTAGGCATAAAAACAAAAGAGTGGCAAACTCGCAGACGTCACCTCCGGTACCTCTGATAGACTTTTATGCGTATTCGTCACAATCACGTGACTTCCTCAGGAGTAACTAGAGGTAGATTAGAGGTGTCTTATATAATGGTGTTCATTTAAATAGGCGGACGCCAAAAACCGGGCACTGGAAGTGGGGCAGCGGTCATCTTTAGAAAGCCGGAAGTGGGGCAGCGGCCATCTTCCGAAAGCCGGAAATGGGGCAGCGGCCATCTTCCGAAAGCCGGAAATGAGGCAGCGGCCATCTTCCGAAAGCCGGAACTGGGGCAGCAGCCATTTTCTTGTAGATTATAAACATTAGAGTTATATATAAAATATGGAGAAGAGGAGAGAAGGAAAGAGGAATTCTAAGAGAATCAATGGATTATTAAAAATCACTAAGGAAACAGTTGAGATCAAAATCTATATTTCTCACTTCCTGTTTTTTCTCAGTAAGCTTGCCCCCATCATCCATGGGGGTTAGTCAGCCAGAACAGCTTACTGTGGTGGAACAGGAAGTGAGAAATTCAGACAAAGAAAACAAAGGAAAAAACAATTTAGAAGGAAAATCAAAGGAAAAGGTTAGTGAACCAACAATGCACTAGCTTAAAGGAACCTATTTAAAAAATAAAAAACAAACTTTTACAACCCCTTTAAAATAGAGGCATTTATTTATTCATCCTTTTTGTATCCTGAGGTGCGTGGTCCTCCAAGCTATTCCTTTCATCTGCACTTTGGAAAAGCTGACATGCCATCTTGGAAGCTCATTTGGGTGGCACCATGGTACACTTATTTCTCCCCTATAGTATAAAGCAGTACTGGCAAAATGCAACCTATTGGACAGTAAGAAGCTGAAAATGTACAGATCATGGTCCTTTTTATATGTATTGCTTGGAAGGAGTAGATAAAGTTTTCTAAAGTGATTGGTGTTTAACTCACTCTGTACTTAAGCTTTCAGGGTACCATGTCTAGATACACGTAGACTTGTAAAACTACTTCAATGTTACCTGAGGCATTTTAACCATTGTGTCTACTACAGGTCCAGACTATGTCAGAGATTACAGACCAAAGCTCCCTGACTGTACCCAATATGTGGGAGAACGAATGCCATCCCATGAAAGCACTAGTGAAGTGAAGTATTTATGTCGTGCTGCACCAGGCACTCCTGCACCGTTGCCTAAAGCATGTTATGTTGGTGGAATAGGCTGGGGAGTGTCTGAATTCACATTCCTCAACAGAAGTCAGCTTTGTAGTAGCTACCAGATAAAGGTAATATGTGTCTTTTGAACTTTTTGAAAGTACTTGTACTGTTATTCCGCCATGTTCGATAGAAGATTGTTGTTGGAAATTGTAGGCTCAATCGGTCATTTGCTGTCGGAATTTCCGACAACAAAAAGTTGAGAGCTGGTTCTCAAATTTTCTGTCAACAAAATCCGTTCTCGTAAATTCCGAGCATGTGTAGACCATTCCGGCGCACAAAATTTCACGCAAGCTCTGAATCACATAAGAGACGGAAGCGCTCGGTCTGGTAAAACTAGTGTTCGTAATGGAGATAGTACATTTGTCACACTGTAACGGACTGAAAAGCATGAGGCCAAAAAAATAAGTGAATTGTCTCTCACCAAACTTTTACTAACACGACTGGTATTGAACTTCCCTTTTCTTTTCTAGTTCCGTCATATGTGTTGTACGTGACCACGCTCTTGGCGATCGGAATTTCCAATGACATTTGTGCAACCGTGTGTACGCAAGACAAGTTTAAGCCAACATTCGTAGAAAGAAAAATCCACGGTTTTGTTGTTGGAATGTCCGATCGTCTGTACGCGGCATAATGGTCACATTTATTTTGTAATAGCTGCCTGCAAAAAATGCATGTTAATGATTAAGGTGACAGCTACATCTCTGCCCAATTGAGACTCCATACAGACTTTTAGGTGCTAAAGTAGGTGACGATGGCGATAGGCTTTTTCTGACATAGTGTACATTGAGAAATCTGAACAGCAGGAGACCACATTAAAATCTATTCACAGTCTAGCAATAAAATTACTCCACACAAGGTGTGTAAAACTGCCCTGATTACACCAATTTCCTGAAAAAAATCAAGAATATATACAAAAACACTCTACTTTTCCTTTGACAACGTTTCCTATAATGGCATCCCAGTCTTAGTCTGTAGGGTTCAATATTGAGTTGACCCACCCTTTGCCACTATAACAGCTTCAACTCTTCTGGGAAGGCTGTCCACAAGGTTTAGGGGTGTGTCTATGGGAATGTTTGACCATTCTTCCAGAAACACATTTGTGAGGTCAGGCACTGATGTGGACGAGAAGGCCTGGCCCGCAGTCTATGCACTCATTCATCCCAAAGGTTTTCTATCGGGTTGAGGTCAGGGCTCTATGCAAGCCAGTCAAGTTCCTCTACCCCAAACTTGCTCAACCATGTCTTTATGGACCTTACTTTGTGCACTGCTGCGCAGCCATGTTGGAACAGGAAGGGACCTTATGTGCCCTTATGTGCTTATTTTAGCCTGTGACAGGGTGCACATATGCCTTGTTATCATGCCACTAAGGCTGAGGTTACTTGACCATAGTGTGATGACAGTATGTCACTTTTCAGGCCTGAGATGGGCGTTGTCATGCATTGTGCTATTAGTAGATGAGGGAAGCAATGTGATATAAGCAGTTGACCTCTATAGTCTACGCTCTCTGTCCTCCTGAGCAGGAAGTTCAATTTACCTTTATCATTTATAGGTAAAAAACCTTCTGTGTGCAGGTCCCCTCCCTAGCTCTAAGTACTTACCTGAACCCTATCTTGATCTAGCTCTGTGCCTAAAGGCAGCGGCTCTCTCTGCTCTCTCCCTCCTCATAGGACAGTAAGGCATCAAGGGGAGCCATTGGCTCCTGCTGCTGTCAATCAAATCCTGTAATGAAGTAGCAGGGTGGGGCTAAGCCACACTGTCTGTAGCTATAGACACAGGGAGCGCAGGTGGGGACTGAGCTTGCAGGTGTGCCATCACAGAAAGTGGCTTCCAATGATGGAACACCAAGAAGAAGAAGAGCCAGGAGCATTGGTAGAGGCCCCTAGAAGAGAGCTGTGCAATTACATTACATTACAAGTTTATTATTAAAAATTACCCTTTACGATCACTTTAGGAAATAAACATAACGGATCATGGAAAGTGTATTAAAACATCCTAATTATTTATAATTGTTATCGTCTCTACATGTAGATGTTACAGTTTCTCTATTTATTTGTATCATCAATGTATCCAGATTAATCACACTGGGTTATCTTATCCATTTATCCTTTTAAATTGAAATTTAAACAGCTCAGATGATTCTTGTAGCATGTTTTCTGGTTCAAGAGTTCAGTAAATAGGATCACATACTTCAGCACTGGGAAATACTTTTCTGTCATAGAGCATGATGAAACCCGAATGGACACCAATTTGTCAAGCATGGCTTACTAGTTTTAATTGAGAACCAAGTTCTTTGTCTTTTAATGTTTCTAGGTCAGGTTTTGTCACTGGAATTACACATTAAGTACTTGTTTCTCTTGGTTTGTCCAATATAAATTAAATGACAAAGTATCATGAGATAAAATCCTCCTCTTGCTGGATAGCAAAGTTTAAAGATCTGCTATGGATGAATTACATCTGGTGTAAATAAAACAATTAATGAATTTCGCTAAATCAATTGATGAATACTGAAGCATAAAATAAAAGAGTTGTATTGAGCTTTGTCAATTATATGTGGATAGCCGTGCACTTAACCTCCTTACTTCCTGCACTCAGAATAGAACCACAGGAATCTATTCTTAATGACTAACCTTTGTGGCATTTCCTACAATGCTATTCTCCATGGGTCACCTCTGAATTATATAAAACATATTGAAGTCTAGAACAATTTTTGTGTTCAATTGCTGAAATGTATACATTATTCATTTTCAGCATTGGTTAAAAAAAACGTACTTGCAATGCCCCGTACACCCGATGGAATTTTTAGTTGGAATTTCGTTCAAGCTGTGCATACACACCGTCAGACCAAATTCCGACCATCCAAAACGCAGTGATGTAAACAGGGGTCAAGTCCTGGGGAAAAAAGTGTGGAAACTCCCACTCAAGATCCACTCCCCCACCAAAAAAAAAAAAAATACGCTCAACCACATGTTTTTTTTTTCGATCCACTGTACCTTAGTAATCCTTTGTTACTGGCTGCTTCCTGTATATGGGTTCATAGTGTAGTGTGCGGGTATTCCGTCACTTCCTCGATGCCGCAATGTCTCCAGAGAGCTTTTTATCATTGTTTCCAGGAGACATTGCAGAGGTCTTTAAGCAAGTTCTTCATCCTGCGATAGCTCGCGGCAGACCTCCGCAATGTCTCCTGGGAACAATGACAAATGTATACTTCCATATACTGGAAGTGGCCAGTAACGAAAAGGATTACTAAGGTTCGCCTTCCCCTGACAGTGACTGGAGCTGGGCATTAGTGAAGGATTGGCTCGGGCGGCTCGGCTGCTCTAGTCCTGCAAAGGGAACTGCGTTCCTGCTGTGAAAAAAGTGCAGGTACTCCGTTCCCACGCGTTCCTGCAGGACTTGAGCCCTGGATGTAAAACACTACGACGAGCCGAGAAAAATGAAGTTCAATGCTTTTCGAGCATGCACACAGATGATAGGAATTTCCTATCGTTTTTTTTTCATCTAGAAATAGAACATGTTTTAATTTTTCAAACACCGATGGAAAAAATCCGATAGGGCCCACACACGATCGGAATTTCTGATGAAAAAAGTCCATCAAACTTTTTTCATCGGAAATTCCGATCGTGTGTACGCGGCATAAAAGTCCCTATTACTGATTCATTTGTATGGTATTGTGTATTTACTTATCTTGTTCTACATTATAAACATTATTTATTATAGAGCACATAGAGAAGGAGCTAGAGGAGCTTGCAATTGACGGTTCTAACCTAAGTCATTATATAGAAAATACTGTAAAATAAATACAATACAAAAAATAAAATATTAATTACATTTTCTAATAAGACAATGTTCCTAACAAAAAATATTGGAAGCAATAGTATAATCATGTTTCAATCTTTCTTAAAGCCGTGGTAAATTCTATGAAAAAAGTTTTCCCCTGCAAAGCAATATAATAATGTGCTAGTATGCGCAGCATACTGATTGGTTGCTGGTGTCTCACACTTCTGATCTGAGTGCTGCTGTACAGGAGAATCCAGAAGGCCAATAGCAAGACAGATTCAAGTACTTCAAGAACTTACCCTATCTGCGTGTATAATGTAAATGATTGTAATGGGTTTACTGAAGTTTTCAAAAACTCCGGGCAGGCAGGTTCTTTATTATTGAAAAAATATGCAAGGTCTCTTTTGCAATAATGGAAACTTACCCTCCTGCTCTCAGTCTGCTTTGGAGTGTACACTGAGATGTGCAAACGCAGTTCAGTTTACATTCTGGCACAGCAATGTATACCGGGATGACCACACTCCTGCACTTACGCACTCCTGCACACTGGCCAAAGAAGATGGCAGAAGCCAGGCACCTGGAAGAAGCCAGGTAAAAAAAGCGGTGCCAGCAAGGCACGTCCCACCATTGAAGGAACGGTAAGTATCGTGGAGTTCAGCTCTTCTTTACAGAATACATAGCTGTACAAACAAGTGCTTTTTAAAGTGGTTGTATAGTCTTTTTTTTTGTACTTTTACCTACAGTAGTGTTGCTCACGAATATTCGCATTGTGAATATTCGTTACGAATATTGCATATTCGAGTATTGGCGAATAAATCGAATATCGCGGTGAATATTCGCTATTGCGAATATTCATATTTTTTCTAATTTATTTTTAAAACAGATCACATCCTAGTGATCTCCATCGACGTCTAAAAGCATTGCTGGTATGATTAGAGACCCTGGGCCGAGTAGCTGAGGCGATCCTTTTATGTTGCCGAATATTCGCAATGCGAATATTCGTATTACGAATATTCGCTAATGCGTTCTCTGCCCTTCTGTGTTTTGTGTATAAAAAAAAAAATTAGCTTTAGTTTAGTCATATAAGTTTGTGTAAGTAGAGTTAGTGTTTAGTGCATATTAGTTTAGTAATCCAGGAAATGATCTCCGTTTTCGCGTGTTGACGAGAATTTCGCAATCAATTTCGCATTCGCACTAGCAATTTTTTTTTTTTTGATAAAATATCACGAATATTCGATATTAACGAATATTCGCGAATATTCTTCTATATATTCGCGAAATATCGCGAAATCGAATATGGCGTATTCCGCTCATCACTAACCTACAGGTAAGCCTATAATAAGGCTTACCTGTAGGTAAAAAAAATATCTCCTAAACCTTTACAGTTTAGGAGATATTCCCCTGGCAATGAGCCGCTGACTGCAGCAGCATGTGTACAGGGGATTCTTGGCTGAAGGCCCGGCAGATGCCGGACCTTGCAGAAAAGAAGTCTCCCGTGCGCATGTGCGTCATCGCGGCTCCAACCACTCACAGCGCTGGAGCCGCGATACCCGGAAGACATGCCAAGGCAACATGTCAGCTACCTCGGCGTGGACCAGGTAAGTTACTGATGCCTCGTTCTAAGGTAAGTATTTCATAATGAGCTGGATACTAGCTCATTATGCCTTTTGCCTTACAGGTGACAAAAAAAATAAAAAAATTCTGGGACTATGCAACTGCTTTAAAGTTGAACTTTAGACAAATATAATCAAAACACATCAACAGTTATTATATAAAATAATGGATTCCTTATACATCTATACTCCTAGGACTCTATTCTGTTCTTATACTGTTTTTCTATTTCTAGGGAAGACCTATTATTTACTGTTGACACCCATGTATTTAGCACAGCTACGTTGTGTACAAATGCCATAGTTATCAGCAGTAGTATATAATTTATAGAAGTATATGGCAGCAGTAATATGGAGCTTAGTGTGGATACTGTTGCTGTCTAGTAGCAGTTTGTAAACACAACTCGCTATGTTCTAAAGGAGACCCTTCTTTTATACATCTATCGCTTCCAGAAAGAGAAAATACATGCCTATGCTCACAATAATAAATGGTAATGTGATGCATTTTCTGTGACATGGATAAAATCTATTAATACAAAAAAAAAAAATAGCCTTGAAATTAGACAGCACAGTGTATTAGAATAATAATTAAACAGTTCTATCATTACAAACATGTCAACTTTAAAACTTGCATTTTCTCTTACTACTGAGCGGGTATAAGCTTATCAAATACAAGAACACCTTCTCCAGTAGGGATGGAAACAGTTACATGAAATGCATTTATAATGAATAAGGATAAAGAGGATCTGGATGTCCCTACAGACAAGGGCCAGATTCTCAAAAAATTGCGTATCTGGCGGCGTATCGTACCGCATTTATGCTACGCCTACGCCAATTACTGGAGCGAGTGGCGTATTCTCAAAGCACTTGCTCCGTAATTTTCAGCGGCGTAGCGTAAATGCGGCGTTGTAAGGCCGCGTAATTCAAATAGTGAGGGAGGGGGCGTGCTGTATTTAAATTAAGCGCGCCCCCGCGTCAAACAAACTGCGCATGCGCCGACCGGGAAAAAAGCCCAGTGTGCATGCTCCAGCTGACGTCGGAAAGCGTCGTTGAAACCGACGTCAAAACGACGTGATCGTCACTTACGCAATTCCCTATTCGCGATTGACTAAGTAAAACGGCGTAACCGACGGAAAAAGATGACGCTGACCCGACGCCATACTTAACATGGCAACGACGGAACTTCTGAAACCTACCCCTCATATAGCAGGGGTAACCTTACGCGTACACAACCTACGTAAACTACGAAAAACATTCGAGAATCGGCGCATCGGCTCATTTGTATATTCGGCGGTGAAATCGACGTAAACGCCACCTAGCGGCAGTCGTAGTATTGCATTTAGGATCCGACGGTGTAAATGACTTACACAAGTCGGATCCAAGCTTAAAACCGGCGTATCATGTTTTCAGAATAGAAAACAATGATACGCCGGAGGGAAATTCGAATTACGCCGGTGTATGTGTACATACACCGGCGTAATTCCTTTGAGAATCTGGCCCAAGGTCTACATTTCAGAATCGTATGCATTTTCTAGCAATAACCATAGATCATAAATAAAGTATAGACTGAACACAGTGGGCCAGATTCACAGAGCCCTTACTCCTGTCTAACTAGTGTTAGACTGGAGTAATTTCAAATTATGCGCATTTTTTAGCTAGTCGAAAACCTCAAACCATGAATAGACGGCTGCGGGCTTCAATTCGACTGGATTACGTGTTCGTACGCCTTCGGATCTACGCTGCAATAAAATTGCGGCCACTGGGTGGACTTCCCGTCGTTTTCCGCGTCGGGGTATGCAAATGAGATTTTGCCGGCAATCCCAGAAATTACGATCCTGATTCGCAATCTCTTACAGCACCTTTAGTCATCTTTTTTTTGCGTAACACTATACCAGCTTTTTGCTGCTCTAATATTAGACAGCCCATGTTAAGTATGGCCGTCGTTCCCGCGTCAAATTTCTACGTTTTCCGACGTCTTTTATTATTTTTTACGTAAGTCTTCCGGGAATAGGAATGTTCGTAAACGACGCTACTCAAACAACGAATGACGTAACGACGTGATTTCGCGCAATGCACGGCGGGAAATTTCTAAACGGAGCATGCGCAGTTCGATCGCCGCGGGGACGCGCTTAATTTAAATGCTTCACTCCCCCTAATCGCGTATTTCAATTACGCGGCGAGAAATGGACTACGCCGCCGTAGCGTACGGGCAAAAATCTACTAGAATTCGGTGTAGAGCCTGGTAAAATACGGCAGCGTAGAGTATTTTGATTACGCAGCGCAATATTAAGTGTATGTGAATCTGGCCCAGTGTCTATATGTATTCATATTTGGTGGTTGAGCACCATGGGGGCTTTTGCCATCACAAGGAGACCTGTGCAGTTTTGTAGGTGTATTATGGGTTTGTGGAGGGAAAGAGGGAAGGTGAGTGATGACAGGGTGGAATTGAAAACACACAATGGGAAAGAATGGTACTGCTCACCCCTGTATAATAGAGAAATAGGAGGGATCCCCCAGTGGGGTTTTTAGGCGGCAGAGAAGTGGTTGAGTAATGACAGGGTTAGATACATTGGGGGGGGGGGGGGTACTAAGAGAGAAGAGAGGCATGGTGCCAAAGAAGTTCAAAGAGGGAAAGATGGTTAGGCCCTAGCCTAGAGCATGTTATGGCCTAAAGAAAACAATGAGAAAAGTGGAGGGATTTCCAGTAGAGTAGCATGAGCTTAACTAAGTGTGTCAGTGTTGGGGTTGCCGGACTACTATACAGTATGTCCGGTAAAATGGAAAGATATCCAGTAGTGTCATGTTTTCCTGAATTTAACTTTTTTGGTTACATAGTGAATGACAGTAATTTTATTTTTGGGGAGTAGATATACAGAGGGGTCATCCTCTTGGTCGACCTTGGAGAGCATGTGGCTGGTTTATTTGACCAATCCCCAGCACTCCCACAAACATGAACAGATTTAAAAGTATACAGTGCCTTGAAAAAGTATTGATACCCCTTGAAATTTTCCACAGTTTATTATGTGACAACCAAAAACATAAATGTATTTTATTGGGACTTTATGTGGCACAAAGGTATGAAGAGGAAGGAAAATTATAAATTGTTTAAAAAAAAATATGTGAAAAGTGGGGTATTCAGCCCCCTTTAGTCTTCTACCCCTAGCTAAAATCTAGTGAACCAATTGCCTTCAGAAGTCACCTAATTAGTAAATAGAGTCCACCTGTGTTTAATTTAATCTCAGTATAAATACAGCTGTTCTGTGAAGCCCTAAAGCCCTGTACACATGATCACATATCTGATGGAATCTAATCCAATGGATTTTTTCGTTGGATATCCAATAAATAAAAATCCAACCGACCCAAAACGCGGTGACGTACAACACTACGATGTGCCGAAAAATGAAGTTCAATGCTTTTGCGCATGCGTCGACTTGATTCTAAAACATGCATGGATTTTTCTACGATGGAGTTCCACACAGACGTTCGGATTTTTCTATCGGTTTTTTATCAATAGGAAATTTTTAAAACCTGTTCTATTTTTTTTCACCGATGGAAAAAAAAACGATGGGGCCCACACACGATCGGTTTGTCCGATGAAAACAGTCCTGTTTTTATCAGACAAACCGATTGTGTGTACATGGTGTGGGAGATTAGCTCGTGGGGATCACTTTTCTGAAACACAGTCTGTAAACAGGCACTTTCTTTTTAAGTCTGGCAGCTGCCAGGTTTATTTCACAAAAGGTTTGCAGGTTAAAACAAACAAAACAGTAAACTTAAATCCTTGCCGTCCGGCGCTAACTAAACATCAGGGTCTCCTATCTATACAGTGTGGGGCTGGTCCCCACCACCCATAAAATAAACAACAACGCAAACCTTTTTCTTGCAATGTTTTTAGAGCTCCTCACACTCAGGTTCCCTCCTCAGTGTCCCAAAACCAGAGAGCTCCCTTCTGATCTCTTCCTGGTTGTTTTTAAGGTCCACCTGACATTGAACTCCAGTGGACCCAAATATCCGGACCGGAACACTAGAGGCCGTAAAACCCGGCCCGGATTCCGGTTCAGCTTCTCAAAATAGACCGTATGCGTGTTGAAATATACCTATGGTCAAGTATCTCACCTCGCATACCGTCACATATCCTCCCCCTCTGCTCAAGCCCCTGTGGCTGAGCACTTGCCCCAACCATACAGTGCACCCGGGAGAGAGCATCTGCATTATTTTGGAGTTTTCCTGGCCTATGCTCCACCGTAAATTTAAAAGGCTGTAAAGCCAGGAACCACCTTGTCACCCGAGCATTTTTCTCCCTGTTATCACACATCCACTTCAAGGGAGCATGGTCTGTGACCAGCTTAAATGACCTCCCCAGTAGGTAATACCTCAGGGAGTCTAAAGCCCACTTAATGGCGAGACACTCCTTTTCTACGATGGCATAATTTTTCTCGTGCTTGTTCATCTTCCGGCTCAGGTATACCACTGGGTGCTCCTCACCATCCCTGTTCTGTGAGAGTACGGCCCCTAGGCCCACCTCAGAGGCGTCCGTCTGTACAACAAACTCCTGGCTAAAGTCCGGGGTTACTAGTACGGGTACCATACAAAGAGCCTGTTTCAACTTCTGAAATGCCTCCTCGGCTTCGGGGTTCCACTTGACCATGACCGACCCCCTACCCTTCGTCAAATCGGTCAAGGGGGCAGCAACGGTGGCAAAATTGGGTATGAAACGTCTGTAATACCCCGTAATGCCCAGGAAGGCCCTCACTTGTTTTTTATTGACTGGTTGGAGCCATTTTTGAATTGCCTCAATTTTATTGGTCTGCGGCTTGACCACTCCCCGGCCAATAATGTACCCAAGGTATCTGGCCTCCTCCAGGCCTATGGCACATTTTTTTGGATTGGCAGTGAGACGTGCTTCCCTAAGGGAATCTACCACCGCTTGTACGCGGGGCAGGTGCGATTCCCAATCTGGGCTGTGGATGACCACATCGTCCAAGTACGCCGCTGCATACGAGCGATGTGGTCTCAAAGTTTTGTCCATCATTCGCTGGAATGATGCAGGGGCTCCATGCAGACCAAACGGCATCCGCTTATACTGAAACGAGCCCTCAGGAGTGGAAAAAGCAGTCTTCTCCTTGGCTGATTCAGTAAGCGGTATTTGCCAATAACCTTTCGTTAGATCCAGGGTCGTTATGTAGCGAGCCTGTCCCAACCTGTCCACAAGTTCGTCGACCCGGGGCATCGGGTAGGCGTCAAACTTGGACACACTGTTAAGTTTTCTAAAGTCATTACAAAACCTGATACTGCCATCAGGTTTTGGGACCAGCACTATGGGACTTGACCACTCACTGTGGGACTCTTCGATCACATCCAACTCTAACATTTGTTTTATTTCCTCCGCAACCGCCTCTCGCCGGGCCTCTGGAATTCTATAGGGTTTCACATTTACCCGAACCCCTGGTTCCGTCACTATGTCATGTTGGATCGTGTTGGTCAGTCCGGGTAAGGGGGAGAATAAGTCTCTATTTTTCTGCACAAATGCCCTAACGTCATTTTGTTGTGCTACGGACAGGGAATCCGTGATGGGAACGTCAGGTATCACGGGTATCCGGTCTGTTGGAGGTGAGGACGTGGCCAGTAAAGTCTCTCGGTCCTTCCAGGGCTTTAAGAGATTTACATGGTAAATTTGGTGGGGTTTCCTTTTGCCTGGCTGGTAGACTTTGTAGTTTACCTCCCCCACCCTTTCGACAACCTCAAAGGGACCCTGCCACTTAGCTAAAAACTTACTTTCTACTGTGGGAACCAGTACCAGCACTCTGTCCCCCGGGCTGAAAGTACGGACCTTGGCACCCCGGTTATAGACCCTCCTTTGGGCCTCCTGGGCTCGCTCCATATGTTCCCGTACTAGGGGCAGGACGGCTGCGATTCGGTCCTGCATCAAGGAGACATGTTCTATGATGCTCCTATATGGGCTGACCTCTCCTTCCCATGTTTCTTTAGCAATATCTAGCAGGCCCCTGGGATGCCTACCATACAAGAGCTCAAAGGGGGAATAGCCTGTGGAGGCCTGTGGAACCTCTCGTATGGCAAACATGAGATATGGTAGCAAAAAATCCCAGTTTCTCCCATCCTTGTCGACCACCCTTTTCAACATACTCTTCAATGTTTTATTAAACCTTTCGACCAGACCATCTGTCTGGGGGTGGTAGACAGAAGTACGGAGATGGGAGATTTTGTACAATCTACACAATTCCTTGGTAACCCTAGACATGAAAGGGGTGCCCTGATCGGTCAAGATCTCTTTCGGGATCCCTATGGGTTAACATCCCCCTTCTTATATGCTTAGTTTTTAGCTACGGCGGTGACCCCTCAAGTAGGGGAGTGACAATTTAGAATAAAAAGAAATTTTCGGAATAATTTAAATCATTAGAGGAGGTGTGTTCTTTCTTTTTTCGTTCGACTCGACTAAACACCTGGACCAATTCCTTGGCAATAGCCTTAGCGGAGGTGTTACGCAAGGGTATGGCCTCAGGATAGCGAGTCGCATAGTCCAGGATCACCAGAATATGCTGGTGACCTCGGGCAGATTTCACCACCGGCCCGACCAGGTCCATGCCAACCCTCTCAAAGGGAACCTCAATTATTGGTAGAGGGACAAGGGGGCTGCGAAAATGGGGCGACGGTGCTGACATTTGGCACTCGGGGCACGATTCGCAATACTCCTTGACCTCTGCATGCAACCCGGGCCAGAAAAATCTTTGGGTGATTCTCTCCTTGGTTTTTTCGACCCCGAGATGTCCCCCCATTACATGGCCATGAGCCAGGTCTAGCACCACCCTGCGAAAGGGTTTGGGAACCAGCAGCTGTTCTACCTCTTCCTCTCCGTGTTTTATCACTCGATATAATAAATTGTTTTTAATCGCCATGTAGGGGAAAGACACCACCCAATTAGGATCCACCGGTTCCCCATCCAACACCTTAACATTTTCTCTGGCACTCATGAGGGTGGGCTCTCGCAGCTGCTCGGTACAGAAATCCTCCCTCCTGACCTCCAAGTCGGGTACCACATTTTGGCTACTCTCGATGTCAGGGTCAGGCGGGATTTCCTGTTCGTTACCCTCAGGCTGGGTGCTAGCTTCCAAGTCTTCCGGTTCCCCGACCATGGCAGGGAAAGGAAGAGGATCTCCGGCTTCCTCGATCCCACCAATAGCCTGCCTTTCCCTTTTGAAAAACGGGTCTGGTGAGAGTTGCCTTGTTTCCCCAGCAGGGGGAACTCTATCTACGAGCCTCCCTTTATTCTCCCATAACTTCCAAAAATGGGGAAAGTCTCTCCCTACTAAAGCTTCATGGAGCAGTGAGGGTACCACCCCCACTGAATGTGTTACCCTGCCCCAGGGGGTATCAACCTCAACCACTGCTGTCTGGTAGTCCCGAGTGTCCCCATGGATACAAATTACCCCAATACTACTGGGGTGTAGTTTTTCGGGATCTACACAAGCACTCCTAACTAGGGTCACCACGCTACCAGAGTCTAGTAGTGCTGTGAGAGGCTTGCCATCCACTAAAATAACGCACATCTGTTTTTCAAGGTGACTCTGATCTAGTGCAACACATGCGACCTGTGCAAACAGAGAAATGTGTCTTTTCCTATCAGCATAATCACATTGCATAGGTTCATCATTTAGAGGGCAGTTTGCAGCAATATGGCCCAATGCATGGCAACGAAAACACCGTATTTGCCCCACCCCCAGTCCTCTTAATGGTCCCAAAGACCTTCCTGGCTTCTGTGGCCAGTCTCCAGGTCTAGGACCCACAGTCTCATCTGCTGTAACAACAGTCTTATCCACTCTCCCCAAGCTCTTGAACCCCGGAACAGTCTTACCCGAACCGCTGGGAGATCTTGCACCTCTAGACACACCGAAGTGGGGCGTAGGTGGGTTTACCAAGTCCTCGGTAGCACTGTACTTCTCCACTAGGTCCACCATTTGGGCTGCCGTGTTGGGGTCTCCCTGTCCGACCCACCTCCTCAGGGCAGCAGGAAGCGCACGTAGGTACCGGTCCATTACCACACGCTCCACAATCTGCGGGCTGGTCAGGGTCTCTGGCTGCAACCACTTCCTGGTGAGGTGGACCAGATCAAACATTTGTGATCGGGGTGGCTTGTTGCTGGAGTAGGACCACTGATGCACGCGCTGGGCCCGAACTGCCATGGTGACACCCAAGCGTGTGAGTATCTCTGATTTGAGAGTCTCATAGTCCTGTGCCTTATCTGATTCTAGGTCAAAATAGGCCTTTTGGGGTTCTCCAGTTAGGAATGGGGCCAATAGTCCCGCCCACTGCTCTTTTGGCCATCCTTCGCGGACAGCGACTCTTTCGAAAGTCGCCATGTATGCCTCAACATCATCCGCTGGTGTCATCTTTTGCAGGTGGTAGGAGGCCCGTAGTATCTTTGGTTCTGCTGCCACAGGAGGTGCGGACCCCCTTTTCAGTTCCACCAGAGCTTCGGCAAACTGTCGGTTCATCTCCTGTTGCGCAGCCTGCTGTGCTGCAGCGGCCTCTGCGATTTGGCGGTGTATCTCCTGTTGTGCTGCAGCAGCTTCTGCGACTTGGCGGTTGGTTTCCCGCTGGGCTGCATTGGCCTGTAGCAGGGCTTTTAACATTTCCTCCATCTTCAGAAAAGTTGCCCGCTGAATCCACCACATGTGGGAGATTAGCTCGTGGGGATCACTTTTCTGAAACACAGTCTGTAAACAGGCACTTTCTTTTTAAGTCTGGCAGCTGCCAGGTTTATTTCACAAAAGGTTTGCAGGTTAAAACAAACAGTAAACTTAAATCCTTGCCGTCCGGCGCTAACTAAACATCAGGGTCTCCTATCTATACAGTGTGGGGCTGGTCCCCACCACCCATAAAATAAACAACAACGCAAACCTTTTTCTTGCAATGTCTTTAGAGCTCCTCACACTCAGGTTCCCTCCTCAGTGTCCCAAAACCAGAGAGCTCACTTCTGATCTCTTCCTGGTTGTTTTTAAGGTCCACCTGACATTGAACTCCAGTGGACCCAAATATCCGGACCGGAACACTAGAGGCCGTAAAACCCGGCCCGGATTCCGGTTCAGCTTCTCAAAATAGACCGTATGCGTGGTGAAATATACCTATGGTCAAGTATCTCACCTTGCATACCGTCACAATGGCTTTATAGGTTTGCTAGAAAATTGAACAAACAGCATCATGAAGGCCAAGGAACACACCAGACGGATCAGGAATAAAATTGGTGGAGAAGTTCAAAGCAGGGTTAGGTTATAAAAAAAAATTCCCAAGCTTTGAGCATCTCACGAAGCACTATTCAATCCATCATCTGAAAATGGAAAGAGTATGGCACTACTGCAAACCTACCATGTAGTCTCCTCATGTATCACTAATTTACTATAGGTTATATCAGTCTAGATGTCGCACCACTCCTTAAAGCGGAGTTCCACCCTTAAAATCACTTTTTTCATTACATCCAGCATACTGGCGTCAGCGCCAGTATGCTGTTTTTTTTTTTTTTTTAATGCTCGTACTTACTGTTTCTCCCAAATTTAATTTCCTGGCGCACCGCGGAGTGTCGCCGCTATAAGGCGTCACGCCTTCCGGAAATAGCCGATTAGCATTCAGCTTTTACTCGGCGCCTGCGCACAGCCCCAGGAGCTGACTGCGCAGGCGCCGTATATAGCGCGTCACGCCCTCCGAAAAAACCCGAACTAGGACCGGCTATTTTCGGCGCCTGCGCAGTCAGCTCCTGGGTCTATGCGCAGGCGGCGAATGCTGTTTCCGGAAGGCGTGACGCCTTATAGCGGCGACACTCCGCGGTGCGCCTGGAAATCAATGTTGTGATATACAGTAAGTACGAGCATTAAAAAAAAAAAAAAAAAAACAGCATACTGGCGCTGACGCCAGTATGCTGGATGTAATGAAAAAAAGTGTTTTTAAGGGTGGAACTCCGCTTTAAAACATAATCCATCCAAAACCAAGCATCATTTTTGGCACAACTGCAAACCCACCAAGACATGACCGTCCACCTAAACTGACAGGCTGGTCAAAGAGAGCATTAATCCAAGACACAGCCATGGTAACTCTGGAGAGCCACAGCTCAACTGGGAGAATCTGTCCACAGGACAACTATTAGCAAATCTAGCCTTTATGGAAGGGTGGCAAGAAGAAAGAAATAGTTGAAAGAAAGCCATAAGAAGTCTCATTTGCAGTTTGCAAGAAGACAAGTGGGGGACACAGCAAACATGTGGAAGAAGGTGCTCTGGTCAGACGAGACCAAAATTGAACTTTTTTGCCTAAAATCAAAACCCAATGGGCCAGATTCAGGTAGAGTTAGGCTGGAGTATCAGTGATACGCCAGCATAACTCTCACTTTGAGCTGGCGTTTCTGTTTTCTGTAGGCAGAAAACAAGAAACGCCGGGTTGGAGTTCCTATACGAGCGGCGTAATTGTATTTCGCCGTCGTATCGGAAATGCAATTTTAAAAATGGCGCTCGGGGCGTTCCGCTGATTAACGCAGAGAATATGTTAATCAGCGAGAATCGGCAATTCACGATCGTACTCGGGCCTGACGCAGTGACTTTCCGACGTTTCCGTAAGCGATACGCGGCGTAAAGAAAAACATGCCCCCTAGGTGGAGTATCCTATGTTGAGTATGGCCGTCGTCATCGCGTCGAATGAAAAAAGTTTAGCGTCGTTTGCGTAAAACGTCCGTGAATTGGGATTGACGTCATTGACAGAATTTGGAGCATGCGCACTGACAGTCGACGCATGCGCAGTACGTTCACCGCGGGATCGCGCCTAGTTTAAATCAGGGCTTTTTTTCTGGGGGAACTTGGGGGAACTCAGTTCCACCACCTTTGGCTCAGACCCTTTGGTGCCCGCTCACCACAATCACTTGTGAACACAGAAGTCTGGTTTCTGTGTTTACAAGTGACTGCTTTGTAACCCCCTGAACTCTGCACACTGTATGTAATGCAATTCTGGTATTTAATGCCCCTTTAAGACCCTTCTACTGTTTGTGAAATCTGAACGGGTCGTGGTTGAGTTCCTGCACCTATTTTCTGAGAAAAAAAGCTCTGGTTTAAATAATACACGCCCCCTATCCGCCCAATTTGAATTCCGCCGGCTCATTTTCACTACGCCGCCGCAACTTTAGGAGCAAGTGCTATGTGAATAACAGTACTTGCTCCTAAAGTTTCGGCAGAGTAACGTAAATGAGAACCGTTACTCCAAAATAAAGATTCGCTCTCCTACCTGAATCTGGCCCATAGTGTGGTGGAAAAACTAACACTGCACATCACCCTGAACACACCATCTCATTGTGGGGATGCTTTTCTTCAGCAGGGACAGGGGAGCTGTTTTGAGTTGATGGGAAGATGGATGGAGCAAAATACAGGGCAATCTTAGAAGAAAACCTGTTAGAATCTGAAAAAGACTTGAGACCGGTACGGAGGTTGACCTGCCAGCAGGACAATGACCCTAAACATACAGCCAGAGCTACATTGGATTGGTTTAGATCAAAGTATATTCATGTGTTAGAATGGACCAGTCAAAGTCCAAACCTAAATACAATTGAGAATCTGTGGCAAGACTTGAAAATTGCTGTTCACAGACGATCCCCATCCATACTAACAGAGCTTCAGCTATCTTGCAAGGAAGAATAGGCAAAAATGTCCTTCTCTAGATGTGCAAAGCTGCTAGAGACATCCCCAAAAATACTTACAGCTGTAATTGCAGTGAAAGGTGGTTCTACAAAATATTGACTCACTTCACAATTATGTGCCACTTTGTGTTGGTCTATCACATAAAATCCCAATAAACTACATATACATTTTTGATTGTAACATGACAAAATGTGGAAAATTTCAAAGGGTATAAATACTTTTTCAAGGCACCATATGCGATAGGGTAGCATTTTGAAATTAGCATCTTCAACACTTAGGTGGTAGATGGGGATGTAGGGAAGTCAGGGCCCTGTACCATATGGATAACAATTTGTATCCTGCTTCTTGGATTTCAAATTGATGATTTATGTGAGTGAATAGATTGATTTAGTGGATCTCATGAGATATAAATGTGGTGTCTGACTCCTCTTGCCACCTATTTATACTGTATAAAGAGGGATGTATGGAGCATTCCACTCTTGTCACTGAGGAGGACTTAAGGCATATTTTTTTTAATTTTGGTGGTTAATGGAATCGGTAGTCATCCCTTTGGATAATGTGGAGGAAATGTAACAGTTGAAATTTTCACCAGTTGTCCAGTTCATGGGTGTGGTCTGAGAGGTTTGATTTTTGAACTTGTCATTTAAAAGCGGAACTTTACCCATAACAGTTCAATAATAAAGTTTCTTTAACAAAATAACATAAATTCCACATTAATATTTATGCTACCAAAATTAGTGTGTGCTGTAGGTTGCCTCTAGCTTTTCTCCTCTTTCTTCTTGCTGGAGCCTGCCATTTTATTGAAGCCCGGAGCAGTCACTTCCTTATTGGATGAGGGAGAAAGGGGAAAGAATCAGGGATAAGGTAATATAATCCTTGTAAGTTTAACTCTTATTTTATCTCCCTGACAGCAGAGTTTGTCTTGTCACCTCTCCCGATTTTTTTTTCTCCATCCCTAGTCTGTGTTCTATCAGCACAGTCTATGTCATTGCTGTTGCTTTCTTCCCCCTTCAGCAACAGTAAATCTTAAAGATGTCAGCTGATTTGCCTCTAGAGGTTCTAATTTTAGGCACAGTTCTGAGAATAGACAGAAACTGAGCATGTGCAGAGCAGGGTAAGACAGTGCATTACATGATTTTAAAAAGGATAGGCACACATTTTAAATGTTTTATATAACTGTACCTGCAAAAGGTGCTAGCCTGAGGGTCTCAGGACTTTCTTTTTCAGACTAAATTTCAACTTTAAGGTGAAGCAGAAAGCCTGTAAAGTACCCCAGCAGGATAATTTAGAGAACTGAGATTTTGTGTTTCTGGGTGAAAAGATTGGTGTTCCCAGAATTGGAGTCATATGAAGTCAAGTTGTGGAAGGGTTTTTCTGCTACCTGTGTTCTCCTCCACTAGTGACACCTCTTCCTCTAATCCCTTGTCTGGTTGTGACATTACAAGAAAGTGAGAGGAGATCTACCCATTGGGATCTAAGACAGCTACAGAAGTTTTAGCTGTAGTTTTGGCTGGAGATGAGCTTTCATCTTCTTTCTTTGTATCCCACCTATAAACTTAGGTTTTATGTTACAGTGTTGCCAACAGTATAGTACCACCTATTCCTGGAGCTGCATCTGATCATATTTGGAACCAGAAGAAGGAAAGTTCTAATTATCACAACACTCTTGTGGTTTGGATATTAGTGGAAATATTAAAAACAATAAAAAAAAAATTCAACCTTGGTTTTGCACACGCAGAGAGCCAAGCACCAGGTTTACATTATCGACAGCCCCACCAATTGTTGACTTTTACCTTTGCTTTTCTGTCCTGTCATTTGGTTATTAAAAAACAATAAATCTGTCTAAACTCCAAGTTGTGACTTGGAACTTACAAAGGGATGAACAATCTTTCAGCCATCATGGGACAAATACTGGGTGTCTGTGCAACCAAGCACCAGTGCTGCATGATGGAAGATGGGGATTGAGTCATGCGCTACCTTAGGCAGCCCATACATAAGTCCTTTTTTTTCTTTGTTCAATCAGTGGGTTGAATGATAAACAAAAATTGCCTGATCCCCCCCCCCCATCCACACAGTTGTTGTGAATGGGGAAAGCCTACCCGCTGGGCTATTGTATTCCGACCTGATCGATCAACCCTGACAGGTTGGTTGTACTGAAGCCTGGTTCGAAATTCAGATGGTCCCTGCTGAACCAGCCTAATATTTATTCATGTATGGCCAGCTTTATATCTAGAAGTACTTCTTACATCTTCTTCTTACTTCTTATGTTGGGATTGAAAATGAAATGAGACCTGTGAAAGTCTATAGCCAGGGTAGTCTCCACATGATCACTGCCCGGTCCTAACTTTGCAGGTAGGAACAGGTGTTGTGCCCCACATGTCAATTAGTGTTGAGCGGAATACGCCATATTCGATTTCGCGATATTTCACGAATATATAGAAGAATATTCGTGAAATATTCGCTAATATCAAATATTCGTAATATTTTATCAAAAAAACAATATTGCGAAATTTCGCTAATGCGAATGCGAAATTTCGCTAATGCGAATGCGAAATTGATTGCGAAATTCTCGTCAACACGCGAAAACGGAGATCATTTCCTGGATTACTAAACTAATATGCACTAAACACTAACTCTACTTACACAAACTTATATGACTAAACTAAAGCTATTTTTTTTTTTTATATATATACAAAACACAGAAGGGCAGAGAAAGTATTTGCGAATATTCGTAATACGAATATTCGCATTGCGAATATTCGGCAACATAAAAGGATCGCCTCAGCTACTTGGCCCAGGGTCTCTAATCATACCAGCAATGCTTTTAGACGTCGATGGAGATCACTAGGATGTGATCTGTTTTAAAAATAAATTTGAAAAAATACGAATATTCGCAATATTGAATATTCACCGCGATATTCGATATATTCGCGAATACTTGAATATGCAATATTCGTTACGAATATTCACAATGCGAATATTCGTGAGCAACACTAATGTCAATGGGCACAATTAGCCATAGAAAGGTATTTTATTTGATTTGTGAACACATGTGCTGCAATCTGTATTAGTCAAGTTCAGTCATTTTAGTGAAGCACTGTAATATTTATGTACTTATTTTTCTTGCTACTGCTGTAAGGGCAGCATGGAATGATAAAGTAAAACACATTGAATACAGTTTTTCTCAGAACAATGTACAGTATGGATTACTAACTGCTTACCTGTGGCTGTCATTCTTCTTGTTCCTTAGGAGGGAGAATTTCGCAGAGCTTGTGAAGATAAAGTAACTCACAGATATCAAAATCCCTGGTAAGTCCTACTTGACTAAAGAGAATAAAAGTATTATGAAAATAGGCAGTTGTCTCCATAGTACTTTCTATCCTCGGGAGCTTGTAAGAATAAAAAGAAAAAAGGAATAAAATACCAACCTATTTTTTTTTTAGTTTCTGTTCTGTAACTTCTCTTATTTTGTTCCAAAATACCTATCTTAAAGGACATCTAAAGCCCAAACTTTTTTGTTTTGGATAAAGTAGAGAAGCGTTAAAACCAGGTTTTGTATTCTTTTTTTTCCTTCTGTGTTTCATAAGGGAGTTTTCCAGTAACTTCTTGTCCGGTAAACTCAACCGGAAGTAAGAAGCTATCTTGCCAATGTGTGGGATATCCCTTCTTAGACATTTGTCACAGATAGGTTACAAGTGGACCCGTTGGAAGTTTTCTCCTCTATTACTGTCCTGAGAGTCACTCAAATTTTTGGATTTACCATTACTTTAATTTCTGTGACATTAGTGATCTGGACAATCAGAGAACAGTAAAGACCTGACAGTGGTTCTAACCTCTCACCACTCCAAATCTACAAAGAAAGTTTTGCATCCAAACACGACCAGTTTTCCCATCGGGGAAACTGCCATGACAGCTTTTGGCTGGGAAAACTGGCTGTGTGTATGCTCCATGGCTCTCTTTTTTCCTGCCGAAATTCCCAGCAGTCTTTCCCCCAGCAGTTTCCCTATGGGAAACACTGCGGTGGAGCATCGACATACCTGGGATTCCAGGCCAAAGCTCTCACCAAAGTTTTCCCGACTGGAAAACCTCTGGTGTGTACAGGGGAAAATTACGAGCAGGTTCTCAGTTTTTCCCACCCGGGATTCCCGGCGGACTTTTTACCACCAGGAATCCCGATTTGTGTGTACAGAGCTTAAAGCTAAAATGCCTAGGCACCCATGTTGCACTGGCCCCAGCTTTGAATTTGCTTTTTATTACTTATGCCATTCATTGAGAGAGCTGCGCTGCGGCCAAAACTCCTATGCGCATGCATAGCAGTGACGTCCTCGTGGCTCATCCCATGAACCCAGAAGAAAGACCTGGTGAATATGGAAGCCCTTTCAGCTGTGACAGCATGCTGCTGAAGGGGCTTTATTTTATGATAAGTCTCTATATTGTGCTAGTATGCAATGCATAAAAGAACATTATGCTCCTAACTTGCAGGTTTTTTTTTCTTTAATTGCATCTGAGTGTGTTTTTGAGGCTTTTTCAAGAAAGTCCCTGGTGCATCCAGGCCTAGGGCCTGCAAAGAGAATAATCAAGAGATTGTAAGAATAGGCAGGGCAAGGTGGTGCTGTAGGGAAGTGCAGAAGTATTGTCAGTGCAGTTCCCCTGGTTCCCACTGGGTGTCACTGTCTAATAGTGTGAGACTGCTGCAGTACAAAGGCAACAGATCTTTTTTAATAAAGTGGAAGTAAACTTTTCAGCCAAGGAAGCTGCCATCTTGGCCTCTGTTTAACCATCAACTGCCATGAGTCTAAACATGTGATCAGTTATGACATCAGCCATTGGATGGTTTCACAGTTTGGTTCAGAGTACATCCAGTGTGACAGTTACATTCCTGGCATGTGCCATTGAATCTACAGGTTAATAGATTTGTGATTTTTACCTATCAGTAAGCTTATAATAGAGCTTACCTGTAGGAAAAATGAATGACATTCTCATCCCCATTGAGAACGTCTGTTAATGACAAAACGTCATCTGGGAAGGTGTACACTGACGTCACCGCGTTCAATTCGAAGGAGGAAGGGCTCCTAATGCCGGCCGGCACATGATACATGCTTTTACAACATGAATTGTTTGTAAGTACCTTTTTAATGTTCTTTTAATACATTTTTACGGAATCACGCTATGGTCCGTTTTCTCTCTTACCCATACACTGAGGACCTGTTCATATAAGCAGTGTGGTTTATTCTGGACATCTGCTTCTTGGATTCCTCGATAGTCTGATGTGGAGTCTGTGGATGATCTTTATGTCTACATGCCTAATCATTAGGTTGCTCTGGTAAGCAGCTTTCGTTTGGTGGTGGTGGTTCTCACAGAAGTCCCTGTCTACACGGTGCTGCTGCTACAATTTGTTCATTGGACTGGATGTGTTTTATTTAATTTATCAGCAATTTCCATCAACCTTTATTATTCATATAATTGGAGGAGTAAGACTTTTGCCTTACACTGGCCTGAACAGCTGGTTTCTCATCTGGCGCAGTTTATTTTTATAAGGTAAAATGAATATCTCTCAAACGTGCAGCAGTTAGGAGATATTGGTTTGTTTTGCAGACAGCGATGTCACTGGCACATGCACTGTGCACTCTGAATTGAGGTAACAGTGAACCCCAAACAGTCACACCAATTTTAAATGTGACAGTGGCTTCAGGGGAGATGAACCCCCCACCTGCTATTACAAGTATTCAGGGGGAGAAGAGGGTAGTGGTTAGGAAGATGTTGCACATGTTAAACTTTAAATATGGGTGTAACATGTTCCTAAAAGTGAACTAAGCATTTAGGTTTAACAAAAAAAATAATAAAACAAAATCAACACAAGGGACAATACTTACAGTAAATTACAGTTTGTTGCTAGTTTATTCGAAATCTTGCTCCTGTGATTCGCCCCCACCACAATAATCTTCAAATGTGGTGAGGGGTTAATAGAGACAATAGAACTGTGACGGGCACCACTGATGACTATGTCGGCTTCCTCTATTCAAAGAATCTGTACCATAGCTTCTACAACTGAAACACAATCCATAGTGGTATACCTTTCCTTCATCTGCCCTTCCTCCATTCATAGATGCCCCAGAATGTTGGGCTTTCTCCCTGCTAGTCATTAATGTTGCAGTAGGGATATAAAAGACTTGAAAAGTGAAGTCTGGCTAGTCTATAGGAAAAGCTAGACTGCAGTCAGGGGGAATGTAGCCTACAGTGAATCATGGATGCTTTCCCTGGAGACTTCATGCTTGGTTGTTTGAATAAGGCAACATTCTTGCAGTCATATTTGTCTGTATCGTCTCTTTGGAAGAGTCTGAGCGGATTGTTTGCCTGGGAAGGCTTGGAGACTGCTCGGTAACCCTTTCACAGTGTGAGTTACTCACTTGATGGGAGACTATCCCTCCTATTCCTCCTCTCACCACTAGCTCCAATTTTGGCTCTGACATCACTTACTGCTGGGAGTCCTGTAGACAGTCAGTAGGCACATTGGTCTAGCAGACGGACGTGTGCCTAAGAGCTCCTCTCACCTGACATCCAGCGACTCATCCTCCTTGCAGCAGACAGCTAGGCAGGCAGGCAGGTGTTTTTCTCTCCTCCAGGACCCAAGATCCAGAACTCAGAACCCATGGTAAGCCATCCACTGTAGATGCAGGCGGCCGTCCTTGTCAGGACAAGCCGCTGCTACCTGCTCAATTCCCTGGCTCTCCCCCTCTCCATAACTCCCTTCCTGTACCCCCACGCCATCTCCCCCACTTTAGTAACCCATCCGCCATCCATCCGACACCATTTTACGCCTTTTCGGGCGTTTTTCCATTGCTCGGCGCCGGCCTGGAAGCATTTGCGGCAGCCGCAACTAGGAGAGGCCGGGGCTTCACCCGCGGCCTAGCGGCGCGCCGCTTCTTACCCCCGACAACGGTCACCTAACACCTAAAACGGGAGCACCGCGCCAGGCCGTCCTGAATCGCGGGGCCGCGGTCTAGGAAAGACCGCGGCTTCACTTGCGGCCTAACGGCGCGCCGCTCCCCACGTTTCAGGGTCCTCACCCTGCTCCCAGGCAAACCTCCCCCTGATCCCTGAAGGACAGTTACCCGGCCCTGTTGCTCACCCTTCACCCATTCAGCCCAGATTATTCAGTTAACCCCCTGTCAGCCCTCATCCCTGAGCAGGCAGCCACCAGACCAGCAACAAGTTCTCCCTCTCAGCCCCAGTCCCCCCCCCCTCTTCGTCCCAACACACAGTAGCTTGATCCAGGGGTTAACCGATCGCCTCTTACAGGGGTCAGGAAGGAATTTTTTTCCCTACCGGAGCATATTGGCCGAGCTCTGACAGGGTTTTTTTGCCTTCCTCTGGACCAAGCCCCCCACTGCCCCAAACCCCCCCCCCCCCCCGGTGTAGTGGCGATCATGGTATGTCAGCAATATTCTGCCGATACCATTTGGAGTTTGAGGCAATACGCCGCAATACTGCCAGCCATCACCAAAAAGGCCCTAAGAACTGAGCGACTATTGAGAATCGATCATAGATCGACGGTCAGACATTTCAGCCATTTACCCCAGCTCAAGCACATATCATGTGCTCTGATCAACACAAGATCGGCAGTAAAACACCGACTAGAAATCCGCGACTTTATTCAACAAAAGGATCTAGACTGCCTCTTTATTACAGAGAGTTGGCTCACAGCCGACTGTAACACCATTCTAGGAGAATTGGTGCCAGAAAATTACCGTATCATAACGGAAAACAGAATAGGGCAAAGAGGAGGCGGCCTGGCGGTGATCCATAAGTCTCATCTTACGATCACCAAACCAGTCCGCCAAAACCCTCTTCCATTCATGGAAACCCTTACTCTGCAACTACAAGCAAATACAAAGGAGACCATCCACGTTCTGCTCTGCTATAGGCCGCCCGGCCCAAAATCGCAGCTGCTATCATCTTGGACGGATTTTTTCTCCACTTATACCCTCATCAGCAAACATCTTTTGCTGCTCGGGGATTTCAATCTCTGGGCAAACTCCTCACTAGACCCCATTGCCGACGCCTGTATTGACCACCTGGAAGGTTTGGGATTGCAGCAATTAGTATGTGGGCCCACACATGCTTCAGGTCACACACTTGATCTTATCTTCAGACAAGCTCTGGAAATAAAGATTTGGGGAAATGAAAAGTTGCCATGGACAGATCACCATGCAATTATATTCAGGATTTCCACCATCCCCCCTGCAACAAAAACATCAAATCCAGTGACAACACACTGGACTAGATGCCAGAAGAAGCTCCACTCGGAACTCTTCAAAACAACTTTAAGGAAAAAGATAGAAACAACTCAGCCGCATCAAACGGCCGTTGAAACATTGGAAGCCATTAACTCGGCCATGCTACAGTCAGCTGACTTGGTAGCGCCGAAACGAAGTACCCGCATCCGGAAAAACAACCGCAGCTGGTTTAACAACCAGCTGTCGTTACTGAAGCAAGAACGCAGAAGGGCAGAATCTGCCTGGAAAAGATGTTCTTCAGAGCTGAACCTATCCATCTACAAGGCGACCACAAGAAAATACCACAAAGGAATTTTCCAAGCCAAGAAAAATTATTTTTCGGAGGCTATCAACGGTGCCCTAAACCGCCCCCGCGAACTCTTCAAGATGGTCACTCAGACCATGGAACCAGAATGCATCACAGCCCCCAGTTCGGACACACAAGAATTTTGCAATGAACTATCGGATTACTTCATTAATAAAATCGAAGCAATCCGTGAAAGCATTCAGCAAAACAATTCCCCCCTAAGCCCTCCCTGCAGCCTCTCACACAGCACCCTTAGTAATGCTCCGTTATCAGGTAAGTTTACCCTGGAACCCATCTCCATCGAGACCACTAAAAATGTCATTTGTACTCTGCGTAATGGCACAGCGCCGAATGACATTATTCCCACAAAACTGCTGAAGGAATGCGCCTACATCCTGGCTCCTCCCATCACGCAGTTTATCAACCAGTCTTTTCTGGAGGGCAAAGTGCCCACACAGTTGAAAGAGGGTATAATCCAACCCATCCTGAAGAAACCCTCCCTGGACCCCAAGGACCCACTCCACCGCCGTCCCATAACAACCCTCAACGTACTCTCTAAGATAATGGAGAAAGTAGTGGTACAACAGCTGCAACTGCATCTAGATACTTACAAGCTACTTGACCCATTGCAATCAGGCTTCCGTCCCGGACACGGGACGGAAACAGCATTGCTGAAAGTATGGGACGATGTTCTCCAGTCCGCAGACGAAGGAGAATCTTGTCTCCTGGTTCTGCTGGACCTAAGTGCAGCTTTCGACACGGTAGACCACAAACTGTTACTGACTCGGCTTGCTGAAGTAGCCAGAGTCGCAGAAGGCGATTTATCTTGGTTCTCCTCTTTTCTGGAAAACCGATCGCAAACAGTAAAGTTAGGACCTTTTATGTCAGAAAAACGCACAGTAACATGCGGAGTCCCTCAAGGATCGCCTCTGTCACCAGTGCTGTTTAACATATACCTTCGTCCTCTTTTTGAGATCATCAGCAGCCAAAAACTGCTCTACCACTCATATGCAGATGATACGCAACTGTATTTCCGCATCTGCAACAGACAGGATCACCACCTCAATCTAGAGACATGCCTCTCTTTGATAGAGGACTGGATGACAAAGAGTTATCTTAAACTCAATGGAGTGAAAACAGAACTTCTTCTGTTTCACGCCAAGCGTAGGAATCAACCCTCAACAGTATGGACCCCCCCGCCTATTCTGGGCAAGCTCATCACCCCTAGCGCCAAAGTCAAAAGCCTAGGGGTCATTTTTGACTCCTCTATGACAATGGACGCACAAATAGGATCAGTAGTCAGCGGATCTCACCATCTACTGCGCCTACTACGCAGACTCACTCCGTTCATCCCTAAAGAAGATTTAGCGGTCGTGGTGGGAGCAATTGTTAACTCCAGGCTGGATTATGCAAATGCCCTTTACCTCGGCCTCCCCAAGTACCAAATCGCTCGCCTGCAAGTCGTTCAGAATACGGCCGCCAGACTTGTGACTGGGAAAAAAACCTGGGAATCAATCTCACCTTCACTGAGAGCCCTTCATTGGCTGCCAGTTAAAGACAGAATTGCTTTTAAAGCTCTCTGTCTTACGCATAGATGTGTCCATGGGAATGCCCCCCTTTACTTATGCGAATTAATAAAAGCGCATAATCCCAATCGCGTTTTGCGATCCACAAATCATAACCTACTCCAGGTTCCGAAAGCCAACTTCAAGTCCAAAGGAGAAAGAAGATTCGCGGTCCAAGGTCCCAGACTATGGAACGCTTTACCAACCAGCATTCGGTTGGAGGAGAACCACCTAGCATTCAGGAAAAAGGTCAAGACTTTTCTCTTTTGATATCAAAGGAGACAGGAACAACAAGCGCCAAGAGGCGATTCAGTTCGCATGTGCTGCGCTATATAAGTTTTCATTCATTCATTCATTCAGTGGAAACACTCCTTTAGAGTGTATTGGCCACAGGTTTAAGCAGTGCCGATCCCAACTTCCCTGGGGCCCGAAGCAAAATGACATGTCACATTAAAGTTGAAAGTTGAAAAGCAGGGGGCTGTCAAAAATGATATGTCACATTGAAGATCAACGTTGAGAAGTGGGGGCGGGGCGACAGAGACATGTCACATTAACACATTAAAGATTAAAGTTGAGAAGGGGGGGGGGGTGTTGTCAGAAATTACATCTTACATTATAGTGAGAAGTGGGGGGTGCTGACTTCTTACCTCCTCTCCCATGCAGCCAGTGAGTTGAGAAGCGGGGTGAGGTGCCAAAAATGACTCCTTACCAGGCGGGGCCTCTAGTAATTTGGGGGGCCCTTCGCAGCTTTGCAGAGCCCTAAGCGGCTTGCATAATGAGCCTATAGGGCGGATCGGCCCTGGGTTTAAGGAATGTGATAACCTGTTAGGTGTCATCATCTTTATCCTTGGTTGCTTGAACAAGGCAGCATTCTCAAAGTCATATTCATCCATATCTTCTCTTTAGAAGAGTCTTTAGAGGACTGCTCGGGAACCCTAACCCTATATCCAAGGCCTTTCAAAACTATGTTTGGTCCGTAGTATCAGAGACTTGAAAATTCACTAATTTAGACAAATATAGGTCTTATTACTATGGGTGACAGCCAGACCGGTCTCTGTCACAGAAAGGTGTGGCTCTATATAGTCCAAGAATCTGAAAGACAGGCATGGATAGAGTATGATTCAGTATACCCCCCCCCCCCCAGGGAAGTATCAACCACTTTTCCTATTTCTTTCTTTTAAATATTTCGAGTGTTTATCATGTCATTTTGATATACATTTCTCTGCAATAAACCCTATGGGAAGAAATATTTTCGTTCCTTTGCTACACAATATTTGTCCGCTAGCAACGGTAGAATACCTTTTTCTCTTTCCTCTTCATATTATGAGCCTTGAGGTCCAATATGGAGTCTCCCATGGTTAATTGTGTGCTGATAAGATAGAGAGACCTGTTCTTTTCGATCAAGTGTGTTCTGACGAAACAAAATGGCAAAACGCGTTGACTCACAGGGGCTCACTGCTGTCCATTTGGTGTCAGCCTTCTGTTTACCTCATAGTTTTATGTATCTTTCTGTGTTTAATGTATGTTTTTTTTTATTCTTTCTATACTTGATCTGTTTGTGAGCGATTCAATAGTAGTTAAATATTTTCTTTTTATTATACTCTCATCCATCTTGCCTACAAAGTCCGACCCATAGTCTTTGACTGTTCTTTTTTTCACAAACTCAGTCCTATACAGATGTGGCTTTAGGAGTGTTGTCAGGCCCGGATTTCCCACAAGGCCACCAAGGCCAGGCCTCAGGGCGGCAGGGTGCCAAGGGGCGGCAGTGACATGGAGTCCCCCTGACGGCCGTAACATACAGTTGAGGGCGGTAAGTTGCTGTGTGGGAGGATTGAGTGGGGGAATCCGCTCGCTCGTTAAGTGATTACGGCGATGTCGTCAAAATCCCTTGTCAAATGTGTGCTGCTGTCCATTCTCCCCTACCCCCCCCCCCCCACATACCTTCTCGGCTTGCTCTGCCTTCGGGACTCCTCTGTCCTCCCCCCAGCCGCCACGTCTGTCTCCTGTCCCTGCCGCTGATGCACACAGTGAGAGGGGTGAGATGTGCTCTTCCCATCTCAGCTGTGACAGAAGTTCTAGCACAGTGCTAGGACTTCTGTTTTGGAGGTGACAGGGTCAATAAAGAGAACCTGTCACCTCCAATTGCTATCGCACAGGGAATTGTCTTCTCCTGTGTGATAGCAATAAAGTTAAGTGAAAAAAATGATAAAAAAATTATAATTAAAATTAAAAAAGTAACTAAAAGTAAAGAATAAGAAAAATAATATTCAAAATAATAAGAATATTACACAAAAATAAAAACAACTAAATGACAAGCTAAAATGAATAAAAAATAAAAAAAGTGCTAAAAAAGTAAAAAAAAGAAACAAAAAATATTTGAACTAACCGTGCCGCCCCTGTCCCCTCCGGTTGCCATTCTCCGTTGATTTGGGGGGGGGGGTGCATTGTGGAACCTGGCCTTGGTGCAGCAGGGAGAGCAAATCCAGCCCTGAGTGTTCTATTTTTTTTCAACAAATATGGAGTACACCTCAATAGCTCAAAAGCAGGTGCCTTATATAACCCCAGGCTGCTATGGAGCTCAAAAAGCATCCCAGCAGCCATATGGAGATCCATTTAATCTAGAGAAACATCACTGAATGAAGGAATATGCAGCATGCATCACAGAGACAAAAAGTCAATAAAATCAAGCAGAGTTACATATCATATAGCTGCAGCCATGGTGTCACCTCTGGGAAGAGCCGTGCATTTAACAGGGCATCAATCCTAACGCCAGCTATAACACTCAAGCAAGAAGCCTATTTAAGGGTCCATACAGCAGGGTCTGCACCTGGGGAGCAACAGGTGGACGGCCACAAGTTTATTGCAGCCAGGTAAGGGGTGCTGCTTGGTCCTACTAGGTGAGGAGGAAAAGAAAGGAATGCCGGCCTGAGGGCAGGAGTAACATTTATGAGTTAGGTCCTGCAGGTGGGGGTATGGACAGAGCATACCCAGTAGTAGGCTGACATGGAGCTGTCAGGAAAAACTGTTCACAAAACTTAAAATAAAGAAAAAAGTAAGATCAATGCTAGATCTACGTTACTGTTAGTGCCAGCGTTAGGGTTATGCTCAGCGTCAGAATCAAAAGGTCTGTGTGGTTTAAGTAAGATAAAAAATAAATAAAAAATAAAGTGTGCACTTGTTTGTAGGCCTCACTAAAGATAAAAACATCAACTAACGCACACAGGCTGTATGTGGTATCCTTATGCATGTCAGTGGGAGGATTTTTTTTGGGGGGGGGGGGGGGGGCAATGGCAAGGAGCTATCCATGAACATTTAACTTCAAGTGAAGGCCTAATTAGTCCTGAAAAAAGAAGGTATAACTCACCTGGATACACTAAGAAGTTGCAAAAATATGTACAGTTTTACAACACATGTCAAAACTCGATTCAGGCAGTAAGGTTTGTTTTCCCTTCCTCTTTAAGGGATTGAATAATACAAGTTAATGTTTGCCAAATTAGTAACCATTCCGTTTTGGTGGAGAGTATTGTTTCATCAATAACTGTTGAGAAAATCAGCATTCGTGGCATTCCTGCCTCTTACACATTACCCAGCACTGTGTTCTCTGAGCCAGCTAATGGGTCCTACGGTATAAAATATTAACACAAGCAGTCAGGGTTACGCAAATTTAAAGATGTGCAGTATGTGTAAAAAACATAACTCAATCAAAAAAAATCTGTGGTTTGTTCTGTAATAAATAAATAAATAAATATAACTGCCTCAACTCTTCTGGGAAGGCTGTCCACAATATTTAGGAGTGTGTCTATGGGAATGTTTGACCATTCTTCCAGAAGCGCATTTGTGAAGTCAGGCACTGATGTTGGATGAGAAGGCCTGGCCCGCAGTCTACGCTCTAATTCATCCCAAAGATGTTCCATCAGGTCAAGGTCAGTGTGGAGGAACTCCACCCCAGACTCGCTCATCCATACCTTTATGGACCTTGCTTTTTGCACTGGCCCATATCATTTCAATCATCACTTTTGGGTGGGGGGACTGTGGATTAAGGGCTGTTATGCCCCCCTTCCTCTGAAATCAATGTCCCCCTGCCACCCCCCTGTGATGATTTTGTCCAGTTCTGGATCCTGAGAGAGAGAGGAAAATCTGACTTCACAAGGTAAGGAGGAAAAAGAAATGCATAGTCATGCGGTTTAGAGCAGAGGTCTCCAAACTGCGGCCCAGGGGCCAGATGTGGCCCTTTGCTAGCCTTTATCTGGCCCTTGTGGCACTATTCCTCCCACTTCCACCAACAATGGCACACTATTTCTTCCACCAATACCATTGATGGGATACTATTCCTCTTAGTAATAAAGGGCACTACTACTCCTCCTATTGACTACCAACCCTGAGGCCATATTTATTCTCACTAATGCTGGACTCGCGACACTTTTTGCCCCCTCTGGGCACAATCTCGCCCTTCGAAAATCTAAAGGAAAATAAATTGCCCGTTTGTTTGAAATGTTTGGAGAGCCCTGGTTTAGAGGGAAAATGGAGCAGTGAAAAACAAATAGTAGTTTTACTTCACAGATTTTTATTTTATTTTAATCCAGCCATTAGGTAAAGGGTTTGACGCTGAAGATTATCCAGGAGTGGGACTTTAATTGAAATAATCAGAGTGTGTAATATGTAGCTGTAATGTCTTCTAAGCTCTCATGCACAATAACAATTTAGCGAAGATTGAAAACCAAGAGTTACATTCTTTCCATCGAACTGGTAGTGTTGAAACAGAAATTGATGACTAAGGTTCTGTAAAATTATGCAAACATATCAGAGAGATTAGTTTGCAGAATGGTTTTTGACTTCAGCCTCCTAGTGACTGGAAACACAAAGAATGCGCTTGTGTGCAAGAAAAATATTTATGTTTAATTTGACTTGTCTGTGTGGATGAGCGACCAGATGGGATCTATTAGGAAAGTGCCTATGATGTCACTGGAAGGAAAAACTAGCAGTCTAGGCCATGTCGGGTCTTTAGTGCCATCTGCTGTAAGAACAGGAGAGTTACATGAGGATAGGAGGCAAACGTAATTCATTCCAAAAGTTTGTAATACTGCGTAGTAGAGCTGCACGATTAATCATTAAAAAAAAATCGCAATCTCCATTCAACCCTGCTCGCGATCCTAATATGGCATTCCCCATGTTTCATTAAAGTAACAAGTGCATAGCTGTTCTCTGCTCACTCACAGCTGTCAAAAAAACAACAACCATCCAACATCTGTTGATCAACATTGCTAAGCGCTGAGAGATAAAAAGAAACATTGTAACATTTCATTCTTTTAGATTAAAGGGACAAACTTCCATCTGTAAATGAGGTCAGTTTAACCACTTAAAGACTGAAGCCCTGCACAGACGGCTGGGATTCTCGTCAGGAAATACATTTTGTTTTTCCTGGCAAGATTCTCTGAGTGTACACACGTACGGTTCAAAAGAACCGCCATTCTTTCGAATGGCACGAAAGCGGTGACGTCATCGACTATGATGAGCATGCGCATTTGATGCCGTCGCCGCTATCTTGCTTCACCCTACCTATGCCTTGAAAGGTACCGCGCATGCGTCAAAGTCATTTCTAGCATGCACGGGTTTCCATGGAGACAGGTAAGTATACACACGCTTGGGTTTCTCGGCAGGAAAACACTGCCAAGTATCACGACGAGAAAATAGAGGGCAGGTTCTCTATTTTTCTCATCTAGATTCTGGGCAGTTTTCTCGACATGAAACCTCAAAGCCTCGTACACACGCACGGTTTACTCGGCAAGAAAGCTCTGCCAGCAGTTTTCTTGCTGTTTCTGGCTGAGAAAACGTGCGTGTGTATGAAGCTTAAGCCTTCTTCTGACACTTGTTGCTTACAAGTTAAAATCTGTATTTTTCTGCTAGAAAATTACTTAGCACCCCCAAACATTATACATTTTTTTTACAGAGACCCTAGTAAATAAAATGGTGGTTGTTGCAATATATTATGCCACACTGTATTTGCGCAGCGTTACTTCTTTCAAATGCAATTTTTTGGGGAAAAATACACTTCAAGGAATTAAAACTAAACAGTAAAGTTAGCCCAATGTTTTTGTATAATGTGAAAGATGAATGATGTTACACCGAGAATCGCAATCTTTATTCTAAGCAAAAAAATTGTGATTCTCATTTTTCCAGAATTATGCAACTCTGTCTAGTTAAACCGTTCTTTTCAAAATTGCATAAATTCAAAGAAATAATATACTTTGCTCAAACATTAAAAAACAAATGGGACTTTTTTTTGATTGCACTGCTGTTTTTTTGTGGATGTAATGATTGTGATCGCCTTTCTAACTTTTTTTGGGACATATTAAAGTGTTACTAAACCCAGGACCCTGCATTCTCTATATATATCTGGTCTCCCACAACACACAGAACATGTGCAAAGCAATTATTTTAGTAAATATAAACTGCTAAATACCTTTTCTCATCAGCTGTTAGAGTAGTCTTTTGACTTCTATCAGTGTATGGTTAAAACTTGTAGGAGGAGATTTCATTCGCCCATAATTGTTCTTTGAGGATGCAGGACCCCTGACCCTCTGTCTGGACAGTACGGATTGGCCTTGTGCTGATCACATGCACTCTCCCAAGAAACATTTAAAAAATGAGCTAGCAATACAAACCAAACTGAGCATGTTCAGCTTGTCCCCCCAAGGCTTTGTTCTATCAGGATATGGTTTGGGGACTGGGGAAGAAGGGGAAGATCAGGGGAGACAGGATCAAACATCTTTTTCAAACACAATGCAGAGGATTAACTCCTTAGGTTCCACAGTGAGTATAACAAGCATGCTTTACTGCATATACAGACAGATTTTCCCTGTTGTGGGTTTAGTAACACTTTAACTTGCAATATTAATTGCCTCTTGTACTGGATGAGGATAAGCATTGTCAATCTCTGAAACAGTTATACTATACAGGCGATAACTAAAGATGGATTTTTATTTATATTATTATACAGAATTTATATGGCACCACTAATTTGCACAACACTTTACAATACAGTAGTTACAGAACAAATACATTCAAGACAGAAGGGTTAGGAGGGTCCTGCTTGTGGGAGAAGTTTGTTTAAGTGGAAGATCATGCTTGAATTGGCTGCTCTGTGTTATAGATTTGGTAATATATATAATATTTCAAGATTGATCTAAAGGCCAAGTTGTTTGTTCATTTTGTGAAGGGTGAGGTAAAAGGTCTCTCATTTTAATAGAATATTATCAAGAATAAAGCCACTTCTTATTTGATCCCCTACAATTTGTTTTCCAGACAGAGGAAAGTACATACTTGGGTGCCTCCGTGATTTTAATACATTGGCTGATCTTAATGAGTGCTTAATGCATTTATCTCCTACATCCCCCGAGGAAGTGAACCGCTGGTTCATGAGACGTGTTTAGAAGTCATTGCCTTCCCATGTCTGAATTGTAAATCAAGGTCTCTGATTGATGTGTTTGTAATCATTGTATGGTATAAGAACAGTGTTTGTAAAATGAGGGCCAGATTGGGAGGTTCTACTCATGTATACAAATTCCGAACCAACCATAAAGAAATCATCCTTTTGGTTTCTCAAGGATTCTTTATTAAAATTATAGAAATTACATTAGAAATAGTTGTAACTGAAAATACTTTTTTTTTTGTTAGAGTAGAATCCATACAGAGTTATAAGTTATGTATACTTACTAAAACATCTATTTACAAAACTAACAAACCAGAATACAAACCCATATTTTCAAAAAAGTTTTTTTTTTTTTTTTTTTTTTTTTTAAGCTGAGACCAATTAAATTAGAAAATTTCAGACACATGCCTCAAAAAATATTCCTTATCCCTATATTAAAGCTTTCACATGCATTAATTATGTATGCAATACCAATATGTTTCCAAGCACATGGACCCTTTCTGTGTAAATCCTCTAATTGAAAGGCCATTTTTTATAATCAAAAATATTTTGATGTTTAAAGTCTTTCTGAAGCTTTCATTCTCTCATGTGTTTAGGTAGCTTTAATTAGATCTCCTAAGTATAGATAGCCATTAGAAAGCTAATTTCCATCTGTGCAGTGCATTAAGGTATACATTTGCAGGTTACCTAACCCTTGAAAACACACAAAAAGCACATGCATTATTTTAGCAATGCAGTGTATGGTGGTGCGTGGTAATCTGCATGATTACTGCAACGCAATAGTTGCCATTACCCTTGGAAACCAATATTCCAAAAAGTGGACAGAGGCTGGACAGGCCATCCCGAGGTCCCTTGGGTTTCTCTGTGAAATGTGAAGGCGCCTGTAAGTTCTATTTTCACCTACGTTTGTATAAAAAAAACTGCCCTTTCACTCACTTCACAGAAAGCTTGGAAATATGGGAGATCAATGCATACCTGTTTTTCTAGAGAACTGCAGGTCATTATATAGCATGCACAATACATATAGGTGTATGCGGTATAATAGACTAAGGACATAACAGACGTGTCTATTTAAAAAATTAATAAAATAAGCTAATAAAACATAACTTGGATTTCTTCTATAATACAGGCACCCTCTGCCACATATACTTGACAAAGAAGGGCCTGGATCAAGAGCTACATTGGCATGGACTCAAGCAAAATATGATGATTACTGTTTCACGAATGGTCATTGGACATCACTCTGTGAGAGAAGTAAAACACCAACTCCTATTCCAGGCTATTTACAGCAGGTATGTTAACCACTTCAGTCCCGGAAGATTTTCCCCCTTAATGACCAGGCCATTTTTTGCGAGACGGCACTGTATCGCTTTAAAGCCCCGTACACACGGCCGAGGTTGGGATCCTCATTCTGCCGAGAACCTCGGCCGTGTGTACGGATTCGCCGAGCTCAGCCCGTCGGGAAACCCGTCGAGCAAATAGAGAGCAGGTTCTCTATTTGCTCGACGGCCTGTCGGGATGAATGGCTGGTCGCCTTTCCCGATGGGCTGGTCGCCGAATCCGACGCCCTGGCCGAGAACCTCGACGGGCTGAACGATGTGTTCCGCCCGTTGAGGTTCTCGGCCGTGTGTACGGGCCTAACTGACAATTTTGCGGGTGTGTGACGCTGTACCCAAGCAAATTTAAGGTCCCAAATTGACATACCCAAGCAAGAGCGACAATTTCGAAGAAAAGAAAAAACAACAATGTTTTTTACTATTTGCTATAATAAATATCCCCCCCCCATAAAAAATGTAAAAAAAAAATATTTTTCATCATTTTAGGCTAATATGCATTCTTCTACATATTTTGGTTAAAAAAAAAAAACGTAAATTGATTTGTTTGCGCAAAAGTTATAGCGTCTACAAAATAGGGGATAGATTTATGGCATTTATGTCATTATTATTATTTTTTTTTTACTAGTGTCAGCGGTGATCAGTGATTTTTAGCGGGACTGCATCATTTCAGTGGACAGATCAGACACCGAACTGACATTTTTGACACTTTTTTGACAACCAGTGACATTATTACAGTAATCGGTGCTAAAAATATGCACTGTTATTGTACTAATGACACTGGCAGGGAAGGGGTTAACATCAGGAGCAATCAAAATGTGTTCCCTGTTTGTGTTTTCTAACTGTATGGGGGACTGTGTGACTGGGGAAACACACAGATCCGTCTTCCTGCATAGCAGAAAGACAGGATTTGTGTGATCTCACCTGTCAGAATGAAGATTTGCCTTGTTTACACAGACAGATCCCTGTTCTGTCACTGCGGGGAATGATCGCAGATCGCTGGCTGACATCGATGTTTGACTTATCTGTAAAATCCTTTTCTTGGAGTACAGTACAGTGCACATGCTCTGTTAAATCTTGACCATAGGTTATATGCTGTCAGCGTCAGGTGAGGCCACTGCCAAACAAAACCCATATAATCCCTCCTGCTCCCAGCAATTTTCTTTTTTTAACAAGCAGAGGAATATAATAGGACAAAGGGGAGGGTGTACTGTACTGTAGTCCATGAAAATAATTTTACAAGTATAAAATCTCTATTTTATAAAGGACACAGGCTCTATGCCGTCTTGACCATGAGACACCCACAAACAATATAACTGAGGGTGGGGAACACGACAAACTAAGCTAACCGACCCAAAACAATGAACAAGGTTTTCCACTCAAAGAGCTGCACCTTATGGCAAAAAATGGCCGAGGCCTATACTTCCATCTGGTAAACTTTTACAAAGGTGTCAACAGAAGACCAGATGGCAGCATTTCAAATCTGAGAAACAGATGTCTGGTGCTAAAGTGCCCAAAAGGCACTGACTGAATGTGGCATATGAGTCTTAACAGAGCAAGAAGGAATCCTATCCTTCCAGGCAAAAGCCTTAGTGATAGCCTGCTTAAGCCACCTAGAGCTGGACAGCCCTTGTGAAAGTCCACAAGCAGGACAAACCGAGAATACAATGTTTGGATGAATGCATTGTCTGAGAGATAAACTTGCATTGTGTGTACTACAGCTAAATAATGTAGAGGCATTTCTTTGGCCTGCTTTAGGATAGGTAAAGTGGCAACGTTGCACCCTGACCCATGTCTTCCATGTGGCAGTGCCAAGGGCTACCGATACAGAAGCTGCAATCTTGTTACTCCAGTGTCATCGTATAACCAAAGTCTTTAATTTTCCTACCGTCAAGTTCATAGGTTGTCCATCAACAACTGCTAAGTGATTAAAGATGCTAGTGTTGGGTATCATCGATTATTATGCCCTTTATGGTCGAGGAAAAAACGAAACATGTTTCAAAATGGGAGGAGGCATTTGTTTTAGAGCATAAGCTCTAGCGACCACATTCCTTGTCCAGCAATTTTGAATTTGCAGTAGCTTTTAGGTACACTCTATGGGTTGTCCGGATACCCCTTTTTTAACACCGAGTACAAGCACCGATACTTTTTTTCCAAGTACTCGCCGATACTTTTTTTATTGTCATGTGACAGTGGCACATGTGTCAGTATTTTTATTTTGTACTATTTTTTGTTATTTTTTTATACAATGTTTTCTTTTCTTTTTTTTAGGGGGGGGGGGGTGGGAAGTGGATGGTGTCGGTGTGTTTTTTATTTTTTTTTAAATATAATTTTTTACAACTAATTTTTTTTATCATTAATTGCAATTTTTTTTTTTAGCCCTGAGCACAGAGGGAAAGCGCAGCACAATAGAGGGGGACATGAAGTGGAGCACGGACGAGGAGAGCAGCACAATGGAGGGGGACACGGAGCACCGAGGGGGGGACACGGAGCAGAGCGCGGATGGCGAGAGCAGCACAATGGAGGGGGACACGGAGCGGAGCATGGATGGCGAGAACAGCACAATGGAGGGGGACACGGAGGGGGGGACATGGAGCAGAGCGCGGATGACGAGAGCAGCACAATGGAGGGGGACACGGAGCACCGAGGGGGGGACACGGAGCAGAGCGCGGGTGGCGAGAACAGCACAATAGAGGGGGACACGGAGGGGGGGACATGGAGCAGAGCGCGGATGACGAGAGCAGCACAATGGAGGGGGACACGGAGCACCGAGGGGGGGACACGGAGCAGAGCGCGGATGGCGAGAGCAGCACAATGGAGGGGGACAAGGAGCGGAGCACGGATGGCGAGAACAGCGCAATGGATGGGGACACGGAGGGGGGGCATGGAGCAGAGCGCGGATGACGAGAGCAGCACAATGGAGGGGGACACGGAGCACCGAGGGGGGGACACGGAGCAGAGCGCGGATGGCGAGAGCAGCACAATGGAGGGGGACACGGAGCGGAGCACGGAAGGCGAGAACAGCACAATGGAGGGGGACACGGAGGGGGGGACATGGAGCAGAGCGCGGATGACGAGAGCAGCACAATGGAGGGGGACATGGAGCACTTGGGGGGGACACGGAGCGGAGCGCGGATGGCGAGAGCAGCACAAAGGAGGGGGACACGGAGCATGGAGGACAGCAGCAGTATGGAGGAGGGTTTGGAGGAGGATACAGTCAGCTGTGATCTGTGCGGCTTTGGGGGAGTTGCAAGCATCGCTGTAAAGATTTCACTAAAGCAGCTGAAAAGGGGAGGGGGGGTGCAGGGAGAAGCCGTCAGGCTTCATAGAAATCTTTACAGGGAGATTCATATGCGTGCGCACAGGGTGTGCCAGGTGTGCCCAGGCACACTCTAATCACCCTTTACCGCACAGATTCCCCCTGCTTCCCTGGCTCCCTCTTTCCCGCTGCAGTGCTACCAGCTTCCCTCCTCTCCCGCTAGCTGTTGCTGCAAGACTGTTTTAGGATGAGTGGAGGAAGGGGCCAGTAAATATTTAATTGACCATCTCCTTCCCTTTCTGAATGAACAACGTAGTGTGTGTTTGAGCTTTGGTGTGCACACCCTAATGCAATAGACTGCGCATGCCTATGGGGAGATTGGTGTTTGTAACTCTCCAGGCCGCACCGATCTTTCCTGACTGTACAGGTATCGGGTGAAGCATCGGAGCATTTGCCCGAGTACAAGTACTCAGGCAAATGCTCGGTATCGGTACCGATACCGATACTAGTATCGGGACAACCCTAGTACACTCCAATGGCTCTGACAACATCCAGTCTATATAAAGAGACCTTCTTTTGGATGCTTAGGAGCAAGACACAAGGATGGCAGAACAATGTCCTTGTTAAGACTCAACAATGAAACTTCCTTTGGAAAGAAGGATGGCCTAGGACAGTGAAGGCGAACCTTTTCGAGCCCGAGTGCCCAAACTGCGAAGCAAAACCAACATATTTTCTTCAAAGTGCCAACACAGAATTAAACCTGCCAGCGTCTCTGTACAGAGGATGGGACTGATCATCCCTCTGAATGAGCTCTAAGGAACCAAAAATAATGCAGAATGCACTGTGCAATATGCACTCACCTACCTGACCATTGCACTCACCTAAATGACCATTGCACTCACCTTAAATGACCATTGCACTCACCTTAAATGACCATTGCACTCACCTTAAATGACCATTGCACTCACCTTAAATGACCATTGCACTCACCTTAAATGACCATTGCACTCACCTTAAATGACCATTGCACTCACCTTAAATGACCATTGCACTCACCTTAAATGACCATTGCACTCACCTTTAATGACCATTGCACTCACCTTTAATGACCATTGCACTCACCTTTAATGACCATTGCACTCACCTTAAATGACCATTGCACTCACCTTAATGACCATTGCACTCACCTTAAATGACCATTGCACTCACCTTAAATGACCATTGCACCACCTTAATGTCCATTGCACTCACCTAAATGACCATTGCACTCACCTAAATGACCATTGCACTCACCTAAATGAATGCACCACCTTAACCATTGCACTCACCTAAATGACCATTGCACTCACCTAAATGACCATTGCACTCACCTAAATGACCATTGCACTCACCTAAATGACCATTGCACTCACCTAAATGACCAAGGTCAGCCAGTTTATTACAAAGTCGATAATGTCCAGATTTTATAAAGTGCAATGAATCATCTGAGATTATTCAAAACTCATCTCCATGCTCATATTTTCTCATAATGTGTTTTATGTGCACTTTGCTCCAGCGCTGCATAAAGACCGATGGAGTACTTTTTGTGGCTTCCAGTGGAATGATTCTACTGGGCCCTGTAGAATCCTTCCACTGGAAGCCACAAAAAGCAGACCTTTTGGTCAGTGACTGAGTACTTAATCTGTCTTTACGCAGCGCTGGAGCACAGTACACATAAAAGACATTATGAGAAAAAATGAGCATAGAGATGAGTTTTGAATAATCTCAGATGATTCATTGCACTTTATAAAATTTGGACATTATCGAGTTTGTAATAAACTGGCTGACCATGCTAGGTGAACAGAGCACTGTTGAATGTTCTAAATCAAAAAAAAAATGGGCCTTTACATCACATCCTATTCAAGTTGCAGAACTACAGTCCCCATTAACCCTCAGCCCGCATATACAGAGTGTGTAGGGCAGGCACTTGGAATATTATGTCAGCAGCTCAGTATCAAATTGTGCCATGTTGTCCCTCCCTATTTAGCTCTCAACTATGCCAAACCTCACCTTTTTAGTCCTGCAGCTCTTTCCCACCGCACGTCTTCTCCTCATGCTCCCAGTCACGTCCAGCACATCAGCCAGCGCTGATATTTTTTTGCCAGTGTGTCTCAGCTGCTTTCATAGGTTAGGAAGCTAGCATGTGACCTACGAGCGCTCATTCTATGTCACGCCCACTCGGACACGTCACCGCTAGCACAGGGAAGTGTGGCAAATGTAGTTTGTAGGTGCAGTGTACGATTTTTTTACGATTCATTATTTTTTCGGTGACATTTCTACATGTCTCATGGCGTGCCCACAGAAACGGCTTGCTGTGTCGGGAGCGGCACGCGTGCCACGCGTTCGCCATCACTGGCCTAGGACATAATACAGCTTTGTCGTGTAAAGTATGTGGAGAGAGACACTAGTTTAAAAAGAAGTCTAACCAACTTGATTGCCAGCAGAAATGCTACTTTTTTTGGTAAGAAATTGTAAGGGAATATGCCTAATACGTTCAAATGGTGGTTTTTACAAGGCAGAACAAACCAAATTAAGATCCCAGGGGAGCACAAGATGCTGTAAAGAGGTGGATCTCCTTAAAAGAGAAACACCTTGAATAACATTTTTTATGCAGAGAAAGTGAAGTTAGAAGCCTTTGAATAGATCGTAAACTGAACCTTGCCCTTTAGGGTGCTGAGAGTGAAAGGCCAAAAAAACATTGAAAATAGGCAATAACTAGGACTGAATTGACTGCGCTCACACCAGGCGAAGTAGGATTTCCAGGTATTATAATAAATCTTTTTGGTTGTGGCTTTTCTTGCTATCAGCAAAGGTAGCAATGGCAGGCTCAAAGACCCCTATATTCTTCAGAAATAGTTTCAACAGCTATGCTTTTTAAAGCCAGACACTGAGTAAAGTCAGACATGGTGGAATAGAAGACAACAAGAAAGCAGATCCAGTCTGTTGAGGAGGTCAAGGGTCTTCTGGAAGAAGCCAGGTTCATCTGGACCAGTTTAGTGCCAGAAGAATCACTGTCTTCCTATTTTGTGGAGCCAGTAAAGTAGAATGTTCAGTGAAGGAAAGGCATAAATTGGCCTGATCCAAGACCAAGGGATAACTAGAGCATCTGAGGCCAGAGCTAGAAGATTCCTTGTCATGGATATGTTGTTGGTTGTTGTTAGTTGTTGTTTGTGTTGGTGGTTGGTAGGTGTGATTGGTTGTTTTTTGGGTGGGGTGGGTTGTTTTTTAGGTTAAAGTTTGCTATTTTTGTCATTAGCTGCTGTTTTTGTTGTTGGTGGTTGTGTTTGTTTACTTTTTTGTGTTGTGGGTTGTTGTTAATATATTTTGGTTGTTGTAGTAGGTTGTTATTGTTGTATTTGGTCATTGGTGGTTGTTTTTGCTGATGGATGCTGGTTGTAGTTGTTAATGCGTTTGTTGTGGATTTAGGTTGTTGCCAGTTGTGGCTGCTGGTTGGTGTTAGTTGATGCCAGTTGTGGTTGTTGCTGGTCATGGATATTTGTTGTTGTAGTTGCTTGTTAGTGGTTGTTTTTGTTATTGATGGCGATGTATTTGGTTGTTGTACTTCGTTATTGTTTGTATTTGGTCATCGTTGGTGGTGGTTGTTGTATTTGGTTGTTGCCAGTTTTGGTTGTTAGATTTGGCTGTTGTTGTAGTTTGTTTATTTTAGCTGGCTGTTGGTGTTTTTGTTGGTGGTTATGGTTGTTTGTTGCTGGTTTCAGTTGGTTGTTTTCGTTGCTGGGTGTGGTTGTTTGTTGGTGGTTATTTGTTGTTTCTGCTGGTTTTTGTAGTAGATGTTTGTGGTTGGTGTTGTAGTTGGTGGTTATTGTTGTATTCCGGTCGCTGGTGGGTTCTAGTGGTGGCAGTGGATGGTGTTGCTGGTTGTGCTTGTTGGTGGTGGCTACTGGTTGGTTGTGGATGTTGGTGATGCTCGTTGGTTGTTTGTAGTTGGCTGTGGTTGAAGTTCATATCATATTGAACTCATCTGGATGAAAAGACCTTGTCCATGTGTTGACAGCTGAGAAAGTCTCTCTGCAAATTGTCTACTCCTGAGATATGGACTGCACAAATTGCAGGACAGGCGTTTCTGTTGACGAGAGAATCTGGTTTGTTTCCTTCAAGTCAGCTAAGCTCCTCTAGCCCGAGAAAGCTCTGAGCTACAAGATGTTCATGGTGAATTTGGCCTCCTCCTTTGACCATGTTCCTTGAACTATCTTGTCCACATTGGGTGAACAGGTGTAAAGCCCCGTACACACGGCAGAGAACCTCGGCCGTGTGTACGGGGCTTCAGAGGTGAATTGGTTAGGTAATGTAGGAAGGACAGGCTCAGGGACCCTGTTTGTTTTGGTTTTTAAGACCTGGGCTTCAGCAGCCATGCAATAACGGTCCTTGTGGTTTCCAAGCAAAATTTGGGAATTTGAAGGCATTTGTTCAGCGATTTAAGTCCAGGATAGGACAAGTATCCCCTTTCCATAGAATCTGTCCTGTTGGTATAATGGCACAACTACTTCCTGAGACATGAATTGGTTCAGGGCATTTTGCAAATCTGACTGTCCTTTGGCAGTTTGGATAATATGAGCTAAAGAAGGGTGTGGGTGAAGTTTTGAAATTTATTTCGTCCCCCTTTGAATGGAAAGCTGCTTCAGCTGACCAGGCTTGAGCCACAGAACATATGTGAATGGAAAATGGAAATTTGTGTCATTACTTTTTCTGGGACATCCATACAAAAAAAAAATACTCAAAGTATACTGCTTGAAAACGGATCCCGTTGATTGTTTATGGCCTTAGCCCAGTCAGCTGCAGTTTGATGAACAGAAAGTTTAGCAATAGCCGGTTGCAGAGCTGACCAAGTTTAAAAAAAGAGCCTTTAAGCGTTTTACAAAACTTCCTTTTTGCAGAACTTTTGAATGAAGGAACATCTTCATTTGGTACAGTGAAATGTTTGTGTAGGACTGAAAGAGCAGGATCTACTACCAGCAGGGTAGCCATCAGAAAATGTTGTGTCCTTTACATAACTTTAGGCCTGACCACCAACAATGCCCAGGGCTTCCAAGCTAGTTTAAAATAAAAAGCTGACAAATTGCTAACATAGAGGAGCACAGTACAGGCAGGGGTTTTGCCCACAGCAGAGGTGAGCATATCGCACAACGCTGCAGCATCAGGTGTATAGGTGTCAGGGGGGGGTTAGAAATCTTTCACAACCTACTCTAAATGCCTCAGGTCTGTTTCATATGTCCACATCTTGGGACTTGACTTGGGTCGAAATGGTGAAATTTGAAGGTGTGGGACATATGTTACAATTTACCACCTAGTCATCAAATTAAAACAAGGTTGAGTGGTTTAGTTTTAACATCATGTTTGAAAAGGTTACTCTGATAGTCCCAAGTGTGTACAGCAATAATTGGTTTTACCTGTCCAGCTCACTGATCTTTATATAGGGTGTAGGCTTTACCAGTAATGGTGGGCATGCCCCTGGGGGGTTGGGGGGGGATCAGGGTTCCACGGCTCTGGATAGCTCCCTTCAGCTGTCTACTGTACATGTATTGCACAAGGTGAGTGTTGTATTAAGTTGATTCCAAAGATAAAATAAGGTAGTTAAGCTAAGAGTGATGTATTCTGTAAGGGGGAAGAGTTCCATCACCTTAGACCACTTGGAAGAATCGGAGTTGCTGTTGGGTCCTCAAAAGCTTGCCACTGTCCAATAAGTAGAAATTATCAGCCTATAAAGCCAGGGTCTAGGATTATCTCAGTTGAACAGCCAAGTAATTTTAAAGTGAGCAGGGCACCGTTATCTGCAGTGTTTTGTTATCTCTCTCCAAAGCACTATGCCTTGTAGCTGTCTCCTGCTCTGTTCTTCTGTTATACTCCTGACAAGTTCTCCATCACACATGATAAAAGCAGCGGGAGTTGTGTTGGGGAGGATGCTATAAATAGGATTAGCAGAGCCATGAACGATTCAAGCTGAAAGTCTTTACCTATGAGAGAGGGTATGTGCCCTTTCTCCAATCAGCTCTCTTGGCTTCACTGCAGTGCTAACCAGGAAGAGAAACTAACACAATATCTATGTACTTTCAAAAGGAGGAAAATAAAGATGAAGACAGCAGATTCAAGTACAATATGATGTGGGATCCTATTACAACTGGGACCATCCTTCAGTCAAGTGAAATCTGACTGTCTTCTGTAGGGCACTAGCTTACTAAAATAGCTGCTTTGTTTTTCATGCTTATAGATGGATTGTGCTTTGACATTTCTATGTGTGATAATGTGATACTTTCTTCTGTAGGATAAAAGTGTTGATGGCAGCACAGGAAATGATGAACAGAGTAATGGTTTGTAAGCAGACTCCTGGTGGAGCCAACTTGGACACATCTTTGTGTGTATTCACATGCTACTGCTTACCGAAGAATGACCAGAAAAGAGAATGAAGACCAAGGTTTTGTGGCTGGAGATGGGTGTTATTAAACTATCTTCTTACTTTTTGTAAATGTGTTATTTCCAAATCTCATATTTTGCAACAGTCTTTGTGGGTGTTCCAACTAGGTTATTAAACCTGAATTTCAGATCGGAACATTTTTACATGGTTACATTGGTCCAGTTTACACCAATGTAATTATGTATGTGCCATTCTTTTGGGATCCCTGTGGATGCTGAAAATCACCAATGCAGGATACTGTGGTAGTGGTGCCTACTACAGCAATTTGCAGATTCCATGGGGGATCCCACAGATGCGACACATACCTACAATGGTCCAAGCTAGTAAAAATTGCCATACCTGGCAATAAGCTTTAACTAGTGGCCAGCTAGTGCAAATTTTTGCCCCCTTTCCTCCACATATTGTGCATCTTAGAAACTTCTGATGAAAGAATTTCTAGAGATACACGTGTAAAGGAATGTGAGCAAACATTACTTATCACCTTCAGGAAAACACTTTGTCTTGAGGTCTGTAGCTGCTAACCTGACACAAGCATGGGAAGCAGAAGACTGAGCAGCAGCATAGCCAGGCAAGAACCATTAAACAAAACAAAAATTCCAACCCTATGGTTTTGGAATGTCAGTTTTCCTTTTTAAAGCTCATATGGTACATAGAGAATGAGGTACAAAAAGCAGCAGGAATGAAACAACATTAGCCTCTTTAACAAATAATAAAAATCACAAAACACTGCACTCAATGGCAATTATGTGCAATAAGCATTTGTCAAAGTGTTCTTCACAGGGCATTATAACAACAAAGTCCAGAGTATATACGTGCTGTAAAAACACAGCTCCATTTACCTCCCTATTCTGGGCAACCTTTACACACTCTTCTTACCAGACCCGAGCTGAAAAGTTTACTATTGCAGATAACCATAGCACAGGGTTAGGAGATTCGTTTTATTTATTGCATTGGCTAACGAACACACACACACGATAATAACACACAACACATGTATTAAAAGGTTTATTGCACCAAATTCCACATAAAATATATTTAAAATTATACAACAGTATACATAACGAATATATTCCCCAAATTCAACTGACAACTGTTCAATGAATACTATACAGTGCAGATAATATCTACCTAGGAGACAGTGCCACGCACACAATCACGTTAACAACATCTCCCGATATGTGGACAGCATATTCATACATACACAATAAGACTGTCTGCATCAACACTCAATGTATCATAAAGAAAAAAAATCTGACCAGCTGGGGTTAGGTTCACACTTCACTCTGTACCAAAAATATACTTCTAAATTAAGCAGCAATATAAAAATGAAAGTTCCAGAATTAAGTGTTGTTATCTGGCCTCAACACGGTGACAGCAGCTCATTTTAACAATATGCCAACATTAAGTAATGTTAGACTCTTTGCAAATACAATAAGCTTAATATCTGTACATTTCCTCCATAAACACACCGAAATGAATTAGAATCCAAACTTGCTGAAGCAGAATCTACTTTAATACTGCTAATGTGTGTGTGTGTGTGTGTGTGTGTGTGTGTGTGTGTGTGTGTGTGTGTGTGTGTGTGTGTGTGTGTGTGTGTGTATATATATATATATATATATATACACACACACACACACACACACACACACATATATAAAAACATTTTCTGGATTATTTTTAAACATAATAATAATTAGCATCCATGTCTTGTGTAGTGAATTTCTACCCAACTTACACAACACAGTAAAGCGAAGAGTGACACATTTCAACGCAGTCTGGTCTATCACTCCACTAATAATTTATACAATGCATTAATGAGGTGTTTTTCCCCATTTTAATGAAAATTAAGACTTACAAAAGAGTCACAGTCCTAACAATTGAGGTAGTAACGTGAAGAAGAGACAGTGACTAAGGTCTGATAATTAGTGTTATATGAATACAGTTAATATTGACTTAAGCAAGTTTATTCCCCCTCAAGGATGTAACCTGAAATTATTTGCTACCATATTTTACCGATTGGTTACGTTGAGCTAGCATACAGCATAATTTCATTGCCTTGCTGAATTATTGCAATAGTGTAAGGTCAGTAAGCTTATATAAAATGTTATACTGCACCATAAAATATTCTGCTACAAAATTACCAGTGCTGAATATCTCCTTCCTCAAAGGGCTGGTTCATAAATCATTATTAAATGCCTCTTCATTTTAAAGCAGAAATCCAGCAAAAATACATTGCCTGTAATGATCTTGCCCAGCATAATTGAAATGGATAGTGTTATTTGTTTAAGCAGCCTATGTACCGAGCAAGAATAGTACCTTTGTATAGAACTATCCTTTTCCTGCAAGAAGCTCCAGCTAGGTGACTGGTTTCCTGCAGTCCCCAACATGCTCCCAAAGAGAAACCCTGCCAGCCCACAGCTTCTGAAGGACTCCATCATTTGTCATTTCTCCTTTTCTGCATACAATTTTTTTTTTAGGCGCCAACTTTAACAGTTGCATGAAGGTATTTAGATTTACAATTTTTATAAGTATTATTTTCAGAATGCACACCATTTAGGCAGTTTCCTGTAAGCTTTAATGTGCGCCTGAAGTTCAGTTTCAAAAGTCAGTCTAACATAGCATGCAACATTAACACTTTTATAAGCCATTGGATTGCCCACTGAACCAAGCAGATGACAGCCATTAGTTTACCAGTGCTGGGTAGAAAAATGAAAAGGAGAATCTGACTGGTTGCTATGAACAATGCAGCCCCAGTTTGTTTAGGGCTCATGCACACGTTTTTTTTAAATGCTGCATTTAGGGGCATCTGGCATCTTCCTTCTACCTCTTAATGCCCCATCCATGTTAGTCTATGTGCCCATAGGCCTTTTGAAGGGTTAACAAAAAAAAAAAATCCCCCCTCTGCCAGCACATCCAGGAACAGCTATGCTTGTCCGAAAAAAATAAAATAAATGCTTGACGCATTTAAATGTGTCTGTGCATGAACGCCTAGGCTATTTACGCATGCAAACATGTTTACGCGAATCAAGCTTTTTTTCTACAATAACGCGGCTGTCAAGAGGAAAGACGTTTAGGAAAGGGTTAGGCAATGCCCCATGTGCATTGGGGCCTTAGTCCTTTTCATTTTTGGAAAAATCGTTTGCAAAAAGAACATATGCCTCATTTACACTGAACGGAACGGTTCGGGTCGGTACAGTTTGGAACGGTTAGAATGGACCGGTCTATTCTGGTGAGCATTTCCACTGCAAGTCAGACCATCAGGGGCCATACAGGGTTTAGAAAAAATGCCTAGGGTGTCCACCAATCAGTGAAATGTTTTGTAGGTCCGCCCTAACCCAACAGTTCCATTTTCTATGGCACCACATCTGAAGCAGGTCCCAGAATGGTGCGGTACAGTTCGGTTTTATGGCACACTTTCATAATGGAAACAGTGGAAACAAGGCAATAATTTCTCAGGCAGGCAGTAGCGTTTATATTAGGTAAGGTTTTAGCATTAGGGTCTCTTTATCCAAAGCAAGGATTGCGA